>JAABOM020000092.1:16538746-16560152 GCA_011800125.2 Solanum clarkiae | reverse complement strand
TAAGAAGCTCTAACCACCTTCGTTGTCTCAAGTTGAGATCTTTTTGAGTGAACACATATTGGAGACTTTTATGATTGATAAACACATCAACATGCACCCCATACAAGTAATGACGCTAAATTTCAAAGCAAATACCATGGCGGTCAATTCAAGATCATGGGTAGGAAAATTCTTTTCCACATTAGGTTGTCTAGAGGCATAAGCTATCACTTTACCATTTTGCATCAAAACACAACCCAAACCAATTTATGAGGCATCACAATACAAAACAAACCCTTCCAACCCTTCCGATAGAGACAAGATAGAAGCAGAGACAAGTTTATCCTTTAAGGTCTTGAAACTCTTTTCACACTTATCAGACCACACAAACTTTGCCTTCTTTTGGACCAACTTAGTCATTGGAGAAGCAATTGAAGAGAACACATTCACAAACCTCTGATAATAACTCGCTAAGCCCAAGAAGCTTATAATGTTCCATGGAGTCAAAGGTGTAAGACAATTTCTAATTACCTTCGTCCTCTTAGGATCCACCTTTATACCATCACCCAACACCACATGACCTAGAAAGGCAACCGCATTCAACCAAAACCCATATTTCTCATATTTGGCATACAATTTCTCCTCCCTTAAGATTTTGCAGCACTACCCTCAAGTGATCCATATGCTCCTCCTCACTGTGGGAATAGATCAAGATATCATCAATAAATACCACCACAAACAAATCAAGGTAAGGTTTAAAGACCCTATTCATAAGATCCATGAAGATAGCCGGTGCATTGGTCAACCCAAAAGATATAACCACAAATTCATAGTGCCCATACCGAGTCTGAAAGGCCATCTTGGGAATGTCACCCTCCCTCACGTTCACTTGGTGATACCCAGACCGAAGACCAATCTTAGAGAAGTGACTAGCCCTTTAAAGTTGGTCAAAAAGATCATCAATGGTAGAGGGTACTTATTCTTGATGGTGACTCTATTAAGTTACTGGTAGTTAATACACATCCTAAGAGAACCATTCTTCTTCTTCACAAACAACACCGGTGCATTCCAAGGTGATCATCTAGGCCTAATAAAATCCTTCTCCAACAAATCCTTCAATTTCTCTTTCAACTCCTTTAACTTCACTAGGCCCATATGGTAAGGGAGAATGGAAATGGGTTGAGTATCGAGAAGGAGATCTATCCCAAAATCTATTTCTCTTTTGGGAGGAACACCAGGATGCTTATTAGGAAAGACATCAAGAAAATCATTTACCACCGAAATTGACTCTTTGGGAAGGACTTTGGACTCAACATCCCTAACCTTACAAGATGATAAAGAAACCCTTAGAAATCAACTTTTGGGCTTTAATGCGAGAAATGAATCTACCCTTGACCACCACATCATGACTCTCCCACTCAAGGACGGGTTCGTTAGGAAATTGGAATTTGACCCTAGGGGTTCTACAATCAATAGAGGTATAATATGCATGCAACCAATCCATCCCAAGAATGACATCAAAGTTCACAATATCTAACTCTACAAAATTACAAGGCAATATTTTATGCAAAATGAAAATGGGACAATTTCTATAGAGCCTTCTAGCAATAATGGATGCACCAACGGGAGTAGACACCTCCTAAGGCTCACACAACAATTTGGGTTCAACATGAAACTTTTTGGCAACAAAAGGAGTAACAAAAGAAAGAGTGGCATCCGGGTCTATTAATGCATACACATCAAAATCAAAGACTTCTAACATACCGGTGATGACATCGGACACCTCATCAACCTTTTACCTCCCTTAAAGAGCATAGAACTGATTGTGCCTTTGGGCACCACCTTGTTGGCCACCTCTTTCCCTAGGAACCACATTTGCACCTTGTGGATGAATATCTCAACCTTTGTTCCAGTTACGAGGGCAATCCATAACCTTATGCCCCACTTCCCCATAACCATAACAAGCATTAGTATCCATCAAGCATGGGCCACTATGACCCTTACCATATTTTGGACATATAGTATTAGGCACCACACCACCATCACCTTGCGCCCTTGGGTTATTATTGGCAAACCTTCTAGTAGGAGCATGAGAAGACCCTTGGTCTTGATGAAACTGGCTACTTTTGAGACTTTGAAATTTACCATCGAAACGGTCCCTCTTGGCCTCATTACCTCTTCTCTTCCTCAATGTTTCCCCCTCCAATTGCTCGGTATAAGTCATGAGGCAGGACAAGTCCATATCATATATCAACATGGCAGCACGACACTCCTCATTCACCAAATCTAATACACCCATCACAAACTTGCTCATCCTAGACCTTGGATCGGCCACCATTTGTGGAGCATATTTAAAGAGTTGATTGAACTTGAGGACATACTCCCTCACACTCATTGACCCTCGCTTCAAATTCATGAACTCCATCATTTTTGCCTCTCTAAGCTCAAGAGGGAAAAATCAGTTGAGAAATGCCACCTTAAACTCCTTCCAAGTAATCACATTGTTGTTCCCTTCTCCTCCTTCCATTGAGTATACCATATTTGGGTCACCCCCTTGAGTTGGCAAGCCATCAACACTGAGTTCTCCTCCAATCTAACACCCATAATAGATAATACTTTGTACACCTCTCCAATAAATTCTTGAGGGTCCTCATCTACTTTAGACTCAACTCCGATGGTCTCATCCCCATGAATTCCCTTACTCGAGATGTCGGAGTAGGAGCATGAGGGGCTTGGGCCCCTTGGTTGATTTGATTAGTCATAAGATCTGCTAACATGGCAATAGAATCCTGAAACTCTTCATGAGTCGGTTGCTCTTCAGGTGTACGAGCTCTTCTTCCTCCTGGGATAGGCATGATCTATCTAGCAAAGAACATTCATTATTCATTAGGGGAAAGCCTTACCTTAACTTTTATAGCATGACATGGGTCAAGAAGAAAGAAAACATTTCCTAAAACACCTCATAGCCTCTTACTTATAGTTGTGGTGCATTACACAATCATGAATAAGACTCTAATCGATGCGGTGTGTTGGATGCCGAGGACCATTAACAACCTAGTTCTCTGATACCATCTTTGTCATGACCCAAGCCTAGGGCCTAGACGTGACATGGCAAATGGAAACTCGAAGGGACCCCAAACAATCCTCTTAGTATATCATTACACATCTTTGGTCATGGAAGCATTTGAACAACAATAATGAACATAAGATAAGGATAAGGGACTAAGGGGAAAAGTCATTCATAGAAAAATATCCAAAAATCAAGAGAAAACATAGTTCAAAGCATGCTTACATTACTTGTCCAACAATACCTCTAAACTTAGAATTGAGTGGGGGCAAGACAACTTTCCAAGCTCACCCTTATAGTCAAAAGCATACAATAAAAGAAAGAGAGTCTTTGAATAACATAAGATAAAGAGATATCGTCCTCGGAGTTGAGGACTCACGAAGCTTACTTCAAAGATAGTACTAGCCGCGTGGTAGAGGAAGATGATCAAGTGGACTCCGATTCCTATAAGATAATATCATGTAGGCATAGAGTATAGAATGCAATACAACAAGAGCTAGGTAACATAATTGAAATGCATAATTAAGCAATAAATAAGCATATAACAATTTGGCATGTATGAATGATGCTTATGCTCATATAGAACATATTACATGTGTAGGAAGAGACAATTATTGTAGAATCCAAGGCCTACCACCCCCTCGATGAGGCAATTGAGGTGCATACCCCCCAACATTGTAGCACGGGCCTACTACCCCTCGAGTGAGGCAATTGAGGTACATACCCCCCAACATGGTAGCACGGGCCTACCACCCCCCGAGCGAAACGATTGAGGTATATACCACCCAACATGGTAATATGGGCCTACTACCTTTTGAGCGATGCAATTTAGGTACATACCCCCCAAAATGGTAGTTCTGGCCTACCATTCCCCCTCCAAACGAGGTGTGGTCAACTTGCAACTCTATAGATAATATTCATGAAATCAACCCATATATACATTCCTTAAATCATCATGAAGTCACTTAACTCATATGTCATGCATCAGACCTTCAACAACTCAAGAAACATTAACCGTATATTTTTTTCAAACACTTGGTGGGTGTGTAATGCTACTATAAAATCATGCAATACAAAAGTGAAATCATGTGAGAAAAATCAATGTTAAACCATTCACCAGCACTTTGTAATACCCTCATGCAAGATATATCAAAACTCCTCATCAAATCACATAATGGATCATAGATTCATAACTTAAAACATGCTTAAACAGTCACATTTTATAAAACCTCAACATAGTTTATATTCAACATTCATAGTAAGAGATACCCATAAGTAAAACCACTTGACATCATGCAATTTATGTAAAAAAGAAAGGTTAGGCACCATGGGTGAAAGGGCCCAATGGTTGAAACTCACATACCTCAACTTTGGAGATTTCCTTGAAGAAGATTTGATAGTGAACTTAAAGCATTAATGAAATCCTTAGTTCCGGAATGAGATTTGGACACTAGAATTTAGGTGAAATGTTTGTCTAAGGGTTAGAGAGGGTTTTGGGGAATGTTTTGTATGATATGGAGTAGAAATATGACTAAGTATAAGTGTTTTTATGCATAGGATGGCTTAGGACCAAGACCCAAAAGCGAAATAGGACAACTAGCACAAAATAACACATCTCCGCGACGCAGACGCATGCCCCTACTGGAATTGCAAAATTGGCAAAATTCGTTTTTCGCTATGGATCTTCTAAAATTCAGGTTATACCCATCTCCTACTCAATTTTGCCCCTGATCAAGAGTATGAAGTCGAATTTTAGATACCAGGCACGGATTTTGAGTTATATGGAAATTACGATTATGGAAACTTCTGAGGCACATTTTTGGGCAATTTTTGGGATCGTTTCACAAAAGTCCAATCATGACTATTGGCACAAGGTCAAGGAAAGCAAGGTCATAACTATGCTAGAGATAAAGCTTATAGAGACAATCGAGGTGGTTATTATGGGAGAAATAGGGATTCTAAAGTAGATTGGGGCAGAAGAGATGGTTTCATAAATGGTCCATATGTGCCACCACATAACTGAAACGTCGATACAAGCAATTCTAGAGTTGAGGAGATGTTTAACCGTTTGTTGAAGAAGGCCGAGACACAATATGAAACTCTAAGGGCATGAAATTTGATATTTCAAGCATTAATCAGAAGATAGAGTCTCATTCTATGGCTACTAAACAACTTGAGCAATAATTTGGTCAAGTGTCGACTCAGTTAAATCAGCATCAGAAGGGTACATTACCTAGCAACACAGTTCAAAATTCAAAGAATGATGAGCAATGCATGGTGATTACTACTAGAGATGGCAAGAGTACCATTGACCCTCCTATGCCAGTTGAGGTAGAAGATGTTCGTGAGAAGATAGCTGCAAGTAAGGATGTGATTGAAGGAGATGATGGTGTCAAAGATGGGATGAGTGAGGTAGCTAAAGAGCCACAGAACTATAAGACTGTCCCAAGGCCTCCTCCTCCTTTCCCTCAAAGACTTAAAAAGAGGGAGGAGGAAGGCAAGATAAGCAACTATCCATCAACATCCCTCTGATTGAAGCTTTGGAGAAAATGTCGGGTTATGCACAATATATGAAAGACCTGGTTACTGTCATTGGCTCAAAAGCGCAAAGACCCAGGTGTTTTTACCATACCTTGCACCATAGGTGACGTAGAGTTCGCAAGAACTCTTTGTGATTTGGGTGCTAGTATAAATTTGATGTCTCTTGCAGTTTTCAAGAAGCTTGGTTTGGGTGCCCCTACTCCAACTAAGATGCGGTTGTTAATAGTGGATAGAACAGTCAAGAAATCAGAGGGGATACTCTATGATGTGTTGATAAAAGTGGAAAAATTCATATTACCTATAGATTTTGTGATTCTTGATTGTAAAGTTGATTTTGAAGTCCCTACTATCTTGGAGAGACCATTTATAGTCACGGACGAGCTCTAGTGGATATGGACTCCGATTAACTCAGATTTAGGATGAATGATGAAGAAGTAGTCTTCGATATCCACCAGTCTATAAAGCATCTGGATGAATTAAAAAGTGATGTTTTGGCATATGGTGAAGTCTACTAGCCAATTTGTCTAAGTCGTGTCGCGATAATAAATAAGGCATTTCCTGGGAGGCAACCTAAGGTGGACTATGGCTCTTAGGCACCGAGGTATGTTTCTGACCCCTACCTATTCTATTTTTGCTTGATTTGGTGCATTGGGGACAATGCACAACTTTTTTGATAAGGTGTGGGTAGTTATGGACCTTGGTGAAGTGTGAGTAGTTTATGTTCCATAACTACCCCAAATTTTGATCCCGAGATTTTCTTGTCTGTGTTCTTTTTCCTCATGGATATTTAATTTATGTTGAACCACATATTTAGGATGTTTAGATAATATGTGTAGCACATAGTACTAATACTTATGGCATATAGCATGTTTTTATGTTTAATTCTGAAAATTAATACCCATGAAAAAGAATTTGATTAGTAGTTAAGTGGAAACCATGCATGCTTGGGTGTTTGGCAATATCTATTCTGTTAAGTGAGGGTAATTTGAGATATCAAACATGATTTGTGAGTTACTTGTTGATCATGCTTGTTGTGCCATGTGAGTGTGAGCTTATTTTAATAGATTCATGTATTTTATGCTAATTCAGAACTTGCCCTATTATTTTGAGTTAGATTGTAGATTAAATTGATTAGGAAGGGATCTTAGGTCTTTGTTCTTTAAATTAGTCCACTTTAGGCTAGATATGACCAACCAAATGAAGTTTTCATTGATGACTCATCTATGATGACTCCTAGACTCATCTATGATGACTCCTAGACTTCTCATTGTTATTTTCACATTTTTATGTTACAGTTACTCACCTTATGTATGCTTGATATATCAAAAGCCTTGGTTAGGCTTCCCACAAAATTCTAATCGTCGTATCATAACTAGGGCCTAGCTTGGATCATGACATTTACCCTCCATAAGAATGGTCTTACAGAAATAGCCTCCATTCATTGGATAAATTTCCCTAAAAATAAAAAAAAATAAACAAATGTTGTACTTCAATATAAATAGAACCTATGTTGCTCGAACTCTTCATTTTCGGTGTAGCACCCTTATCGACACGATGTGGGTGTGAATATGGGTGTTGGATCCATAGTCAATCTGATCAACCAGTTTTAGGTGCCTTGACCAAATTCGTGAGAGAAATTTTGGACAGAGTCGATGATTTATGTGATCAAAACTAACTATAAGGTTCATTTGAAAAAATTAAATACCGTGTATGTATAAATTTCTATTGTCACCTTCTTTTCTTTTATCTTCTTCCATGATTCTCCTCTTGATCAATATGTTTTCCTCAAGCTTTCCATATAATATTTTATAATTTAGATTTTATGACTCTATTTTTAGATATTTGAATTACTTTTAGCTAAATCTTCATACTCGTATGCATACATGGATCTGTATCCCAAAATCATAAAATTTTTATCAAAGAGAATCCAATCTCTTGATCTGCACTCATATTGGGCGACCGCACCCCAGTCGAGCAATTTAGAATGAAACTAAAAATTTATATGTTTTCTTTTTCTCTCTTTCCTTTTTTCTTTCTTTTTTTTTTCCTTTTTTCTTACTTTTTTTGCTTTTCCTTCTTTTTGTTTCTTGGTTTTTTAAAAAAATAAATGCAGAAGGAAGTGACATGCATTTATAAAGTCACAAGTCTACGACACCATCATAAATTAATGTAGATAATCTTTTAAAAATCTGATAAAGGATGTAAATTTTAGGTTCAAAATTAGAGACATTGCCCTTGTCAATAGCTACTTAAGAAACAAACACAAAATCAAATGCAAAACTTTGACGCTGAAAAAGAATTCATGCAATACAAGTCATACATCATAGCATTTCCTAGCATAAACTCTTAAGCCTGTTTGTTCCTCTTCTTAGCACCTGAGTTGGAGATCTTGAGACTCCTGTTCACAGCACTCAACCTTGCAAGGTTTGCCTTCTTCAGATCTAGCATGTAATAGTTGTCTCTGATCTGGTTTGCTACAGCCTTGGCCATTCTGCAGAATTCCTTCTTCATCACAGATTTGTTCAGCAAACTGAAAGGCTTGTTTTGCTTCTTGGTCTTTGATGTAGCAAGCAAAATAGCTTTATATTTTTCCTCAGGCTGGATAGTCACAGTTTTCTTGTTTGCTAGGCCAGAGTGCTTGTAAGAGTGAAGGTTATAGAGATTGTTAGGCTCTTTGTTGAATATGACGCCGGCGGTACCATTGCCGAATTCCTTCACCAAAAAGGAGTTGTTCTTCTTCAGGATCTCCCATACTAATTGTCCTAGAACTATTGTCATTGTAAATGGATTCCTAGGGTTTTGCTTCGACGGCCGGAAGAGAAAAGATGATGAGAGCTTATTCTGTTTCTTATTTTGTTCTTTTCCTTCTATTTTTTTTCCTTCTTCTTTTTTTTCTTTTTTTTTTCTTGCTTATCTTTTTTTTTTCTTTTCATTTTGTTACAGAATTAAAAAAACTTTATTTACTTTATGCATATTGTACTTCTTTTAAATAAAGTAATTCATAAATTCAAGTGACAAGGCTCAAGATAATGTTCTTATATTTACTATTTTAAATTTAATATACATACATACATGCAATCCACCAATCCACATGTGATGTGTGAACAATAACAGTTGTGTACCATAATCAGTAGCTAGATACGGATAAGGGGGCATGAAATACATATGATGAGCTACAACAATGGTTAAAGAGCCTAATATAGCTAAGTTAAGAGATAATTGAGCATGTCATGACGTTGTTAGGATCTCATACAGGCCTTTATGGCCCTGACCTGTAAATGGACCTTTATGGGCTTCTAAAATCTTTTAGTCTATGACCAACATACACGCATGCATATGTGTGTATATATAATTAAATTTCATAAGATACTCAATATCTCTTGCTTTAGAGGCAATACTTGCCCCACAGACTATCTAATAACAAATTATATCCCATGGGTAAGCGTTGATATAATTTTTTTGTGTCTTAATTTATGAGATGCTTTATAATTTTTTCCTTAGATGTAAAACATAGCTCGGGAGTTAAAAACACATATGACTCATGGTAGTAGTTTATACTATTTCAATATGTCAAACTTGTGAGATACTCTATAAAGCTTGCTTTAGAAGTAAGATTTAGACCAAGAACTTCACAAGTTATAATCCATGGGCAAAACTTGACACTACGATGTTGTGTCCTAATTTATTATATGCTCTATAACTCTTGTTTCTTAGCCCAAGGACTTCCAATCAGCATATTAAGCCCCATGGGCAAGACTTGACAATGTCATATTCTAGTTTGATTTATGAGATACTCTATAACTATTGCCCTAGGGGTAAGAATTATATGGTAATAACTTTCAAACAACAAGTTAAACCCCATAGGCAAGACTTGGTATTACTAAATTATGTAATTATTTATTAGATTCTCTATAACACTTGCCTTAGAGACACGACATAGATCAAGGACTTCAAAGAAAAAGTTACACCTTTTGAGCAACGTTTTACACTATTTTAAATAAGTCTAATTTATGAAAAATACATTAACCTGTGCCTTAGAGGCAAAACATAGCTCAGTCCTTTAAAAAATGTCTCGTGGGAAACAGTTTACATTATTTCACTATGTCTAATTTATGAGGTATTTTCTAAAACTTTTCCCTTGGAGATAAGACTTACAGTAAGAACTTCAAAATAACAAGTTACTCCCTATAGGCAAAACTTACCACATTGGGTCTTGATGTATGAGATATTCTATAATTCTTATCCCTAACTCTTGCCTTAGAGACAAGAATTAGCCCAAGGACTTTCATATAACAAGTGCAATTAATGGACAATAATTTTCAGCTTTTCGCTATTTTCACTAAGTCAAACTTGTGGGGAAATAACTTTTGTCTTAGAAGCAAAACATAACTCAATGATTATATATATATATATAGACATACTCTCTTGATTCAATGGAAAAAAGTTACAGAGCTTAAATAACTCACTAGAACTCTTTTTAAAAGATTACGTGATACAATAAGGTAGAATAAACTTTTCTAGCATAAGTATTCAGCTGCAAGTATTGTTTTAGTCAATATTTGTTCAATTACTATTTTACTTGCAAATGCAATTTAGGCAATGAATTCAAAAATAATGAATCCTTTAACATACCAAAATTACTTGTCACTCTATCAGTTGAAGGAGATGTAAGGATTGAAACATAAAATAATTTTTTATTTAATTGTTAGTCACATAAAGCAAATGAGATTTTAGTCATCATGCATCAAATTCAAATTTTCTTTCTACATGTGCATCCCCCCCCCCCCCCCCGGCTCCTCCAAAGCATACACTATAATAACATGTAAATTTTGATTAGTAACGTGGAGAGAGAGAGAGAGAGAGAGAGAGAATAGAAGCTGCGGAAAAAAAAGAATAAGTAAAGGGAAAAGGAAAAAATAGAAAAGAAGAAAAATAAATAAAAGAGAAAAAAGAGAAAAAAATAAAAGTTAAGAAAAATAAAAAATGAAAAGAAAAAACAATGAAGACACAAAAGAGAAGAGAAAAATTATGAATAAAAAGAAAATAAAGAAAGAGAAAATGAAAAGAAAAAGAAGTTGAGAGATAATTGAGCATGAAGAGTTATTTTTAAAATATTTGAGATGTAGAGGGGCAAAAATGTACTTTGACTCAACTTAAAGTGGACTGAAGGGTAATTTTGTAAGACTTTTCTTATAGAGGACAAAAAATCAAAATCACTATATTTGAGGGACACCCTATGTAATTTATTGGTTATTTTTGGTTTGATTCGGTGTCAGGTGTCACTAACGTGGTGTGTCGTGGCATGGCATATCAAGTCAAACAAAGAAGTCAATAGAATTACGTCACATCTCAAAATGACATGGCATGCCTAGCCAAATCGAAGGCCAATAAAAATGTCATGTGGACAAGTGACATATTTTACTAATCAAATATCATTATGTCACTTAAATCTAATTGGTCAAAGAAAATATGTCCTCATGACTATTCCCCCATTCTACAACTATAAAATAGTCCTCATTATTAAAGAAAATCATCATAATTCTAACAAGAAGCTAAAAAAAAACTTGTAGATCAAACGCAACAAAATTCTCTACAAGCCAACAACATTCAGGCAATCAAACATTTCCATACAAGTTCTAGAGATCAAAACAGAGATTAGGATTCAAGATACAGATGAAAGCTCTT
Organism: Solanum clarkiae; assembly: GCA_011800125.2. NCBI lineage: Eukaryota > Viridiplantae > Streptophyta > Magnoliopsida > Solanales > Solanaceae > Solanum > Solanum clarkiae. The sequence continues at coordinate 16,548,880 of JAABOM020000092.1, read as the reverse complement.
GAATTCAAAACAAAAAAGGACCAATCATCGAAATTCAAATTCAAAATCAAGCTCAAAAACCCTTGAATTTGCATCCGTAAAAAGAATTAGAGGATTCATAGACATTATATCACCTCATATATTAAAACTAAATACTATGAATGTTGCAACATTTACAAATTTTTATTATTATTTCTCGAATTGAAATTGATTGTCTACACCTATCTCTATAAAGTTGTCTTTTACACGATTTTGAAGAGCTATACATCATTTGAATGCAAAAATTAGGGCAAGACAAGATCTTCTGATTTTATTTCTCGTTATATATGTTTTTTCAGTTTTTCTTGTGATCTCATTGATTATTTTCTTATGAGAATCATTAATAGCTAAACTATCTGTTAATAGTATTTTGGAATTGACATGATGATTGACATTTTGACAATCACTTGTAAGTATTGAATTCTACGTCTTTGAGATATGTACATTTTTTGTGATTGAATTTGAAAAAAGATAATTGTGGAGGTAATAAGAAGTAGAGGTTGTTTGTAAACCTAAAGGAAAAGTAAATTGATTGGCCAATGAGGATAGTGATATACCCTTTAGTCTTGCTTAGTTGATACATCCCAAGTATACATGCATTATTCAACCATCATACAGCATGGACGTGTTCACCAGTTTTAGACTTAGCAGTAAGATGTGATGAGCCTGTAACAAATAAAAGGATGTTACAACAGGTTGTTTTAGTGGGGCCGTAACTGACCCAATTGATATATGGATGTTCTACACCATCTGTTGACCGGCTTAAAGAACCTACTATTACTCATTTGGATAAACTGCCTAAATGGCTTAGGTTCTACGAAAAAACAAAACTCTCAGTGGCCCCCTCCTTTCACGTTTTTTAGATTTAATCTACTACATGCACCTTGTTCAACTAGTACTTTCTAAAGTTTATGTTGAGAGTGGTCCTTTGCTAAATGCAGACATCACTAGAAACATACTATTATATTTCCTTCAGTAAGAAAACAGTTAATTATTTTCCTCTCACCTACCATGGAGACAGTGGTTTATCCGGAAAGCACCCAATTATATCTACCTTAGTTTAAACTTTGAAGTGCCTTCAAGCCACATTGTAAAATAAACACTTGAAAGGCCAAAAAAGCAACAACCAGAAGCATACTGTCAACAACTCCAAGTCCAACAAGTAAAATAACCACAGCAATTTATCCTCCTTATATATTCTCAAAACAGATGCTCAGCATTGTAATGGAAATAAAGATTGTTTTCCTCATAAAACCAAACAAGGAACACTTCACAGAACAAATGATTCACCATGATGCTTTGAAACCTTTTGTGCATATGAGTGGATTACTTATGATGCTTTGTCCATAAGTTGAATTGGAGTCAGAATATTCGCCTTGCTTGTCTCAACAATACACCCATTCATTACCATCTCCTCCAGCATGAAGTGCGCTTTCTCAAGATGAAACATGATATCTAGCTCGCACTATTGAATTAGAAAATCAACAAACTAGAAAGTAAAATACACCAACTGACTTCCAAAAAACAATCAACTTAATTCACAAGCTTACCACATTGCCAAAATGACGATCCATAGTTTCAACTAAAAGGTGAATGAATTCCAAAATAGCTAGTTCATTCTGCCAAATGGAAGATGAGATAAATGATGAAAAGACATCAATCAATAATCTTAACTAGCTATGAAACTACATATGAACAAAGTTTTGTCCCAATAATCCTCCCCCAAAAAGGCCTGCCCTGCATGAACTAAAAGTGCAGTAAAACAGAGTAATACATGAATATAAAAGGTTTTATTAACAAGACACAGCAGATAATTTATTTTTTTTTATAAGACACAACATAATTTTTTTCTTCTGATGGCAAATTTTATATATCCAAAGCACAACAATTGTGCTACATAAAACCACAGGACATGATCCAAAAATATACATAAAAATGTTTCTTTCTTATAGAAATCCAAGAACATCTAGTATAGCTTCTGAGTCTTCTGCTTATTCCTGCCTGTAGTAGAAATGGAACAGCAGCAAGCAATTCATTTTTTTCTTCTTAAAGGATCTACCTTGTCTTCAAAACATCTTGAGTCCCTAGTTTTCGATACAATTCACCATATGAATGCAAGGATCGAATTCCTCTATTTTTTTTTGACTTGAAGGTCTTCTCCATTTATTCTAGTATCAGCTTTTCCTTGTACTGTTTGGCATAACCCAGTGTTTCCCTGCTCATGCTAGCGGCAAGAAATATGTTCTAAAGTTGTCTAGTCACTTTACAATTGTAAGAACAAGTGGCTGTTATTTTCTGCCTGTTCCACATCGGTGGCATCTTGAGCAAAGTTGTTGTATACCTCTTTTCATCAGATCATCTTGTGTTAAGCAGGAAGCTCAAGATGCTACCTCTTTTCATCAGATCATTTTGTGTTAAGCAGGCCCTTCTTTTTTTGAAACTGGTAACTATTGTGTGTGTGTGTGCGTGCGCGCGCACATGCGCGTGTACAAGTGGGTAAACAGTATATGGGTTGTACTGGAACCAAGTTTACAATCGTACTCCACAAGCTAAACCGATCTACCTCTATATTGACTCTAGAACATCAATAATAGAATCAGTGTCATCAGTGTCATCTGAGTACATCTGTTAAACATAATAGCAGAACACAATTCAATTTGATCTGGTACATACTATTCTCTGTTTTCTCAAAATATCTTGAAATCCTTTCCTTCCGGTTTGTCCACTGGATGCAAGCTGGGACAATTCTCCATCTACTTCTGTTCTTTGCCATAGATTTTACTTCCTCCAAACTTTGTAAAGCTTCTATAATCTTTCCAGGCATGATCCAGATCTTCCTTTCAGGTTAAAGAAAATTCTCCACAGCTGTTTTGTCACTTTGCAATGAAGTAATAGGTGGGTAACGGTCTCTGCTTTAACTCCACGCATAAAGCATCTGGGACACGTGTGATCTTTTTTTTCATTAAAGTGCCCTGGGCGAGGACAGCTTCTTTAGCCAAGAACGGCACAAAACAAGCTACTTTCCGTGGGATATTAGTTCTCCAAATATGCTTCCAAGGCCAATTATGAATCTGCTGACTAGACTGACTCATCATCCTATAATAAACAAAAAGGAAGGGAGGGGATTCGCGTGTCTGATTCGTTTTTGAGGAGAGAAAAAGCCCATTGGTCCTTTATTCACAATGACTTGAGTATTTCACCGTTGAAAATACTAAATTTGATCTATCGAGTCCACCTTCCAGGTAATACCAGTTGAGCAGATCAAATGTCTTCACAATGTCAAGTTTGCACATCACACCAGGTTTACCACTTTACACCCTCTAATCTAGCACTTCGTTTACTATCAAAGTTGCATCTGTGATTTGCCTGTGCTTTATGAAGACATTCTGATGTCTTGAAACAAGCTTGCCAATAATCCTCTTAAGCTTCCAGCCAAAAGCTTAGCCAGAATCTTGCATATACTACAAATACGGCTAATTAGCTTAGTCATTTAATTCCACAGTTCCTTTCCTTTTGGGTATCCGTGCAATGGAGGAGGCATTGCATGAGTTAAGCACAATTCTGATGGAAATGTCCAAGAGCTCCCACCACTTCTGGATTAAAAAATCCCATGTTCTTTAAAAGAAAACCATAGTGAAACCATCACATCCTGGTGCTTTGTCAGGAGCACAAGAATGAATCATGGAATGAATTTCCTCCTCATCAAAAGTTTTTTCAAGCATGTCTCTATCAGTGCCTGATAAGTTGGGCACATTTTCAAAATTGGCAGTAGGCCTCTAAGCTTCAGTTTCAGTGTATAGGGTCTGGTAGTACCTAAGTATCTCCTCAATTTGGTCTCTGTCTTCAATTATTCCCCCGCCCACATCTTGAGTTTATCTATGTAGGTATATCTCCTATGGGAATTGCCCGTTGCTTAAAAATACTGTGTTTCTATCTCCATCCTTAAGCCACAAATATCTGGATTTTTGACTCCAACAACACAAATTGTTTCATCTTTGGCCAAATTCTTCACTTCAAACTTCAGATTTGCTAGAATCATGTGAATATTCTATGGCATATATGTAAATATAGTAGGTAATTTGATTTACTCCTATTATAACTAGGTGTTTCATTGTACTGATTTCCTTACCTCTTTAAGACGTGTAAACTTTGCTATTTAAACCCCCATAGCTTGAAGGAAAAATCAAGTTAAATTCCCGCTCAAAAACTTGTTTCTCATATGGTATTTGTTAGAATGGGAATAGATAAATACAATCCTACTTAGAATAAGAACAGGAATAACAATAATATATAGAATCCTACGTGGAAAAGGATTATATTATAGTATAATAGTTGGAAAAGGAGTCTAATATAATATCTACAAATAGGCTCTCAATATAATAATGTAAACAACAATTCAATAATATGCTTCGACAAGATTTCTCACATGGTATTAGAGTTTCTACTGTCCTGGTAGAAAATCAAAGAGCTTCCGCTGCCGGCGAGCGCCTATAACCCATATATGTTGCCCGTCTGGCCAATGGTTATGTTAACAAAAGTAGGGTCAATGATATATGTATGATTCTCATATTCAAGGGAAGAAAACTCAGTCAAACAGGTCACTGAGAGTCAATTTTCGATGACTTTCTAGGGTTGTTTTGTGGCAACCCCACATCTGTCGGTTTTTGTGCAGCACCGAGCCATCATTCCGGTGACTACTTTTTTATATCTAATTTGTGTAGTATCGTGTCATCTTTTCGGTGACTACTTTTTTTATATTTATCATGTGTAGCACCGTGCCATCTTTTCGATGACTACTTTCTCATATTCTATTTGTGTAACACCATGCATCTCTCCGGACCACATCTCATATTCAATTTCTGTAGTACCGTGAATTTTTCGAATTACTTTCTCATATTTGAGTTGCATAGCACTGTGTGTCTTTTTGGTGACTCCGATTTGATTGGCGTAGTTCCATGCGTCTTTTTGGTGACTCATCAAATCTAATTTGCATAGGGTCGTGTCATCATTCTGACTCTACCCATATTATTTTACATTTTAGTAGGGTTGTGTTGCATTCCGACTTTACCCATATAATTATCTTTCTCAATAGGGTCGTGTCATTATTCTGACCCTATCCAAATAATTTTCTCAATTTATGATCACTTTCAGCCATCAAATTTAATAATTCGATGCATGAGCAAGTTCCGACCAGTTTTAAAGTGACTTTCTTGGAGAAATTTCGAGATGATCCATATTGTAATTCTCCATTGACCTTTTAATCAGTTGAGCATTAAGCATTAAAGAAAGGTCCACCAACTCTGTCATTCATAAAATTAGAGAAATCAATCATAGTTAGTTAAGGTTGTATAATTCTTCTTTTATGTTGAAACCGCCACATACCACCCATAGATTTCCATAGAGGCTTCTAGCTATCCATATTTCATCCCACATATCTTGCCTTGTTCTTCCGTTGTTTCGTCCATATACCCCAAATAGGTGCCAGGGTAAATCTTAAGTCATTGCAATGAAATTACAGGTTAGGAATTGCGTTCCTTTATGTGTAATTTATCCTTCCATTGTGCTTTCCTAGATCATTACTATCCCCCGCTCTAGTTCTGTGTGCCTATAAACATTCATATTTCACCACTCTGTTAGCCAGAGTTGCTTCATATACTCGTCAAAATCCCCTTCTACTTTGGTTTCTTTAGACAATGATTTTAGCTCTACAAATGTGTATTAACTCTCTAGAGTACTATCTTTCCCCCATAATGTTTATCCCCCTGACATTTCATGAGATTATGTTTATCTTCATGGACTGCCAACTAATGATAACTTACCCTATTTCTAGCCCCATTCCTTTTGAATTTGACATAAAAGGTAACCAGACTGGTTTTGTTAAGGGCAGGAGCATCTCAGAAAACATTATGTTGGCCCAAGAGATCATCCATCAGATCAAGAAGCCTGTTATTGGGGGTAATGTGATTCTGAAGCTTGATATGGCAAAAGCTTATGACAGGGTCTCTTGGTCCTACATTTGCATTGTCATGAGGAAGATGGGATTTGCTGAAAGAGTCATTGATATGGTGTGGAGAATCATGTCTAATAACTGGTACTCCATCGTTATTAATGGGACAAGACATGGATTCTTTCATTCAACAAGGGGTCTCAAGCAGGGGGGCCCTTTGTCTCCAGCTTTATTTATCATAGGTGCTGAAGTTTTGTCTAGACTTCTCAACAAACTTCACCAGTCACCTCAGTTTCATGGCTTTTACATGGAGAAGAGAGGCCCTCAGATTAATCATCTCAGTTTTGCAGATGATACTATTATTTTCACTTCAGGCAGAAGCAAATCCTTGGAGCTGATTATGAAGGTGCTTTCTGTGTATGAGAGTTTTTCTGGTCAACTTATTAACAAGAGCAAGAGCCATTTTATTGTGCCTCCACATGTTTTCAAAAGGTCTGTGGACAGAGTCAAAAGTATTACTGGCTTTCTTCAGAAAAAAGCTCCTTTCACCTATTTAGGTTGCCCCCTGTACATAGGAAGGCAAAGGATAATTTACTATTCTGATATGGTCTCTAAAGTGGTTTCCAGGATTTCTGGATGGCAATCAAAAATTCTTAGTTATGGAGGTAGAGCCACTCTCATCAAGCATGTCCTGCAATCCCTCCCTATTCATATTCTCTCAGCTGTTTCTCCTCCCACAACCACTCTTCAGCAGATTCAAAGTATTACTGCTGATTTTTTCTGGGGTTGGATGGATGAGAAAAGAAAATACCATTGGTCTTCATGGAAAAATCTCAGTTTTCTATATGAGGAGGGGGGTATTTGGGTGAGAATGATCTCTGATGTACGCAAATCTTTCCAATTCAAACAATGGTGGACTTTCAGGTCAAAGAGGTCTTTATGGGGAGAATTTCTTAAGGCCAAGTACTGCCAAAGATCCAACCCACTGAGCAAAAATTGGGACACTGCTCAGTCCCTTGTCTGGAAGCATATGATGCACCACAAGCATGCAATGGAGCCTCATATTCACTGGAAAATCAACTCTGGTAGTTGTTCCTTTTGATGGGATAAAATTGGTTGGGGGTGGGGCCTCTTGCTCAGTTCAGAGAAATTAGTAGCAGGCTTGACAACACCAAGGTGGCTGCTTTTATTCATAATGGTCAGTGGGATGTGGATCTGATCATAAACACAGCTCCTCCTCAACATGTTGCAGATATTTTGGCTATTCCTTTGCAGATTCATAATGGTACTCCTGATCAGGCTTTGTGGAAGCTGAATCCTGATGGTGCTTTTACTGTTTCTTCTGCATGGAACATGACAGGAGAGCATAGACCTATCACTGTCATTAAAAAGTTGACCTGGAACAAACACATTTCTTTTAAGTGCTCTTTCTTGTTGTGGAGAGCACTAAGGGAAAAATTACCCACAAATGAGAAGCTTACAAAGTTTGCACAGGACCCTAAACAATGTTGTTGCTGTTATGATCCTGGCATGGATACAGTTGATCACATTTTCAGGTCTGGTAATTTTGCTAAGCATGTGTGGAAATATTTTGCTGCATTTTGTGGTATCAACTGTGATCCCCTTCCCTTGCATCATTTTATCATGAAGTGGTGGGATGCAGACTATAAAAATGATGCTCCAGTTTTTATTTGCTGGAACCTGTGGAAAAACAGGTGTGCTAGTAGTATGCAGAGAAGAAATCCAATATGAGCAGGGTGAAATATTTGGTGATTAAGGATTCATTCTTTCTCTTGAAACTGCTTTTCCTTATATCACATGGCCCGCTAGCTGGAATGGTTTGGTTAATTTGGCTGAAAGGTGTTCTCATGATTTTAAAATCACTCCAGTTCATGGGAGTAAGCCTCCGGATAATTGGATCAAAATAAATTCAGATGGAAGTGCCCTGGCTGATGGTAGAATGGGTGCTGGGGGTATTATGAGGAACAAGGATGGGGATTTCATGCTTGCATACTCCACTCCGCTGGGACATGGCTCTAACAACCAGGCTGAAATGGGTGCTGCATTTTTTGGGATTACTTGGTGTTTGCAGATGGGTTATACTAAAGTAATTCTTGAAGTGACTCTCAGTTAGTGTGCAAATGGATCAATCAACATGTTGGACCTCCTTGGCATATTCACCAGGTACTGACTAGACTGCTACAAGTCAGCAACCAGTTGGAATCTTTCAGGTGCATACATCCATTGAGGGAAGCAAATTCTGTGGCTGATGTTCTTGCAAAATCCAGTCATAATTTCAACACTCCCCAAGTTTATTTTAATGTTCAGCAATTACCCAAAGAGGCAAGAGCTTTGTATTATCTAGACAAGGTGGAGATGGTCACTTTTAGAAGAAGGAAGCTAAAGAAGATCAAAGAGCCCCCTTAATTGTGCTCTCTGTTGGTATTCTGGTTCTTCCCTTGGGCTGTGAGTTAGTTGCTTGGTCTGATCCTGTTGGTCTTAGGATTAGTTTAGTTTCTTTCTCTTTTGCCATGTAAGGGGAGAGTCTCCCTTGTTTAATTATTTTAGCTTGATTGTATGGAGAGGAGTCCTCTCTCAGGGCTTTTATATCTTGCTTTTTCTGTCTTTAGATTGGGGACAATTGGCCGACCTTAGTAGGTTGGCCTTTTGTGTACCATCGTAGGGCTGAGGTAAGGTCTATGCCCTCCTCCATGTATCTTTTTCTTTCTATCTATAATAAAGCTTGGGGGTGTGCGACTCAACCCCTGACCGTCCAAAGGAGTGGGGACCCTTTGGCATAGGTCAATTCCCTAAAAAGAAAATAAATAAATAAATAAATAAATAATTAAAAAAATTAAAAAAAAAAACATAAAAGGTAAACCTTGAGTTTCGATTGACCTTTCCATCTCGAGTTAAAAGGAATCTTTGGCACTGATTCTATTTTGTCATTCTTCTACTATCAACTTTCATAAAAAGAGCAAAAAACCTCTTTTTCACACCCCTAGGAATTCACTCACAAAATTTAGTACTCAATATAATTATATTCCACCTAGAGAGATGTGTCTATCTCTTCAGCATAGGTTTGGACATCACTCAATCTTTGATGATCATTTGCATATTGGATGAATATTGCATTGTCAGGTCTTTAACATCATGTGATTATATCACGATTACCCTTTTGATCAGTTCTGCAAGAGTCTCTAAATAAATAAGAGAACCTTCATGCTGGATAGGAATTTCAATATCTTTGTGATGGAAGAGTTCAAGACTTCTGTTGTTGATGGACACAATGAGCTTCACTCAAGGAGCATTGGATCAGGCTCATTAAAAAAAACTACTGGGTCTTGAGTCTTTTTTGGAATCAGGGGATCTAGAGCATTGTATAATTTGGGGCCTATGACCAACCTCCACATTTAGAGTCAGGGAGTTTAAAAGAAGTATTTTGCTCCTGACATGTGGCTCCTCACAATACTTGGTTTTTAAATTAATTGCTCCCTCCAATGACCTCACGCGATCTACGGTCTTCAATAGAGGTGTAGTCTCATAGCCATCAGTTAGGTCGATGTACTTGCCTATTTCCATGGGTAGTACTAGAATACTACAACCACTTAGGTTGCTAATTTCTACCCAAGCCAGAATTTTACACCAAATTAGAATGGTGTAAACATATCCATCGCTTTCTGCTTCTACTTCCTCCTGGGAAGGTTCTCCTTCTCCGTTCACTTTAATTCTAGCCCACCCATTCAAAACCGAACCGAAACCAATAATGTGAACAAAAAAAACAGTAATTGGCTTATCAGTAATGGGTTATTGGTTTAGCAGTTTCGATAATGATTTTGGTAGTGGCTTTTCTTTGTATTGGGTTATCCCTTCTTAACGGTTTAACCCATAACCCATAGTAAATCAATAATTTACATTTATACCATTTCAGTATATAAAGTTCTTGACTTAGGATTCAGTTTCATATTTTCATTTCTCACTATCTCAAACTCTTGGTTATTCTACAAGGTGTCAGTGTTTTCTTCTAACCATGATGCAATCTATCAACTCATGCACATGGTTCATTTGGTTTGTCACCTTATGTAACACTTCAATTTTTTTTAAGCTAAGACCGAGTCATCCTTCATATGATATAGGATTTTAATTGAGGATTCTTAATTGAGCATAGA
>JAABOM020000092.1:16504669-16518436 GCA_011800125.2 Solanum clarkiae | reverse complement strand
TTAACTCCAATGATCAACTTGCAGATGTTTTTACCAAATCATTAAAGGGTCCTCGGATAGAATATATTTGTAACAAGGTTGGTGCATATGATATATATGCTCCAGCTTGAGGGGGAGGGTTAGAATAGTGTTAAAATAGTACTGTAGCAGTACTGTAGGAATGGCTCTAGGCACTGTAGCAATGGTCGAGGTACTGTAGCAGTACTGTAGCAACGGCCATAAACGGACTGAAACGGCCCTTAAGGACTTGTATATATAGGAGGGTCATTCTCATTTGTTAAACATCCAATCCAAGTATCTCTCTATATAAAAATCTCTTAATATAATTTTCTCACTCTTTTCTCTATTTCTCACAAAAATATTGAAAGAAGCTCCAAATCAATACTTTTAACCATTTTTGCTATACCATCTTTTAAAAACCAACAGTTCTATCAAGAGCCTCATTGATCTTATGGGATCTACGAGTTCATCGAAAAACAACTTTCTACCAGTTAATTCATACCTATTTCCAATTCAATCCATGCTTATTTTAAGACATAAGGCTTTTTCAACCAATATCGATTTTAACCCACTTCTCAACCATGGCAAGAAGCATGCACTCTGTCAATGACCCACAAATTTACAGCGATAAAAGTTACTCCTTCCGTCTCATTTTATGTGGCACCTATTGACTTAACACAGTGTTTAAGAAATAAAGGAAGACTTCTAAAACTTGTGGTCTAAAATCATCCATGGATATTTGTGTCGTTGAAAATCATTTCATTAAGGGTAAAAGGAGAATTTGTACGATATGATGAATTTCCCAATATTGAGCATGGAATCACAAAGGAAGGGGAACAGTAGAGATCAGAGAGATACATGTGTTAATAATAAACATCTTCCTGATAAAGGAGCCGTTACTAAATCCTCTCAATGAGTTGGATGATCTGGAATGTGACAGGTATTAATAAATGGCACAAGCAAAAGGAGTTGAACAACTATTTGAAGAATAATCATATTAAGCTTGCATGTTTGGTGGAAACAAGGGTGGAAGAGCACAACTCAACCAAAGTAGCTAATCAAATTACTCCAAACTGGAACACATTACACAATTATCAAGATGCAGTCAATGGTAGAATATGGATAGTTTGGGATCCAAAGTATTATACAATTAATCACATATGCTCCACTTCCCAACTTATACACTGCTACATTACTTGTACTACAAGTGATCTTAATTGTCTCTTTACTGTGATATATGGATTTAACTCTATAGAGCAAAGAAAATTCCTCCGGGATAAGTTGATAGAGATTAGCCAAGGTGTTTCACAGCCATGGATAATAGGAGGAGATTTTAATGCTGTAATTCACCTGAATGATAGAATATATGGGGCTCCTGTCACCATTGCAGAGATCAAAGAATTCACTGGGTGCATCCAAACCATACAGATGCATGAATTACCATGGAGAGGAGATTATTATACATAGAATAATAAACAACTCGGAACAAATAGGATTTGCAGCAGAATTGATAGTCTTTGGGAACTCAGAATGGATGATGCAGTGGGGACATGTAACTACTAAGTATGATCTTCGTAATACCTCTGATCATTCTCCCATGCTACTCACAGTGGAAAAGGTTATACGAAGGGCCAAAACTTCTTTTAAATTCTTTAATGCTTGGGCTGATCATTCAACTTTTGATAGTATTGTGACATTAATTTGGAACCAGCAGAGCCCAAAAGTAAAGATGGAAAAAGTGTGGACAAAGCTCAAAGATCTTAAGCCTACTCTGAAGAGACTTAATAAGGAGGAATTTGTGAATATTACAGAAAAGATCACCAAGGCTAGAATGGATATTGCTCAAGTTCAAAGCCAGATAGTTGCACAATGCTTTGATGAACTGTTCCTTCAAGAAAAACAATGCTTCCAGGACATTGAAAGATGGAGTAACATTGAAGAAAGTGCCCTGAGACAGAAATCAAGAGCTTACTGGATAAAGTTAGGGGATGCCAACAATAAATACTTCTCAGCAAGGGTAAAGGAAAGAGATTCCAGGAAACAAATACAAGAACTTCAATCTACTGCAGGGATAAGACTAGACTAACTGATTCATACAGCATTAGAAAAGAGGTTGTGGATTTCTATAAAGGACTTATGGGAACATCCAAATCAAATCTCCCTGCTGTTAACATTCAGGTGATGCAAAAAGTTCCAGTTCTGTCTCATGCTCAAGGAGTGGAGCTGTATAAAAATGTCACTGAAAAGTATATAAAGCACTGAAAGCAATAGAAGATGATAAAGCTCCGGGTGTAGATGGATAGAATGCATATTTCTTTAAAAGGACCTGGAGAATAATCAAAGAGGACATCAATGATGCAGTACTGGATTTCTTTCAATCAGGAAAATTATAGAGACAAATTAATTGTACTATGATAAGCCTAATTCCTAAGAATGCTGCACCAAATAACCTCAAAGAATATCGGCCAATTGCTTGTTGTTCTACCCTTTACAAGATAATTGCTAAGATTCTTGCTACAAGGTTGCAACAAGTTATGCCTACCATAATAAGTGAAGCATAATCTGGATTTATTCATGGTAGGAATTAGTGAGAGCGTATGCTAGAAAGCATATTTCACTTAGATGCATGATTAAAATTGATCTACAGAAAGCATATGACTCCATAGAGTGGAGCTATCTGAAACAAAGGCTGGAAGCACTTTGCTTTCCTACTAGATTCATTAAATGGATTCTAGAGTGTGTGCAAACTGTTCATTACTCGATCGTAATAAATGGAGAGGCAACTGAGCCATTTGACGCTGCTAAGGGACTTAGACAAGGAGATCCTATTTCTCCCTATCTGTTTGCTATTGCTATGGAGTATTTGAGCAGATGTCTGGGTAATCTCAGGGAAAATAGATTGGCAAGTATCATCCCAAGTGCTCCAAACTTGGTATTACTCACCTATGTTTTGCAGATGATCTTCTATTGTTCGCAAGAGGCGACCAGCCCTCTATTACTGCCCTCTACCAATGCTTTCAACAATTTTCTCAAGCTTCTGGACTACAAGCAAACATTGGTAAGAGCTCTTTCTACTTTGGTGGCATAAATAAACAAGTACAATAGAGTTTATTACTGCAGTTTGGATTCTCTCTTGGAGAACTACCATTCAAATATCTAGGGATACCATTATCCACTAAGAAGATGTTAAGTCATCCAATGGACTCCCCTTATCAGGACGTCGCAAGAATTTCCTCCTGGACTGCAAAAAAGCTTTTCTTATGCAGGCAGAACACAACTATGTTTGGCATTCAAGCTTATTGGGCTCAACTATTTGTACTTCCTGCTAAAATCCTAAAGCGTATTGAGGCATATTGTAGAAGCTACATCTGGTCCGGGACTAACTCAATTACAAAGAAGCCCTTAACAGCATGGGACAAGGTATGTCTTCCCAAATCAGCAGGTGGTCTAAACCTTATTAATCTCCAAATATGGAACAAGGCAGCAGTGGCAAGGACATGCTGGGACTTGGCTCATAAAGCTGATAAGCTTTGGATAAGATGGATTCACAGCTTCTACATCAAGAATCATCAGATCATATCAATTCCATTACCCCAACAGGCATCTTGGATGGTCAAGAAGATTATATCAGCCAGAAACTTTCTAGAACAAACTCATCTCCTTAAACAGAGTAAAGTTACCATCAAGATGATTTTACCTACACCTTCTTGGGGAGAGAGATCGAGTTCCTTGGAAAGGTTTGATGTTTGCAAATACAGCAAGACCTAAGGCTAGATTCACACTTTGATTACAATTGCAAGACAAACTCCTAACCACTGATAGATTAGCTACATGGGGCATAGAGGTTGATCAGAAGTGTAAACTCTGTCAAAGAGATTTGGAGTCGAGAGATCATCTATGTGCATCATGCTTGAGTCAAGAGATCATCTATGTGCATCATGCTTGTTCGCTCGAAGCTTATTTCATAAACTACTCAACTGGATGAACCTAACATCTTATCGAGCTACTAATTGGGAGCAATATTTAGAGTGGATTATCCAGAACACAAAAGGCAAAACACAGAATGCTCAAATCCTCAAATTGGTATATACTGAATACGTGCATCCAGTGTGGATGGAGAGAAACCAGAGAAAATTTGAAGACAAACAAAAGCAGTGAATAGCAATTGCCAAAGAGAGCGCATTTATGAGTGGTATGAGAGCCCCAATAGCCTTTAGAGCTAAAATACAATCATTGATGTTTTAATATAAAGACTTGTAGAGGAGTAATGTAGAATAATTAGTTTTTTTCCAGAAAGGGATAACAATCAGTGTGTGATTGTTAGGGTTTTGTAATGAAGCTCTTTGGTGATTAATAAAATTGTTAATTACCGAAAAGGAGAATTTTAAAGTTAAATTGTTTCTACTTCTTCTACGGTGACATTCTTTTTTGGACGAAATAAAAAGAAAAGAGTGTCACATTAAATGGGACAGAGGGAGTATCAAATTTGATCAATGCAAATGAAATCATATTTTGAGATACAATTTACGGAATGTTTAATGGAAGAACGATCCTTATTAACACCTCCCTGCAAATCTTATCATTTTCCAGATTAAAACACTTTCAGTAAGACAAGATTATGAAGGGTGTGTTTTAAGTACAAAATCAAATGAAGAAAATGAAAAAGAAAAAAAAAAATGAGATCAATGTTTGAAAATGTGCAAGATCAACTGCAAAACAACAACATACCCAATGGAATCCCACAAGTGGGGTCTGGGGAGGGTAGAATGTACGCATACCTTACCACTACCTCATAGAAATAGAGAGGTTGTTTCTTGGGAACCCTCGTCTCAAAAACCCATAAGAAGAATAAACTAGATATGACAAAAAGGAAAGGAAAGGGAACAAAGGGAGCGACTAATAACTAAAAACACATGACAGCATGTAAATACGACAAAATTAACACCTATACGACAGATAATGACAACACATGACCAAAACAAATTCAGCACCAACTGTTGTAGCAGAATTCGAGTAGGAGCAATTTTTTTGATTGCAGCAACTGAAGCAAAGGAGGAATGTTGAATTGTACTTTAAGTTATTGCAGTAACTTTTAGCATAATAACTTGCTTAAGTTTAGGATAGTTTTGAATTTTAAATTTCTGTTAGGTTGTTCTAGTTGTTGAGATATTTTAGCTTTTATGAATTTTTGAATGGTAGATTTTCTGCTTATCATACATTGAAATTGACAATTTAAAGTTCTCCTATGCTTAATAAAAATATTAAAAGATATTTTAATCAATACTTTTAACCATTTTTGCTGCCCCATATTTTAAGAAATCCACAATCTTTTTTGCTTTTTTGATTCAACCCATATTACTTTAGGTATTGTGCAGCCTTTGTTGGTATTTTGCCCCTATTTTAGTCATTCATTCAGTTTCTGCTTCTTTAGCCTCTATCCTCCGGTTCCAATGCTGCCTATCTGTCCTAATTGTTTGCTTGCCTATTGTATTTTCTGGTTGATTTTTGGCCTGTAGTCCCTCATTGCATATATTATTTCCCTGATTAGTTTCATCAGCTTTAGTGGCATTGATTTGCTATGGTAGAATAAGGTCATGTTGTCGGTTGGGGATGGAGGTGAGGATCAAGGGCGATAAGTGCATTTAAGAAGCCTCTAGAGTAAGATTAGGGTCGTAGATGGGGAAATTCATAGAGTTGGTAAAGATCCTAAGGAAAAGGAAGACTAATATAAGCAAAATATGAGAAGGAAGGCTTTTGGAAGACTAAAGAAGTAACTGCAGCATATGGCATCAGTCTCTGGAGGTCAATCAGAAACTTGGGGCATGTTTTCTTTGAAAGAACAAATTTCAATGTAAACAATGGAAGGAAGATCATGTTTTGGGAAGATGATTGGACAGGAAGTGGCAGTCTCGAGCAACATTTTCCAGATATTTATCTACTAAATCAGCAGCAGAAGGCAACTTTATAAGAAGTGTGGACTCATCAAGGATGGAACCTGAAGGTTGATGCAAGACTGGGAGATGGAAAGAATCGCTGAATTTTATGGCACTTTGGATCAGTATACAGGACCAAAGGAAGGAGATGACACTCTCAAATGGCAATGCCACACCAAAGGTTTCTTCACAGTTAACTCTGCATACAAGAATTTGGATCAGATGGGGTCTCACAATCAACTTCTTACCTTGGGAGCTTATATGGAAAGTGAAAATACCAATACAAAGTGGCAGTTTTCACTTGGTTGGTAGTGAAAGAGGTTGTTCTAACTCAAGAAAACCTCATGAAGAGGGGCATAGAAATGTGTCCAAGATTTTTTTTTGTGAGCAAAAGCAGAGACAATCAACCATCAGTTTTTACATTGTAAAACAGTCGGACAACTATGGAACTTGTTTACTAGTGTCAGAGGCATAAGGTGGACCATGCCTGAAAGAGCAGGTCAGGCTCTAGTAAGCTGGAACAACGAAAGGAGAGGTAGCACAGACAAAAACAGATGGAAAATTGTCCCAGCAGTGATATGGTGGACCATTTGGAAAGAGAGAAATTCAAGATGTTTTGAAAATATGAGCAGTCCTTTACATAAGATTAAAATGGACTGTATTAACACCTTTTGCTACTGGTGTAGTTTTGAGTATATAGATGATCCTGTAGCAATTGTAGACATTCTAGGATCCTTGTAAGATGAAATAGGACCTGAGATAGTTTTTTCTCTTTTTTGGGCTGCTGATAATCAGCTGTATGTAACTTTGTGATGTAAATTTTTGGGATTCTAGCCTTAGCGCTGAAGATTTATATACAAACTTGTTACCTTTGTCAAAAAAAAAAAATATATAGTTTACATCCAGAAAACCAAGTGAGTAGGTACTAAGGCTCCGGATGTGGAAAGGTTTAAATTGTGGTACCCAGGAGAGATGAGGAATTAGAATGGAGTAGACATTTTAGCTAACACGAGTCTTAGGGAGCAAGTGGTCGAGGTCGGGAGGGCTAATTGTAATACCTCAGGTATTTTGATGGTTGGGATATGATATAATGAGATAAAATATTGAAAAAATGGCCTCGCTAGATTTTTAGGTCAAGCGGATCACAAAATAAAATTTTTAGAAAATTACTTATCCAGTAGGGTCCACGACAGGGGCGCGTCGCGAACTTGTTTCATCTTGGTTTAACCTTTTCCTTGGTCAAATATGGCCAAAATTGAACTTCGCGCAAAAATAAACTATGGTGAAACAACTCCGCGTCCTGAACTTGTTCCATGACAGTTCAATTTTTCGTTAAAATTCCTGCATTAAGTGAGAAAGTATTAGACTTTTTCTTAAAGCTTATTTAAATGAATTTGAGCGATTTTTGGCACTAAATTCCATTTTATAAATTGCCTTTAACCCCCAAATTAACCTTGCTCTTCCACAATTCACACATCACAAAAATTCTCTCTAAAACTACTTCAGGGTTTTCTTCTCCTCCAAGAAAAAACTCCATTGAAGATCAAAATCAAGCCAAATCCTCCATTATTCTTCATGTTTTCCAAGGCAATCACTTAAGGTATGTGAGTTTTCATCCATAGATTCCTTTCTTCTATGGAGCTCCTTCTAAATTTTCACTTTTTCATCAAATTTCAAATATGTAAATTTTGAGTCTTCTCAACTTCTACTTAATTTCTTCAATTATGATCTAGATTACGACTATTGATCTATCCTAATAAGAATTCATATCAATTACATGAAATTGATGATTTTCCATGGATTCTCTTCAAATTCTATTTAGGATTCATGGTTCCATAATGGGTTTTGTTCCATTCTTATCCAATTGCATGAATTATTCTTCAATTACGGTCTATTTACTCAATTAAGCATGAATTTTTATCTAATTATATGATTATGATGATTTTCAAGTAATTTCTCTACGAAGGCTTTCTAGGATTCATGATGACTAATGTGGGCTATTATAATCATAATTTCAATTGATGATTTCTATTACAACTATGCATGAATTTCATTAAATTTCGTGTTTTAAAGTCGATTTGAAGTGAAACCCACACCATTTCCCTAGTCTATGTTGAATGATGATCATGAAGGATAAAGGCTTCTTTTCAAAGTTATGCAAAGTTATTCAATGATGTTTTATGAAGTCCTATGAAAGAATGATAAATGATGTTGGTGAAAGGACATTTCTCACCTAGTAATGATAGATCCTTCTTGTGAAAGGACAATGTTCACTTGATTAGATCATAAGGTTTTAATGAGCTACTCTTATAGGTTTTAATGAGCTACTCTTATTACTATGAAGTTATGTTTCAAAGCTTACGAATGTATATGCCTATGATTATGTTTAAGATATTCCATGGGATTTGACCTAGCGCCGAATGGGTCATGAGGTGGGGTTTGGTAAGGAAATTCTAGTAGCAACCTCTTGATTCATTAACTATGTTCCACCACAGGAGCCCTTGTAGGCTTGGCTAGTGGATCCACGTAGGCCCCCAAAGTTAAAGTTAAAAATGTGCATGCATATGTTTTAGAGTTCTACCTTGGCAAGTAGATTTCCCTTTTCCCAATAGAAGGAGTTCATTGGATTCCATGTAGTAGCTCACATGGTCTTATCGTTGGTTATGGAAATCTCCCACGAAATGATTATGTTACTTTAAACCTTTAATGATTTTGATGTTTAGACCACAACTTATGGTCATGTTTTAATTTATGTCTATGTTATTGTGGTTTTACATCTCACGACTCATGCACCATGCTATCTATGTTATATGCATCTATATCCATGTACATCATGCATTGTTTACATACTTAGTACATTCCAACGTACTAATACATTCCAACGTACTAATACATTCCAACGTACTAATGCATATTTTGTCTACATTGTTAATAATGTAGGGTGTAGTGTTCCTTCATCTTGAGGCAATTTGTGAAGATTGTTGAAGACTTTGTGGTGAGTCCTCATGCTTCAAGACCAAGCCAGTGATACTCTACCTATGCTTGTTGTTTAGCTTTTATTAATATTTTGAGACTATGCTAGGGTGAGTTAGGAATATGTTCATAGCCCCTGCCTATGCTATGCTATGTTTAGAGGCATGATTGGACAATGTGTAAAGAGTCTATGATCTATCTCTCTTTTGGACTAAATAGCTTTTTCTCTTGTGATGTTCATATGAGGCACATACCCCTCTTCATATATAGCTTGTGATCGATGCTTTTATTATCTTATGAATGGTTGATGACATGCTAAGATGGCTTGGTTGGGGTCCTTTGAGGTTCCAATCATAGTGTCACGCCTAGGGCCTAGCTTGGGTCGTGACATTAATGATAAGATTATGTCGATTATGTTGGTCATGGGAGAGCTTACATTGAGCATTATTAGCGCATACGTGCCACAAGCGGGCTTGATGAAGAGGTCGAGAAGCACTTTTGGGAGGATTTATACAAGGTTGTGAGAGGTATTTCACCCAGCGAGAAGATATTTGTAGGAGGAGATTTCAATGGTCACATAGGGACACCTGTAGGGCTATGATGATGTGCATGGAGGTTTTGGTTTCGGGGATTGAAACATAGGAGGATTCACACTTCTAAATTTCTCTAAAGTTTTTGAGTTGATGATAGCAAATTGGTGTTTCATAAAGGAGAACCAATTGGTTGCCTTCCGTACTGTGGTGGCTAGGAATCAGACTGATTGCTTACTTCTAAGGAATGGTGATAGAGGCCTTTGTAAGGACTTGAAGTTATTCCAGATGAGAACTTCCATCCCTTTTTCAAACTGTTGGCAGGCTTTATTTAAGTTGAGGCCTATTGGAAACAATCTCTTTATCTCTACGAGGTAGGAGTAAGATCTGCGTAAAGTTGTACACTCTACCCTCTATAGACCCCACCTTATGGGATTACACTGGTTATGTTGTTGTTGTTGTTGTTGTTGTTGTTGTTGTTGTATGATCATTCCTCAACTACAAGTTTTCTTATGTGTAAGCTTGCCCTTCAATGTAAATTGCAACAAGCATCTCTTCTCAAGGAATTCATCAGCTCATTGGAATAGGCTTTCTCAGCGGTTAATCTCTGATAGAAAATCTGAATAACATTAAACAACACAAGCCCAAGAAGATCCAGGATTGTAAAAAGTGTAATCTCCCACTGTGGATTAGAAAAATATGTTCTACGCATGTGACTTTACAAAAACCTATAAGAGATGGTTTAAATAGCATTCAAATACTTTAGGCAGTTATATTGAGATTATTTTCTGCAGGTTAGTTTGGGTGGTAGAGCAACAAAAACAAGAGGATAACTTAAATCAAGAAACAAATAGATTAATGAAAAAACTGCTAAACACTAACCAATGATGCCACCGCCAGCAGTTGAACTAGGCAAACTATGGTTTCCACTTCCGCTACCAAGTTCACAAGGCAAACCTATGTTACCATATGAAATACCACCCCTTATATAGCTGCCGTTATAATACGCATCGCCACCCCTTCCACCATGTCCAGCACCACTGCTTAGGCCGTTAGGCAAGAGCACACCACTGCCCAACCCTCCGGTGCAACCTTCATATAAAAAACACAAATTTAGCTCTGAATCTGAACCACAACTGTATAAAGTAATTGATAGAAAATTGTGGTCTTTTAAGCTCGATTTACATACCAAAAGATTTTCTTGTTCAATAGAAACATGAAAGCTTACAAGAAGGGCAAAGGTAACAAACAAGGAAAGGAAAATAAGAAAACCATACCTAACCCAGAGGCACTTATTGATCCTGTAGATTTTACAATAACTGTTCTAACCAAATGGAAATGAACAACAGAACCTTCCAAGAAGCCCTCGACCAAAACATCCTCAACACGACAGACCTACATGAATGGAACAGATCAATTTTGTTCTAATCATCTAGATACAGAACAGCAGTCAATGCCAAAAGCTACTCAATCAGCTATAGGCATAAATATGAAAGGAATCACCCTTGAGTGATGAATTTGATTAGCACAAATACCTGAAGAGTAAAGGATAGTGAGCTATTCACATTGCAGTCCTCAGGGGGATATACCAATTCGATTGGGCAATCCGCACGTAAACAAAAAGGTCTTGTTTTCCTGCAATTGAGAATAATATCCTGCTGAAAACAATAATAAGTCCAGCAAAAAGAACTACCTATAGATAGTTATGCCTTACGTGTGATTAACACCTGCATTTTCAAGGGGACCACGCAAAATAGATCCAGGACCAACCTTCACACGTAAACAGATAAATACTGTCATTAGCACGCACACATCATTGCTTATGCTGTATTACGATTTCGAGTTTATTAGCCAAAGACGAAAAATTAATGCAAAGAATCTCAGACCACCTTACAAATCTAAAAACCGGTTTACATGTGAAGACATAAGCCCTTTACCAAATGTCTGAAACTAGAAGATCAAGCCAAAACAGAGTACAAAGCGGCTGGTTGATAGAACAATAAGACAGTCCCTCACAAAGGTAGAATTTGTGTCCCCATGTAGCCCCATCATCAAAAGTACTTCATGTTTTAGCTTTTAGCCTTAACAGGTCCTACTATCCATTCCTACTCATATATCAAAATTCTATTTTATCATAAATCAAAGATATTTATTATCCAGAGAAGGTGCAAATAAGATGATGCCTATGCTGCTCTGCTTCAACTCAAACCTCACATAACATACGGTAATACCATCCCAAACATAAAGCTCTTTACTATCAATTTGAAAGATTACTTTCATTTGACTTCTTGTTGATTTAGTTATCTCATTTATTTGTGCAATGTTCATTTAGATATTCTCTTAAACTTGTGGAAAAAGCAAACCCTTAGTCATCTTTTTCACTTCTCGCTTTCAAAAACACTATCCTCGACTGATGTAGAACTCAACACTTCGAGCTAACATTGAGAAACACAACGATAGGAATAGACGATCTTGTTCTAATACCATGTGAATAGATGAACCTCTTACCTAACTCGGCCCGAAAGCTAGCTCATGAAGATAGAATTGCCTAAGACCATATAAGGAGACCACAACGCATTCCTCAACCATGTGGGACTTAATAGCATCAATAGAATTTTCAAATAGAAAGTCATCTTCCTATCAGGATTATAGTAACATAACTACAAAACTTTAAAGCTTTTGTAATGTCTATATACATATTTTGTTTGATAACCTGAGTGTTCGAGCCAACTTGCCAGAATCTCAACTAATTGCATGGAATGACATGAATCATGCAGACAAGATATCAGGATGAAAGGCATTTTGATCAACTCGATGTACCTTGGTGAGCATCAAAAGAGAAGTGATGTAAGATTCTAAGATCAGTTTGCTAAAGATAAGCTTTTCTCTGTTCTATGGATACTCAGATAATTTAAAAAATCTTAATTATAGATGTGTACAGGAACTACTGAAATTATTCTTCTGTAACCCTTCTATCTATTTATTATCACAGAATGATCTCTTTATTCATCAGTGAATCCATCAATCAACTGTAACAAGCCAACTCTAAATTTTAAATTTAAGCTGCGTTTTAGGTCCAAGACTTTTTACAGATCATTTTTACCATTTGGGGCTTGTTTGAGGACTTCGGGTAAGTTTTGGAACCAAAAAACCCACTTTGGACAGCACCAAAAGTGTTGGTGCAACCCTTCGCGTTGGCGAGAGCGTGGGCACAACCACAAAGGAGGGGGAAGGCTGGTCATCTCAGCCGTGAGACCCTAACTGCGATTATGTAGGGTCCATGCAAGGTTGCTCATCGCAATATCTTCAGATTTAATCATGATGGTGAAAAAGCCTACGCCAGGTATTTTAACAGTGATTTTGGGATTTCAATTAATTTTAAGGCATTGTGGAGATTTTGGAGATCCTTTTTTGCAATTCTTAAGGGGAAACTCTTCATTTCAGTTAAGGTAAGCCTCTGATCATGGATTGGGTTTACTATACTTGATTACCATGAGATTTAGCTGCTTAATCAATGTTTCTGAAGTGTAAAAAGTTGGAGTTTAAACCCTAGGTTTAAGAGAGTATATGATGGTAATTTGGATGTAAATTTAATATTGGATTGAGGTAATATTGCAGACTCAAAACCCACGGGGCATGGAAAAATCAATTTTGGATTTTGACTCGGGGGCTCAGGTTTGACTACTGGGTTGACTTTGACCAATGGTAGTTGATCCTTTAGCTTTGTTTAAAGTTAGCAATTATTTATTGGTTAGTGTGAGGCTAAGTTGCACGGACACTTCACTTTCAATGCCGCACCCGTGTCGGATTCTCAGTAAATACACTACTTTTGGAGAATCCGACATGCACCCGATGACACTTTTGAAGAGTCTGAGCAACATAGGTGGGGTTGTCTGGACGAGGTAAAGAGGTCAAAAAACGGTGGAAATATCTCTTGAGGTAAGTTAAGACTTTGATCTCAACAAGGGAATTTTTCCCAACTTACTAATTGAGATGTTGTGTGGGGAACAACATATACATGTTGTGACGAGCTTATATGCGACTATCGGCTGTAAAATGGAATATACTTGAAATCCTAGATTTTAGCCTTGCATCCTTTATCTGTGTTTTGCTGATCTAAGCATAATATTTATGCCTTCTGATGAATTGAGACTTATTATATGCCAAAATTTCATGTCCTTTATCTGTGTTTTGCTGAACTAAGCATAATATTTATGCCTTCTGATGAATTGAGACTTATTATATGCCAAAATGTCATGTCCTTTATCTGTGTTTTGCTGAACTAAGCATAATATTTATGCCTTCTGATGAATTGAGACTTATTATATGCC
>JAABOM020000092.1:16488904-16504569 GCA_011800125.2 Solanum clarkiae | reverse complement strand
AAAATTTCATGTTCTATCACCCTTCGGGGTGGCCCAGTAGTTTGGGCTAGAGATTTCCATGTTAGAGGTCTCAAGTTCAAAACTCCTTGCCAGCGAAAGCAAGGGGTTTGCCTTCTGGGTCGAGTCGTTGAACAGGGCTTGCCTAGTGGAGGTTACCTCTCCTATGTGGTCTGCGAGCTATTGCATAGAAGCGAGGGTTTACCCTATGCACACAAAGGGTAGCGGCTGCGGGTTCCCCTTGTTATTAAAAAAAAATCATGTTCTATCTCAGTATCTATTGGCATCCTTTTTCTGAGCATTGGTGTGCTTTTATAATATTATCTCTTTACCTGCTCCTTATTTGTAATAGGTTATGGCTGTGGAGCCCTGCTATGTATATTATGGACCCTGTGAGTCTGATATTCAGATGTTGTGCGGATCGTGTGAGACTGGTGTTCAGATATTGTGTGGACCACATGAGTTAATAGAGATGTGCGGCTATTTTGCCAGATTGAGAAGAGGACCACAGAATCCCTCATTTGGAGTACTAAAGCCTCTCGCAAGGTTCTATGGTTCATCTGGATAGTCCTACATGACGCAAGCCTTACTCAGGACAACCGCAGGAAAAGGGGCATTACAACAGTCAATAGGTGCTTCATGTGTTATGAGACTAACAGATATCTATTCCTTTATTGTTCAGAGACTTCTGAATTTGGATTTTTTTTTTTTTTTTGGGGGGGGGGGGGGGGGGGGGGGGGGCGGCGCTATTTTTGGTTTGAGTTGGGTCATGCCTGCTAGTTTAAAGGATGCTACACTAGTTGCAACTCTTGGAAAGATGATAAATCCATCAGACAAGTTTGGACTGTCACAATTTCTTAATTGTTGATAATTGTCAAGTACATGCTTCTATTTCTGCTAAGCTCTTTTTCTTTTATATTTCATTATGTCTCGCACAGGTAATGGTAAGTTTTGATTATTTTTTCCAAAGTAACTCTTGACATTACCCTGTTGAGAGCGGTCAGTGAGACCTTGCTGAACACACGTTGACCTTTGTACCCACACTACACTTGTTGCACTTCTGTTCATTTTTGGATCCCAGTTTCAGCACAGCTCGTGCGTTCCAGCTATGTGGTGAGCCAACTGTCTTCTTTCGCAGTGGCCAGTACATCACTCATCTTATTTCTATTTCTTATCTAGTGGAACTCTGTACTTGGCATTCATTGACTCTTGCACAATCATCTATGTTTTCTCGTGACAATGTGAACTGGTCTTGCAGATATTTTAGTATTATGCTTTGGGATTTATAGCTTCCGTACTTGTATCAAATTTATTATCTTGGTTGAAATTTGCTTTTAGTTGCTGCAGTAGTTTTTAGCAAAATAAGTTATTTAGTTTAAGATAAATTTGAATTTTGAATTTTGAATTTTAGTTATGTTGTTGAGATATTTTAGGTTATTTTAAATTTCAAATTATGCAGATTTTTATTTTATGTTGGCTATTTAAAGCCATTCAACGCTTAATAACATTATTGAAAGCATTTCAATCTATTGAGAGACTCTTGCAATCTTTTTGTTGTCCCATACATCCTTTTAAAAAAACCAACAATCTTTTATGGTATTTCATTATTTTAGACTGAATCAATGCTTCCGCATATATTGGTTTTGGTTAATTATTACGGGATTGCCTGGCTTGGATAGTCAGGTGTCATACTGGCTAGGGAGTAATTTGGGTCGTGACATCAATTCTTCAGCAATCCTAAATTAGTTAAGAGTCATTTATCTGAATACTCTTTATCAATCATTCATCATAGTTGTACTCTTTTTACAGTGACCGTAACCTTTTGCGGCTCTCTTCTTTTATTAGGGTTTGGGACTGCCTAAGCTTGCAAATCCCGTTTAAGTAGACTTGTTTCTTTTATATTTGAAACAGAGACATTTCTGAGAAGACAATCAAGATGCCAATTCCTGCTCCAAGCCGCACAAAGAACATTATAGACGTTGCTTTTCTTACCTAGTATGGTATAAATGATTTCACTAACCATTAAAATGGTAAATACAGTTCAATGAGTTTTATAATAGAAGTTGGCACAATTCAATTGGTATGGAACACCCAAAGATTAAGTTGAGAAATATTCTGATATTCAGCTGGTTTCAGAGCAAGTTGAATAGCAAGTGGTTGAGAAGATTTAGATGAGGATAGTATAAACTTGTGTTTGGCACAAGAAGAAACAACAGATGTTTTAACTCAAAAAGTATATGCATCAAGTAGACAGAGCCTTACATTTATGCTGTAGAACAAGGACAAAACCAAATGTTGTGCTTCAATAATATCTCCAGGTCCAGTTAAGTTCAGTGAACCTTGTCCATGAACTCCCAAATTTGCATTTGATTGTATCACAGAGGATCCCTAAAGTCAATATGTTTTGATAGGTAATGAACAAAGAAAATATAAACAAAATGATAAGAGTAGGGTAAAGGAATGTGTTACCTTTAGCACCACTAAATTGCTAACTTCAATTAAAGATGTTGCAACAGTTGCATCACCATCACCATCTATAAGCATCTTTGAGTTCAACATCAACTGGATTTTGACAGACATTCGCAAAGACCCATAGATCTAGATATTTGTAAGAATCTGTTAAATATAACACCCAAAAATATGTTCCAGAAAAAAAAATTGAAAAGAGAAAGAAAAATCAAAAAGGAAAATTTGGGGTGTGCCTATTTTCTACTGGAATAGAAAGAGGAGAGTAGAACACTAGAGAACATACTTGCCTTAATTACTGAGTCACTCATCAAGAGCTCTTCAGCCAGCACTTCAAACTCTGATAATGCATAATGTACAAGCCCAAAGGACAAAATGGCACCATGTGATAAACTAAGTTGTCCTCGAACCTAAATGACAAGTAGCGTGTCAACTTCAAAGACCACCAATTAAGATTAACACTCAAATCTAAAGGCATGGAGGTAGAAGGAAGCCAACTTAAAACTAAGATATCAGATAGACTTTTCAAATTATGAACTTAGGTTTCTTTTCCTGGACAACCAGAAAGGCATAAAAAGGAAAAGGCAGTAAGAAAGACAAAAGGAAGTGCTAAAGGAAAACACAAAAAAGGATAGGGAAGTTGTGAAACTAGTGTTTATACTCCTCCTAGAGATTCATACCCATGCTGCCCAATGTGGTTGAAAAACCGCACTTGGAAAAATTGAACCCACTTTTCGGGTGTCCTATTTGGTTTCATCTATTTAACAGCTCTATTTGGAGCAAATATTTTATTCAATTGATTTTTACACATACATTGCTTCCTTAGGAATTGGCTATTAAAACAACCCGACAACATACCCAAGTTACTCAAAAGTTTTCAATATAGAAAAAGTCGAGATATGGTCATGGGCAGTCAATTCACTGCTTCGACATCTGTCAAATCCTAAATTAGTTCTGATATAGAGGCAAAACACCTTTATGTTGTAATTAGAAGCACTTATTCACAAGAACAAAAGATATGAATGACCTGTAGACGACTCCAGAGTAGAGGAATAGTAGCTCGTGCATGATCTTGAATATAAATGTTTGTCCAGAGAGGGTGATTAGGAAATTCGAACAGAAGTGTATCAGTATCTGTTGACAAGTTGTTATTGTTAACAATGAGTCTTCGAGGAACAGCATCATAGAATGTCCCCGCAGCACCTGCATTTGTGGGACAGCCAAAACTTCTTCCCCCTGTCAAACGACAAAAAGGAAAGGCACTGACACCCTACCCACAATACCACATATTGAATTAATGCCATCATGGATAGGGAAACAAAGATACCATGATCCACAAAATTCCAGATGTGATGTACAAAGTAAATCATCACTTTTAAGTTGGGCAGAACCAAGATAAAGCTCTCAACTTTTTTATTATCAAGTTAAATAAAATTCAATTAGATCAATATCCAGTGGATGCAATTGATTACAAAATATATCAAGAAGCCGGAGATATCTTCTCCTAGCTGCTCAAGGAGCTAACGGAGTCCTAATGAGCAATAACATCAGAAGAGTGACTCCAAACAAAAAGATTAAGTGTCTAGATTCTCTCTCTTTTTTTTTTTTTTTTTTTTGAGAATGAAAGTAAGCATCTATATTTTAGTGTGCTTATGGGAGTTGAAGTTTCTTCAAAGTATCTCTGATTTCTTTCATTCCATATGCTCTGATAATATGCTGAAGTGTCAACTTCCTGATGCATCTGATGGATTTTCCAACTCTGAAACAATTCCAAATGACAATCTTCCTTCAGACTCCTTGGCGTTGCCCAGCTTATACCTAAATACTGCTGAACAGATCCCTTATATTCCTGGCTACTGTACAAAGTATACACAAATGGCCTATACTCTCACTATCTTCTTTACACATGTAACACCTTCTGCACAAAACTGTTCTCCTCTTCTTTAATGCTTCATGTTAGGTAGGGTTCTTGAACTGCCAACCAGATGAACGATGCTACCTTGGTAGATGATTTGGTTCTCCATATCAGCTTCAAAAGCCAATCTGGTAAACTTCCATGGCACTGCCTCTGCTAGCCATTTCCTCATACAATTCTGTGACTGTGGATTTCCCTTGGCCTTTGACCCCCATATTGGTCTATCTTTTTCTTTTTGTTGCACCTGAATGTCCTAAATTTCAGCCATAAATTCCAGCATCTCTTTAATTTCTCTGTCATGGCACTGCCTCCTGAAACTAATGTTCCAGGAGTTATTCTCCCAGAGTTTCTTCACTGAGGCTTGAGGATCATTAACAAAACCAGACACTACCTGAGATTCTTCTATCAAGACCCTGTTTCCATTCCATCTGTCTAGACAAAAAAAGGTAATTTCTTCATTTTCTAACTTGTATTTTCACTTTTCCACTAAACTCATCCCATAGCTTGCTTATGTGTTTCCACGGACTCACACCATGTGGGACTGCTATTATTTTAGTTTGTCAATAACCCTCGGCTCAATGTTATATCTGGCACTAGTCTCCTCCACAAGACCTCCTCATAGTTTCTATATCTCCACAGCCACTACATCAATAAACTTTTATTGTGAAATGTTAAGTTCCTGATCCCTACCTCCTCTTTATTTGAGAAAAATAATCCTTCAGCAAATGAAAGTTATGTTAGAGAACTATTTCCCTCCCAAGGAAACCTCCTCCTTATTTTTTCCAGTCGAGAAAGTACCTTTCCTGGAATTGGAAAGAAAGACATAAAAATAGGTTGGAATGTTGTCCAACAAACTATTAGTTTAAAGTTATTCCCCCACCCAAAGATAAGTATTGTGATTGCAATGTAGCCAGTTTCTTCTTAAATTTCTCAACTATTCCCTAACACACTGAGGTTTTCTATATATCTGGCTCACAATGGCAATCCAAGATATGTAATAGGAAAGTACAAATGTAGCTTCCCAATATTTCTGCCAATCCCTGAACATTTGTCACTGCATTTACTGGATGAATGACTGATTTATAAAGATTAATGTGTAATCCCGATATTGTATCAAAAATAATGAATAGCTAGTTAATGTATCACATCTAACTTCACGGCACCATAAAATATCCATGTATCATAAGGAAAAAAAAGGTGGGGAACAGTGATTGTCTCCCCTGTTCTGACCCCACTTAAATCCTTTAATCCACTGATATTGGATGGTTTTCTCTATCATTTTATTTATAGCTTCATTACCATGATAATGAGAAAATGTGATATGGGATTGTCTTGCTTCAGCCCTCAAACCCCCTTTGTGCAGGAAAAAATCCCACTGGTTCTCCATGAACTAAAATGGGATATCAAATTGTTGTGAAAAAGAATTTTATCCAGCGCAGCCACCTTTCTCCAAAACCCATCTGCTTTTTTATGAAGTTCTACAAAATCCATCTTTTGCAATGTGCTAAATAAGAATCACCAAATTGACATGGTTGTCTGCCTTCTCCACATCTAATTTACATAAAACACCTGGTTTCCCTTTTTAAGCCTTCAATCCATCACCTTATTGCCATGAGGGATGAATTTGAGATTTGCCTCCCTTCTAAAACGCAGATTGCTGCACAGAAACCAAATTCCCCATCACTCTTTTCAACCCTCAACTAGCAGTATGTCCATAAATTTATACACACTTCCAACAAGACTGTTGATCTGAGGTTTATTAGCCTTCAGCAACTTTCATTTTGGAATTAGGACTATAAAGAGGCATTTCAAGCTCTGAAAAACATGTAAGTTTGTTAAAAGTAGTCCATATCTATATGTCCTCTTTGATAATGCTCCAAGTTCTATGGTAAGAAGTTATATTGAATCCATCAGGCCCCAGGGCATGAGTTTTTTAAACTGAAGCACACATTATAACCATCCTTGTTCGCCTTCATTAATGATACCATGTGCATTCAATTCCTCTAAGGATTTCCAAATATAAATATATCTGTCTCTCTAAACAAGTTAGGATAGTAATTCAGAATGTCCATTGTGATGCGTTCCATTTCATTTATATCTTCCCCTCTCACCACCAACCTGCTATTATGTTGCTTCGTTTATGTAAATTAGCTATCTTCTGAAAGTATCTTATATTTGTATCACTTTTCATTGACCATATACTTCTTGATTTTGATGCCATGATGTGTCCATTGCCTTTGCCATCTTTTCCAGTTGATGCTCAATCGCTTTCCTATGGTCAGCATCCAGATGATCTCTGCTAGTTCCACCAAAAAGAACTTTTTTCTTCTTTTCTTGTAAGGTCCCGTACGTCGAAAGATGAAGCCGAGGCTTAAAAATGATTTTCCCGGAGATTTTAGCCCAGGTGCCCACCAAGACACCCTTCACAGACCGTGGTGCAGACCACCATCCGTGAAGAGGCTCGTGGAAGGGCCCCTTAGCATGATTTGGGACTGCCCAATGGAGGGTGCACACCATGAGAACTCCACGGGTCATGGTGCTCACCACGCCTCGAGGAGTTGTCCATGGTAGGTACACCACCTAGGGCCCAAGGACCAGGTGCACACCACGAGCCACACCATGGGCCATGGTGCCTTTCACGGCTCATGATGGGTGTCTTGAAAGGGTCTCGTGCAGTGTACTTTAGGGGTTTAAGTTGGGACTTTTGGGTCTTTTCCCCTATCCGTGAACTTATGTTTTAGGCCCCTTTATGGACGTTTTTACCCCTCCCATGCTATTCTAACTATCCTAAATCCTCCATGCACTCTCATGCTCCCAAATTCATAACCCTCTCATCAATATTCACTCTCAAGTCTCCTCTGAAGCTTAAGTGAAGAATTCACTGAAGAACTTCTAATTTCAAGTCAAGGCCATCCTCAATCGTTCAATTATCATTGAGGTATGTGGGTAAAATTCATGGGTACCTTTCACCTATGGAGCCCAATCTATTATCACACTATTTCATTAATTTCAAGTATAATCAAAACAGGGTTTTCATCACTTTGATTTCAAATGATATTATTATGATATAGATTATGTTTATACATTAAATTATGCATGAATTACTCTCGATTTACATGAGTTACATGATGCACATGAAATTTCTCAAGCATGCTATGATGTATATAAAAATTATGAATGGGTTACTTCAGTTCTGATGCAAATGATCTTCAGTTCAAGGATTACGCATATATTTACTCCATTATCATAATTTTGAATTTATTGGATATGAACCCATGCTATTTCTCTTCACTTCATTACATGATCATGTTTTTGCATGTACAACGCTCCAAATATGATTATGAACAGGGGATTTAGGACCTTGAAGGTGACCTAGGATCCCAATGGAAGACTTGGGATCCTAAGAGGCAACATAAGACCCTAATATGAATATGACAGGGGATTTAGGACCTCGATGGTGACCTGGGGTCCCTGCAGGGAGATTCAGGATCCGGAAAGGCAACCTAAGACCCCAATAAGGGATTTAGGACTATGAAGGTGACCTGGTGTCCCTACGGAGAGATGTAGGATCCTAAGATGCAACCTAGGACCTTAACATGAAATGAGCTACTCCTATGCATTATGTTATGAACTATGAGATTATAATCAAGCTTATGATGATGATGTACAAGTATAAATCATGATGGCTTATGACAAGTATGACTTCATTTATATATATCATGTATGCAATCGGATGATGACTTAGCACCAAGAGGACCTTGGAATTATGGCTCACCTGTTAGTTGAGGCATGACCCGTTAGAAGTAGATGTTGTACCATAACTACGTGCTGCTGTAAAATTGATGATGTATTCCAATATGGGTAGCTAGTGGATCCATATAACTTATGATATGACATGTAGAGTAGAGTGCTACCTTGGCAAGTAGAGTCCCTCTTTTTTCAATGTAGGGCCAACACCAGGATTCCATTTCATAGCTCGCATTATTTTATTGTCAATTACGATGGCATTCCCATATATGTTGATGTGCAGTGATATCATGCATCATTTCACTCATGGCATATTGGTATGATGATTCGTTTCTCTACTATGATTCTATTTATATGTGCCCTTGCTCGTCCATCATTATTATATAGCTATGTTATAATGCATATTATTGTATTGCATGCCCGCATACTTAGTACATTCAAATGTACTAACGCATATTCTATGCCTACATTATATAACAATATAGGGACAGGTGACTATCTTCCTCCTCACCCATGTGGCTAGAGTTAGATTGCCTTTAGAGACAAATTGGGTAAGTCCTCATGCTTCGCGGACGAAACCTTCTATCATCCAGCTTTATGTTATATTTGAGATGTCTTTTATTTTTATTTGAGGGTAAGCTAGGGACATGTCCTAGCCCCCACACAGTCTATGACTTAGAGGTTTGTTGAACACGATGCATGACTCTTATGCCTTATGTATCTCTTGTTTCTCTCATGCTACAACTTATGATTAGGTCTCAGCTTCCGCTTATGTATCTTCTCTTATTACCCTCAAATGCTTGTGATATCCCAAGAAGGCTAGTTTGGGGTTCCTCCGGAGATCTCATTCGCCGTGTTACACCAAGATCTAACTTGGTTCGTTGGATTTCTAGTCTTCTGAATTCGTCCCTATTACATTGTCTGATATCACCTTTAGCTTCTTTACTTTATGCAATAAACCCCATCATGGCAGCTCCCCCACCATTCTATGATTTTCTCCACACAAAGAGACCTCCTACCATTCCCCAACCTCTAGCATCACAGAGTTGTAGTCAGACAGCATCTTTGCGAATTGTTGACTAATTGATTCTTATTTTGTAGAACGTAGATATCAAAACTTATCAATTATTAAAGCCCGTTGTTGTTTTCCCCTCTTTCCCAAGTGTATATTCCACCAAGTAGTGGCAGATCAATCATGGTCATATCATGGATGAAGCTATCAAAACCTCTTATAGCTCTTGAGCTTCTTGTGAAATTTCTCCTTTCTACCACCTGATTACATTAAAGTCTCCCAAACTAACTATGGAGCATCCCATAAACCCCTAACAGCAGCTAGTTCATCCCATATCTCCTCCTCCTCCTCCTCTTGTGTGTGGACCATACAAACTTGTGAAATACCACCTGAAATTTTCTATCGAACTTTTGAATATACACAACATGGAAAAGATTCCCTGTTGTTTATCAACCATTCTCCACCGCCTTTGTCCCATAATATCACTTTTCCTCCCTTGCTTCCTTCTGCTTTGATTTCTGCCCAAGAAGCCCATGTATCTTCCGTTTTTGCCTCACTAAAGAGTTTGAAAAATCCCTAATCTTTGTCTCTTGAAAGTGCAGAATATCAGCCTTCTATTGCCGTACTAACATTTCAATGTCCCTCCTCTTGCTTGGTTCGTGCACCACCCTATTATTCCAACTCAAAATTTTCATCTTCAATGAATTATTGCTTTGCACTTCCTCCCCCTCCCTTTCCCCTTATTACTATTTATTTTCTGAAACTCGTAACCTTACTCTATATATCCACAAGTATACTACGACCAAAAGTGTAGTTCCCTTTCAAAAGTATTACAATCTACCACAAGCTCAAAACTACATCTGTTGTCTATAAACAACTTAGAATATCAAAGTGCCTTCTGTTTGAACTGATAGACTATATTTATACCCAAAAAAGAGTAGAGCTAAACACTTCATTTTGACATCCTGAAGGCTGTTTTGTACATTTTCAAAGATCCTATTGTTTCTCTCTTTCCAGATTGACCACCAAATGCATGCTGGGATCAGAATTCGGACAACAGTCTTAACTTTTTTTATTTCAGTTAATTCTCTTCTTCTTGCTGGTTGTTCTGTGTTCAGGTTCTGTAATCTCTGGATTCTCCATTCTCCATCTTTATTAGCATATCTAGAATCTCATCCCCAAAAGCTTATCTGTATTTACCCCCAATTGTTTGTATTCACCTTGATTATACATTCTAGACTCGTCTAGATATTGCAAATGTTGAAGATGACTAACAATCTTCCATCATCCCATAATACTTGCTGTACCATGGTAAAAGAGATACCTTCAAATGGCCATTGTCAACCCATTATCAGATCGCATTATCTATATAGTGTACTCTACAGTCTTCAGATAAATCTTCTGACTCACCAAAATATGACCCCTCTTGTTCGCTCTCTATGTCTTCTGCTTCTGAGTGATCTTTGCACTTACAGATATTTCTGCCTCTATTGGAGCTAGACAGAGTTTGTGTGGATTTACCTTTAGAATGAGCTACCAACACTATTAGAACTTTATATGAATTATAAGTGCGCTAAATAAGAGTTATACTTGGATATGTAGCTACCTCATATATCCTCTAAAGTTGTTTTGAAGCTTCCCCGATATTGGGTCTCTTCTATGTGGAGCCTTCTTTCTTTAATCCAGACTCAATCTAGGGCACTTTTGTGGTCTCGGTTCACTTATTATCCTGACCGTCTTTGAACCAGCTGTTGGCTAGTATGCAGTTAAGTTTTTTTAAATTCGAAATCTCGCCCTCCATGTGTACCTTTCTACTCATCCCAATGACTCAATATGCCTATGACTCCGTGAGCGAAGTTCCTGGCACATCTGTTCACTACTCTGTTTCTGATGAACACTCCCTTGTGGGGAACTGTCCTTTGAGCGTCGCTGATGAACATTCCCTTGTGGGGAACTGTCCTTTGAGCTTTTTCAATCCTCGTTAACTCATCTTTCTTGATTTTCACATTTTATTTGCACCAATTGACAATGATTTACATTTTTCATGGTGTATCGCCATTGGTTTGCGCATGCATACTCCCAGTTAAATGAACCAACTTTTTGTTTCTTCATCACCCCGTCTGACTCTGGTAGTTCAGAAGATAGATTCGGACCACACGTGCAATGGCATACCCTCTACAATCATCCGTTTGTTCTTTGGTTCTTGCACTTCTTTGACTATGTTTGTCATCCCTGACAACCATTTCAGGATTAATCTTCTCCCCTTCAGTACCGGCAGATATTATTAATGCTGCAATACGATTTATGCATGACTTTTGCATCTCTCTGCAAAATTGATTTGATAAACAAAATGAAGCTGGCAAAATATTATTAATGCTCCACTACGATTTACTCGGTTGAAGCATAATTGATTTAACAAACAAGTTGAAGCTGCAAAATATTATTAATGCTCTACAACCCTATACTTAGTTGAAGATTCCACAATATTATAATACTCTAAGACCCTATCCTCAAACCAAAGATGACTTTCAAACACAGAAAAATTCTGAGAACATGACTTATGAATCAATGACAGAAGTATAAGCTTTATTTTGTTATTAGTCATACCATGAACAAAGAACTCTGAGTCGTCATGCCTGCTAAAGACTTCAACCGAAAGTCTTCCACCACCACCTCCAGCAAATCCATTGCCCCCGGAAGCACTTATTTTGCCACCTCCTGTCCTGCTTGGAAAGAAAAGTCAACTTTGAACACATTCAAAAAGGCATGTCCTCACTCATCAGATAGCATGACTTAACCAATACCAAAATGTAGCATATAGGGAGACTTGTCATAAAAGAATGACAATCTGCAATAGAATTTTGGAGTGTGTTTAGATTGTCTATTTAAAGTAAGTTTGGCTTTTGAGCTCTTTTTAAAAATTTTTGTGGTGCTTGGGAAAGATAAAAAGTGTTTTTAAGTACCTACTTTTAGGCCCAAAAAGTACAAAAATGTTGGGTATTCCTAATTTATAGCTTCTAGATTTTATCTATGATCCATTTTTAAAAAACCAATCCAAACACCCTCATAATCAGGCAATGTATAGAACAGATAGGCTGAAAGTAGAAAAGTTTATGGTGGAATCTCACAAGTGGGGTCTGGGGAGGGTAAAATGTACCACTATCTCATAGAGATAGAGAGGCTGTTTCCGGAAAACCCTCTCCTCAAAAATCAAGCCTCATAAGTAGAATATACTAGATATGGAAAAAAAGGGAAAGGGAAAGGAAAAGGAAAAAAGAAGAACGACTAATAATGAAAAGCAAATGATAGTATGTAAATATGATAAAAGTAACAAATATAAGATGGATAATGACAACACAGGATATAAATACACGACTAATCCTACCAACCTACTATATCACAAGGCCAGACATCAATCTACTCCTACTAGCTTATTAGCCTGCTACCCTAATACGCGACCTCCACTCCTTTCTATCTAAGGTCATGTCCTTGGTGAGATGAAATTTCGTCATATCCTGTCTGCTCACCTCCCCCTAATACTTCTTCGGTTTACCTCTACTCCTCCATGTAACCCCTAAGTCCAGCCTTTTGCACCTCCTAACAGGAGTATCGATACTTCTTCTCTGCACATGTCCAAACCATCGCAATCTCGCTTCCCTCATCTTGTCAGCCACAAGGGCCACCTCTAACCTCTCCTGAATGGTCTCATTCTTAATCTTATCACTCCTGGTATGTCCACACATCCATCTCAACATCCACATCTCTGCGACCTACATCTTCTGAATATGTGATTTTTTGATTGGCCAGCACTCCACCCCATACAGCAAAGATAGTCTGACCACTATTCTGTAAAACTTACCTTTAAGTTTAACTGGTATCTTCTTATCACACAATACTCTAGAGGTAAGCCTCCATTTCGTTCATACTGCCCCAATGCGATGTATGACATCATCGTCGACATTGCCACTACTCTGGATTATAGACCGGAATAGATTGAGTGGCAAGCCTTACTTCAATGTCTGTTTCATCCCTACCACACTGAAATTGCACTCCAAGTATTTTGTTTTGGTCCTGCTCAGTTTGAACCCTTTGGATTCCAAATCCTTTGAATAGACCGTATCAACTCATCCATTACTGAGGCAAAAAGGAAAGGGTTCATCCATTATGAAAGATTATGGAGCCCTTTATGATGCTATGATGCTATGGTTTTGATGAGCTACTTCTATTATGATATTAAGATTTGCAAGCTTATGCATGATATGACTATGATTATGATTTAAATATTCCGTGGGATGTTGACTTAGCATCTAGAGGACCTTGGTAGATTTCCATTGTCCCGTAACTACGTTGCTATCATAGGTTTTTTATTTTCTCATATTGCATGATTCACCAAAATGGGTGGGGTTCCCGTAAGGTACATGCAAAATATTAACCGAAAAGGGTGAAGTTCTTGTAAGGCCCCATGTCATATATTAAACAAAAAGGGTGAAGTTGCCATAAGGCATTTGTAAAGCACTCTCAAAATGGGCGAAGTTCCCGTAAGGTATTTGTAAAGAACTCTCTGAAATGAGGAAGTTCCCGTAAGGTGAGGCTAGTCTACCTTGGCAAGTAGACTACTACTTTTACCAGTGTGAAGGTAACATCAGGATTCCATGTAGTAGCTCCCATAGTCTTAAATGCCAGTTATGGTCTATTCCCACATATGCATGCTATGTTATAAGATTATGTTTACCTTCCATGTATGTTTCAACTAAGGCATTAATCATTCATGTTATATTGAGCTTATTGGCTATGTATATGATTATGCATCTTGCCTCTCATGGCTTATGATGTCCTCGTTGCAATTGCATCCCGCATACTTAGTACATTCCTAGTAGTAACGCATATTTTTTGCCTACATAATCTAACCATGTAGGGGTCGGAGCTCCTATCTACCCACCTCCACGTGGCTAGTATGATTTCTTGAAGACTTTGCTTGTGGTGAGTCCTCCATTCCGAGGACATCATCCATTTTCTATCTTGCTTATGTTAAGACTTTGCTACTTTGTTATTTTACTATGAGAGTGATTCCGAGACATGTCTTGCCCCCTCGTCCCACTTATGACTAGAGATATTGTTGGATGACATGATATGTATGATCTAGGCGACGCTTATGTATCTATGGAGACTTTCCCTTGGTCCCTATCCTATGTTTTGATGTTTCTTGTGATGCTAATTGAAAGGTGGTGAACATCCTAAGTCCTTATACCCCATAGAGTGCGTCCCATGATCCCCTTTCCCTCAGAATTACATGTTGTGCTTGAGATATTGGGAATCCCTTATCCCTTGTCTCATAGAGTGTGTCCTAAGTCCCTAATCCCCTTAGTACGAATTGTTGATGATTGATCCATGCTCCCTAACCAAGGATGTGCTTCAGTATGTTATGAGCCTTGTTTGGGGTACCTTCAAGTTCCCTATTCGCCATGTCGCACCTAGGACCTCTTCTCGAGGAGGACCAAGCCCCTCCGACCCCTTAAGTTCCCCAAGAAGAGGGAGTTACTCATGTCGAATATCAGAATGTTGTCACCTTGTTGGCCCAAGCCATAGCCAACCAAGTTAACCAAGGGGCTCAAGCTCAGCCTCAAGAGTGAGGGACTTCACTAGAATGAATTCTTTGAAGTTTCATGGCTCCAAAGTGGAGGAAGATCCTCAAGAGCTTATTGATGAGGTGTACAAAGTGCTAGCTATCATGGGGGTAATCTCAGAGGAGAAAGCGGAACTAGCAGTCTATCAACTCGAGGGCCTTGCACAAATATGGTTCACCCAATGGAAGATGGAGAGGGCAGATGATGAACCTATTCCACAGGTTGCCTTCCTTGACCGCTTCTTCCTTATGGAACTAAGGGAGGCAAAGATGATGGAATTTATGAATCTCAAACAAGGCTCCATAAGTGTGAGGGAATATTCTCTTAACTTCAACAAGCTCTCAAAGTATGTTTCTTACTTGGTTGTCGATCCTCGGGAAAGAATGAATAAATTTGTGCCGGGAGTGTCCAACTTGGTCAATGAAGAGTGTCGAACCGCCATGCTCATAGGGGAGATGGATATATCTTGGCTCATGACATATGCCGAGCAACTTGAGGGAGAGAAGCTTAGAAAGAGGAAGAGTGGGGAGTCCAAGAGGGCTCGTTATAAAGGTGGGTTCCAAAGTTCCAATGGTAGTAGAGGTGGTCGTTTTCAACAAGGCCACAAATTTCAAGGCAAGCATCATCAAATGCTCAAAGGTTCACCAATGATGGGTGCCCAACCCCAAAGCACAAGGTGGTAATGGTGGACCAATACTTCCTAAGTGTGGAAGGTATGGAAAGAACCATGGTAGTAGGTGCTATCACAATGTGGGTGCTTGCTTCGGATGTGGCAAGATGGGCCACGAGATTGCGGATTATCCAAACGCTTTGAACATGGGTAGAGACTTCCATCAATCTCGGATGGAGCCAAAGATTGACTATTTTTTGGCTTTGGAGTATGATGGAATAAAGCAAAATGGCT
>JAABOM020000092.1:16464021-16481250 GCA_011800125.2 Solanum clarkiae | reverse complement strand
CACTTGGACCAGTCCAATGGCAAACCCTTTCCCTTTCCCAAAAACCCCTTTCCCCTTCCCCTGTAAGCTTCCCCCTTTCCCAGATCGATCCCATGTTCCCAACGATCCCTTTCCCAATTCCCTTCTTCTTCTTGATTCTTCTTCTTCTTCAAAAATCAGAAGCCAACGATCCCAACCCGACAATCTCCCAACGGTCCTGTCCCCCACGTGAAGCCGACACGTCTAAGTGGGAATCAATCCTACCCACTTTGGACTTCGAATTTTGAATTTGAAATCTGAACCCTATCTATTTTCCCCCTATTTTTGAACCCTAAATCTACCTACATAATCTTCTTCTTCAGTTTGGGCAAGGGTCGACGGGAAAAAGGAACGAGTTAGAAACACCCTAGTGTAGGCGGCAACGAAAGTGGAAAAGAACCCTAAGCAACTCAACTGATTCCAGGTGCTCTTATTGTTCTGAAAATCTCAAACTTCAATCAATCGCTGTAAGTGTGAAACATGAATATCTAGTTTTGAAGTCCGAAAATCCATCAATAAATCCCTGCTGTGGTGTGAATTAGTCTTCGCCGAGCTCGTCGTCCCAGTCGCTGCCCCGACAAAGGTAATATTTCAATCTCACTTTTATTTTGAGTTTCACATACTATGTTCGAATATGGGTCTTGAAGCTATATTGAAGTCGTTTTGTTTGCATTTTGTCTGTTCTGACCGGAAATGTTGTGTTATGCCGGGCTAATACTGTGGTTTGTCGTTAATTGGGGTTGAATGGGTCTAGCCCATCACTGGTACTGCATATTGGTCGAATAAGTTGTTGTCGCTTTTGTTGACTGTTGAGCTGTCTGGTTCCTCGAGCCGCTGGTGCCAGGAAATGTGATCTTCGATTTGAAGTACTTCAATCTCCTATCTCCCCATCTGCTATTTTAGCTGGCCTGATTTAGCGTGTTGATCTTCAATTCCGTCTTAAGATTTAAGAGTTAAAACTTGTTTCATCTTTTTTTGACTTGATAGTCTCAATTTCAGTTTGGTCATTTTGTTCCTTGTCTTGACGGTTTCCATTCTTGCGTTTTGGTTTTCTTAACTTATTTATGTGTATCTAGTTTCAAGTATGAGAATTTAAGAGATTCAATATTGATTTTGATCGTTAATGAGATTTCGATAAGTTTAATGGCATGTTATAGTCTGTCTATGGTATTCGAGGCTTATGATCTGTTAACTTCTCTGATTCCCAGTTTCATGGTTTACTGTTGGGTTCTGTCCTTTTTTTCCTATGGTCTCATAACTCTTTTAAAAGTTCAAGTCCTTAGACTCGCATTCATGAGTTTGATTCACGATTGATAACTAAACTTGGCAAAATGATGTTGTCTAGTCCCTGTTCTTATACTGTTTGCTGATGTTTCTGATCCTTTGAAATAATATTAAGTTGTTTTCATGAACAAGTCCTGTCTGGCGTGCTATCAAGGTCTTTTAGTGATATTTTGGTTGTTCCTTCCACAGAAATGAGTCTTTTGGCCATAAATAGCCATATGCATGCCTAAAACCTATTTCAATTCACTTTGGTCTAGATTTGCTTATTAATGTTTGAAGTTTGAACGTCTAATAGTTTACTTTTGAGTGTTAATCTCATGTATTTATGTCCTGTTATTATGAGAATACAGTTAATTATTATGCTAATGACTTGCCTTTATTTCTGCTGGATTTTGCACATAGTCTGAGTTTCCTTAGTCATAAGTGATAACACCTTTATCTTAGTTATGCTTGAAATTATGGAAGCTTTGGAAAATATGTTATTGTTCTTGGCCTTTCCCGTGTACTGTTAACTTTTTAAGAGTTGAACTAGTGTTGACATAATATTATTTCTCAAAAGGTACGTTGCAATATACTGAATTTTGGTCTGTTTGATGTTATCTGCTTGCAGCCTGTGAGTATAATCTGCCTGCTAGGCTATCAAGTTCATTTAGTCTTGTTTTACTCATTTCTTCTCAGAATCTGAATGTGTTCAATCGTATATGTCTCTGTAACATTTGAAATTGAAGTTTTGGTCAAAAATGTATGAAATGTAGCTACACTCTCTATTTGTATCCTTTTGTTTCGAAAATTAATCGGTTGATTTGGCTTCTCTCAATGTCTTTAGTTGGTCAAAAATGATTTAGCTTGATAGATTAATGGTTGGTTTGTTCTAGGCATATCAGTGTTATTAAGTTGCAGTCTATTTGACTTCACAATATGTGTAAAAGTCTATGTCCATGTTACCCGGATCTGGAACACATTTTGCTGAAGTTTGACTTTATTTTCCCTCAAAAGTCTTTCTTTGAGTCCCTTACTAATCTTTAATTTTATTTCTTTGCATGAACAATGCTTCGAGTTCATCTTGGACCTCCTTTCTACATTTTCTTGGGCCATGGAGGCCCAAACTTCCTCTTCTTCGAGTCAGCCCAATTCTCAGGAGAAAGAAGCTATTATACAGATCTCGGGAAGCAAAAGTTGCAATAGAAACTTAAATGGGACGAAGACCCAGAATCGTCAACTCTCTTCTTTTATTTCTATATGTTTGTATTTATTTGAATGCTAACATTTTATTGGTTTCAATCTAATTGAATTCCCCGCCATGTCAAACTATTTATGTTATTTCATTTTATTTTGAAAAAAATATTTTTTCATAAAAAGATAAAAACAAACAAAAAAAAGATAATAATAGAGTCAAAACAAAAAATATGATGTTACCATTTTAGTTCAATTTTTTCAAACTTAGTAAAATTTCAAAACCAGTCAGCCTTTTTCAAGTCAAATCAAAAGTTAGTCAAATTTCATAATCGTCGAATAATTGCATTTAGCAGCCATTTCGAGTGCGTAAAACCTTCTCGAAGTGGAAATGTGAACCCGAACATGTTCTCTGGATTTTTTAAAAGATTTTTCTGTTAGGTCTTTTAAAATATTTAATGGTTTCCTAATTATCCGTAAAATTAGGTGGCGACTCTATTTTTCTTTAAAATCTCAAAAATCGATTTTCTCTTAAAATAATTGAATTTTAAACTGATTTTTGATTTTTCTTTTCAAAAATCCATTTTTCGGCATAACAATAATTTATCAAATTGGCGAAACAAAAGGGATAAGATTTTTAGGATCAATATTCTTAATGTTTAACTCTCTTCGATCCGACACACATGAACTATATGCATGATATATATAATTGTCAGCATTTATTGGGGTCTAAAGTATTTTGAGTTGTCGTTATTGCGATATCTTATTAGTCTGTTTAAAAATATTTAATCATATAATTTAATTTCTTTAAATATATAATTTATTTTTATTTAAATAGAAGAATTAAGAAAAATATTTTATTAGATATCTTTTTTTGTAACAAATATAACTAATTATTCATAATTTATCAAATAGACGTAGCATAAGGGATAAGACTTGTATGATCAATACTATTAGTCTCTGACTTCCTTTGATTCAACACATATGAACTCTATTGGTCAAGTATACCTGCTTTGAACGTGTTTATTATTTTAATTAGTAAATATATAAAATAAAATATAACATCTATATTAGATTGTTGAATACAAAATTTTATAGACATTTGTCAGATCAAAATGATAACCTTTTATATGTTGGTGAATGAGCAGTTGACATCTAAGCATAACTGTTACCACTATAACATTTTAAAAGTATTTACATAAAAAGAGAAGATTTAAATATTAGGACTTTTAATACAGTTTAAAAAGATTTAAGAATTATAATTTTAGTCAATTTTAAGTGCCACATATTAGGAGTTGAAAATTTTACTTATTTTTAAAGTTTTTTTTTCCGGTTATATTGTTTTTTTTTTATTTTTATATTAGGAGTATATCAATATGGACAATGTATTCACGCATGCTTTTAGGAGTAAATCACGCATGGTAAGAACAGTTATATTAGGAATTGAAAAGGTTTATTGAACCTATCAATTTCTATTTAGAGAAGTGAAATGTGATATCAATATCTGTTGAAGATTCTTGGTATTACAAAATAATTATGACTATAAATAAATTCTGAAGATCAAAACATTCTATAAATCTGGCTAAAAAAGAACCCAATGTTCTATAAATCTGGCAAAAAAAGAACTCATAACACTACCTCAAGCAAAAGTGAAAAAAATATGGAAAGAACTCTTAGTGAACCATTACATGGGTCACCAATCAATCACAATATTTTGTACCAAGAAACTCTCAATAAGCTTAAGGACCTGAAATCTAAGGTCGAGTTGCTAATGTTAAGTATGATAAAGCAGATAGGAGTCGATTGTGTGAAGCAAATGTTAATGGATACTTATTCATTGACAACTCTTTATAGCATTCTTGAGGAGCTAGTTAGTGCTGAAGCAAATGAAAGAGGAAAATCTGTTACTATTTTAACTAGTGATACTGAGATTGTTGGCTCTGCGTCAAAGCCTTCATCGGTGAATCAAAAGAATAACTAGTAGTTTTCTATTAAGTTTCTTGTTGATGTTTTGGTATTTTCTATCTTATGGTGATGGATCAAAAGGATAACTAGTAGTTCTCTATTAAGTTTCTTGGTTGATGTTTTGGTATTTTCTATCTTATGGTTTGACCTCAGTCTATCTTATGTTTAATCCTTTTACATCTAATTAATGAAATTAAAGTTTAATTAGTATCCACTCCATTTGTGCAGTTCAGTTCCCATGCTACACAGTCAAAAGAAGAATGAAAATCTACATTGGCATGGAAGAATATAACATGCTTTGGGTCGATACAGCCTGGCATCATGAAGTTGGTGCAAAATCATTTGACATTCAGACGTAAAGATCCCATGCGCACAACATGAGTAAGGAAATATCCAAAACCTATCAAAGGTTTTGCAAGCAATGACAGGATAGGTAAGGATAAGAAAATACCAGGGTACACCACATATTTAATCACTGATGTGCAGATACAGAGAATACATTTCATATTACTATCCTTCTCAGATGGTAGAAGATAACTATGGAAATTGTTAATTTTTTTAAAAAAGAGAGACGTAGTGAACACAATTCACTTGTGAACATGAACCACAAATTCTGGTGTCCATAGAATTCACCATTTTCTGCAAAACCAATATGTACACAGCCCTATATATTAACCCACATAGATATCAAGAAATGTGAAAGCATTTGCAG
The DNA here is from genome assembly GCA_011800125.2 of Solanum clarkiae. Classification (NCBI taxonomy): domain Eukaryota; kingdom Viridiplantae; phylum Streptophyta; class Magnoliopsida; order Solanales; family Solanaceae; genus Solanum; species Solanum clarkiae. The sequence goes on along the minus strand of JAABOM020000092.1, from coordinate 16,476,098 downwards.
TAGTCTCTTGCATGTGTACAACCAGTCTACATATGTAAGCTATCCATGATAATACCTGCAGAAAAACAATATCATAAACTAATAAAGGGCCATAAATAGCAATTGCATACTAGTACTTTCATCCAAGTAATCGGAACCAAATGACTGCTAGACCTAGATACACTATATGCAAATTGAAGCAAGGACTCCCACAAATGCTTTGCATGTCTTTTGGTGGAATCTTTGAAGGACAGGAGCTTACATTTCACCAATCAGAAAGTTACTAGTTAAAAGTCATACATAATTTCAGATGGGCTGGTAGTTATAGTTTACCGGTTAAAATAAATGAGGTACTAGCTCAAAGAGCCATTTCTGCTTGCAAAGCAGCAAGTTCATCTTCTTCAGCTGTATGCTTCTGAGGAATGGGCCGAGCAGGTTGCTTCCCTGCAGGGACATGGACTGGAGCAGCAGGGGCTGTAGTTGCTGGTTGAAGAAGCTGCTCTTCTAATTCAGCACCTTCCAATTCTTCAAGTTCCGCCTCCAATTCATCCTGCAACAACCGCATGTCAGAACTAGCAGAAATACATAAGCATTTTTATGTGACGAAGTACTCTTGCATAAAATATAAACTGTCCAACATATAGTGTCAATTGAGCTAATGGGGAAGCAAAATCTAGCAATAGATCCGGAACCTCATCAAAATCAGCTGCTGCACCAATTGGAGTAGCCAAAGCCTCCTGTATTTGTTTCATATTCTCTGTCTGTTCATTTATTTCATCCATTGTCTTGTCCACATCATCAATATTTCTGTAAATAAAATGCATTGTGTAATCAGAGAAAATAAACCATAATAACCCAATATACTCCAGATGTCACATGAATGAAGCATACGGTAGGAACTACTGATAGAAAGTACACATGTGCTTTAGTAATTTGAAAATAACTATATAGATTGACTTTGTTACTTACGTTGCTTTCTGCATTGCTTTCATCGCAGATGCTCCAGTTCGCAAAGCATCAACAGTTTCAGTTGTAGCTTTTGCGCCTTCTAGCATTATCATCTAGCCATTGAAGTTTGACATTTGAACAAGTGCATGACAAGAATCTCATCCAACACTAAACAAAAGAATGATAACTAACTAGCAAACCTGATCATGGATGCGAAGCTGGAAATTGCCAAGCTGCTCAATTTGCTGTTCGTAGAGCCTCTTCCTCTTCAAACATTGTATTGCCGCTGCATCATAAAATGACAATTACTCATGTAAGTTAGCCGCAAATATCATGTAAATTCCCTTCAATTGAAATGAAGGTAAGAATATCTAGAAAAGTTCCTATGCTCTTTATACTGTTTATCTATCACGTAGCAAAATACAGCGGGCAAAACAAAGTGATAGTCAATATAAGAGCGAGAATGCAGAGACATCCAAGTGTAGTATCCCCACAAAGTATCTGCACAGCCAGTGACTAGCAAATTAACTTAAGCCTATCTGAGTATGAAACAAGATATAAAGCGGCAATAAGAGTTATTCTAATACAAAGTCCACCACTACATCAGTGATGCAGAATCTAGAAACATGGAAATTCCAAGAAAGCACAAAAGGATCGCCAATACCTCTTTTGTTCTTTGCCCTGGTAAAATCTTTGGCCTTCTCAACCTCTGCAGAGGCCTTCTTCTGAAGCACTTTTTCCTTCTTCTCTAGCATCTCCAGAGTCTAAGCAAATGCACAAAAAAAAATAAAATAAAAAAAATTCAAATACATACACCTGCTTGCAATGGAAGAATATCCACGAAGCTGAAACGAGAGGAGCGCGGAACAAACTAAGGCAAAAGAGCCTAAGCACCTCAATCCCTTCGACCTGTATAGTGTTTTATCATTCTAAGACAAGTTTTTTTCTTTTTCCCATGAATGTGTCTAAACAAGCAAGTAAATACAGCTTAACAGTAAGCACAGACCCCGACCATCACTTTTCTTTGTGTCACCTTTCTGGTTTACTAACAGAAAATTTTTTATTGGTAATAAATCCGATCATATGATATCATCCAAGTATATAAAACTAGTTACAAGATAAAACAACACATTTAATATGCCAAACTGAATATGGAAAGAAATTGTCAACTCATCAAATTTCTTCCAGAGGCACCAACTGTACAGAAGAAAACGAACTACGATTTAGCAAGAGAGCAGCACATAACTACATTTCCAAATGTCCTAAAGAGAAGTAAATGTAACAATTGAAAAGGTTAGACCAATTGAGGGAGGGAGGGAGGCTTTCAACCAGAGCCCGGGGGATTGAATTGTATTTGCCAAGGCAAGGTTGAACCCAAATCTAGCAGAGAATGGTGCTGCAAGGGAGAAATGAAAATCACTATGTACTGCTTGCTGGCAAAGCCAGACTTTGTGATGCAAGCAAGAAAAGAAAGAGAGAGAGTTTTTCCCAAAAGAGCTAATTACTGCTTCCAAAAGTTCTCCAGAGGAAGGAATATCATCCCTGATAAGCTAACTCTTAGATGTACATCCACACGACACATTAGTGGCAATTCCTTGTACCGAGTCAAAAATCAAGAGACAATTTGTAAGATAGTAAAATAATACTGGATAGTTTTTATCAGGTAAATTGGAAGCCATTGATGCTTTATTTTGAAGATAATTATTTATCAATCAATCAATAGCCTCAAACTACAGAATTTGGGATTTTGCTTATATGAAGTCCTTTTTCTTTTTATATTGATGGTCTCAAAGTCTATAAGAACACTTCTACTAATCCACCAGGCAGGCACACACCCACAAGCACAAGCACAGGTTCTCAAGGTAATCCTTCCTACTAAGGTTGGAGTAGATGGCTTGATACCAAGTGTTGTCGCTAGCCAAAACCTAGTATCTCAAAATTGTTATTTTCATGTCTCAACAACTGGGCCATCTCCTTGGGAACATCATAGTTCTATGAGTCCTGCATGTCTATCCCGCTCTATGCAGGTCAATTCAGTTCTATCTCAAAATAAATTGTATTCTAAGCAAGTTACTCCCAACTAATTCATATCCCTAATATTAATAGATTTTCAAGGTAGTAATTACAAAAAAGACAGAACCTTGCAGTACTTTATGCAAACAGAGTATGAAGAGTTCAACAGTATCAATTATAAACTCACAGAAAAATCCCTAGTTTGTTTTTCCCAGGAGATGAAATTGATCTTTGTTCAAACAGTTCAACATATAATTTGTCAATACGAAAGATGAAATATAGAAAAAAAGAAATCTGTAAATAGCGATCTCGACCTCGTTTAATTTGTCAAGTGTCATAAGAGCATTAGTTTCCTGCTTGGGTTTCCCAAATATCCGTGAAAACATTTTTGCTTAGGCAACAAACAAAGGCGAACCTGCTTTAATTCTGCAATTCAATGACCAAGAAAAAAAAACTCAATTTTCATCATTAAAAGCTCTGGAAATGAATTCCTGACCCAACAAGGGAACGATGCCAACACCTGTTGATTACAAGTTAGAATTAGAGTTGAAGGATGTCAGCTCGAAGGTAGATGATTCAACTGGACTTTTTATTATTATTTCGGCAAATTTTGTGTAAAAATTCGAGGAAGGAGAAGAACAAGTTTTGGACCGACCCGGTTGGGTTGTTTGTGGAATATGACCCTTTCTTAAGCGTGTTTACTGAAATTGGAAATGCTAGTCGGGATCCACACGGCAAGCATTTCTCTAGTGTACACGCACCCCATAACTACATTTGATATAATATAATTTATATCTATTATACTGTATCAAAATATAATATAATTTATATCTATTATACTGTATCAAAAGGTATTTAGACGGGCTTCAAAGCTATTAAATCTGCTGCTATTAAATTTGCTTTTAAACGTTTCTTATTTTTTTTTTAGCTTAAAAGTTATTTATATTTGATCAACAATTTTTATCTTTTTATTGCTAATGTTTGCTTATAATTTCTATATTATTTTGATTCTACTTTTTTTCTATTTTTTTCTTTTATTTTTATTTTTAAATTTTGCTCTTTCTTTTTTTTTCTTTGGTGTTTCTTTCTTCCATTTTTTCCTTCTTCCTGTTTTTTCTTCCATTTTTTCTTTTTTTTTCTTGCTCTTTCTTTTTTTTTTTCCTTCTAAATTATTTTTTCCTTTTTTTTAGTTTATAAATTATTTATGGTAAAGAAGAAATATAGGTATTACTTATTACAAATATGATTAAAAAAAATCAAACATTTCATCTATTTTATTAAAATTATGTATTTTAAATAAATAAAATAATTTAGACATATAAATTAACTTATATAATGAATTTACATTGAAGATGAATTAAAATAAAGTAATTCTAATTTAATCTAATTTAGAAACAAAATTTTACAATAATAATTAACATTTTATAATGTGTAATAGTTTAAGGGTATTTCAGATTTTTGATAAAAAAGTGTTTAACAGCACTTTGGTACCAAGCACATTAACAACTTTTTTTCAGCTTAAGCAATTTTATCCAAACACGTATCTGCTTATTTTTAAAATAAGTTTCAGTACTTTAAAAAGTGTTTTTGAAATTTTTTTTAAAAGCCACTTTTTTCGGCTAATCCAAACGGGTTCTAAAAGTGTGAATGTCTTAAAAATGAGTTTTTTCTTTCGATAATTTTTTAAAAAAATAAAATCATCTTTTATCATTTTTCTTTAAATTATTATTTAATTGTATTTATAATATTGACTTTTAAAATATATGGAAAGAAGTAATAAAACAAGGACTTTTAGCTGTGGAAAGGCTTCTAAATTTTTCTTACTTGATAGACTTCTACTTCTTCTTTATTTGAATCAAGAAAATACCCTACGACTGCTGAGGAAAATTCTAATTTACTATGAGTTCTAATTAATAATAGAATCTCTATATATAGGATCTTTATAAATAATTTATCAAAGTTAGTGAACTGTTTACTTTTTTATAAGTTCATAATTAAATTTATTTTTTCTCTGTAATGTTTATTATCAAACGAGGTACACGCTTTGATAACATGCAAGACGCGTACAACAAGACTAGTCTTTTATTGTTATGTACTTATACATTATTTTCTTTTTTGCTGAATCTATAGGCAATAACATGAGCTTTCAAGGGAGTGAGGCTACTGGCAATTGTCAGGACCCGGACCTAAGGTGTAACGGCCCCCAGTTTAGGAGTCTTGAGTATAGGAAAGATGGCCTGAAAATGACCTGAAGTCTGGTTTACGAGGTGAGCTACGACACGTAAGTGGACAGATGGCTCGTAGGTTCCGTTCTTAAACATAGAACTTCAGAAAGAGAAAAAATTTTCATGTGTGGGGTAATCCACAGACCAAGCGAAGGCCCATAGAATGGACCATGGTCTGTAGATAAGGTCATGAGTGAGACTATCAGACATGAAAGAAATTTGGATATTTTTGAAGGATAACCTATGTGTTATTAGATGGCTCGTAAACCAGGGTACGACTGATAAGGTGTTTCATGAAAGGAGGCTAAGAAAGAGGTGAAAAATGACTAAGTGTGGAAGGACTATACGAGTCCAACCACAACTCGTAAGAGCCTATATAACCCGTAAGAAGGCTTCGTAGCTTTGGGTCCGACAAAGTTGGTTTTCATGATTTTCAGGTGTGTTATCAGACGAGAGTGTCCGTAGATCGACTTATTCCCCGTAGTCGGGGTTTTGTAGGTTGAATCCGGCGGTTTTACTGAGGGAAAATTTTGTCATTTTTGTCCTTTCTATTCTTAAACTATGTCGTTTTGGGGATGGGAAGGAAACCCTATAATAACCTTTAAGCCTTAATTTCCTCATTCACTCTTTTATTCTTCACTCTCTAAGTTCCTAAGGCAAGAAAGAGCTCTCAGGAACAAGGCAAGGAAAGAACTAGGTCCAAATTCTTCCCCAAAGGTTCAGGTTCGTTTCTATCTAGTTTTTCCAAGGTATGTTAGTTGATTTTTTAATATCCTTTCACCCATAAAGTTCATTATCAAGTATTTTATCTTTTCTTTAAGCTCTTTAAATTAATATGCATGCCTATGATGATTTCATGATATTTATGTTACTAAATGCTATTTATGAAGTTAACAACTATTCGGCTAAGTATATATTCATGTTTTATGAATAATGATGATTCCATGGTGGATTTCGACGTTGACAAAAGTTGCGCGTTTTCAATGTTCCTTAAAAGAGAAATTTCCTTATAATTTTATGTGATTTATGATTGTTCCATGATAAAAGCTTAGACCACCTAGTTTCCAAATAAAGTTTTATATGATTATGAATGTGATTAGGGCATTAAAGAAGAGCTTTAAAGTTAAGTTTGTCAAGATATAAATATAATGACAATTGCCCTAAAGATGTTAACTTAAGTTTGTCAAGATATAAGTATGATTAGGGGCCTAGTCCAACTCCTTTCCCTTAGTTTTCCGCAAATTATTTCCATTAAATACTTATGAATGCTTAATATGTCTTAGGTGAGGTGCCTTCGGGTATCTCATCCGCCGTTTGATGACTAGGCCCCTAGGTCAGGTCGTTACATAGGGCCTAGCCATGACACGGTTAATATGACACCCAAAGGCATCCCATCCATGCCTCATTTCAAATCACAAGCATTCATACGGTAAAATAAGCATACATAAGAGAATAGATAATCTAAAGTACATAAAGCTAAGAATGTCATAGCTCCTATGAGGGATCATATATCAATCCATTAGGTCCAAATCATGCTTCTACTTCATAGATCTTGGCGGGGTCTAGCACATAGCTCACTAGCTCACCCTCAAGATATACATCAAAAAAGAAAATGACAAAGTCTCAATATAAAAGAAATGCATCATAACGGGGTTGGTTTCGGAAGTATGGAAACTCACCAACAAATCTTCAAGCTCGAAAATTGAATCTAGCCACGTAATGGAATAGTCGCCTCGTCTTCCATGCCTACATGGTTAGATCATGTAAGCAAAGAAATAGGTGTTAGTACGTGGAATGCACTAAGTATTTAGGTGTGCCATGAATCAGAGGACATCACAATAATATTAATATGTATTACCATAATCAATAGGATAAGGACACAATATGTGTGAGCATGCAAGCTTAAAACCATAGGAAGAAGCATCATAAAATCCTCTCATAACCTTAGTATGCATATGTGGGAATAAGACCATACCCGACATATAAGACTATGCAGACTATTACATGAAATCTTGCTTTTCACTCTACACCAAGCTAAGAGGAGTCTATTTTTGTTAAGGTAGACTCGATCCTCACCCTATAGGCTTTATCCTAGTATAGTGAGAACCATCATTTGACCCCACCCTTTAGGCTCCATCCTAGCACGGTAAGTGTCTATTAAAGCTATATGGATCCATTAGCAAACCTTTAAGGCATAAAAACATGAACATCATTCCTATGGTGACACATAGTTATAGGACTATGGAATCTACCAAAGCCCTCTTGATTCTAAGTCATATCTCACGAAATACATAAATCATGCATGTATATAGCTTTCAATATAGTTCATACATCATTGAAAAACATAGTTTCATATCTTTCTTTAATCATCATAATCTTTTATAAAACATCATGTCATGAGAATATTCTATCTACTTTGCTTCCATCATAGTGTGGGTAGACATTTCCACCTTAACATCATCATAAACATTCGGGTTTACATCACTCTCTTTATCATATCTTTCATAACATCATTATTATCATAATATCATTATCATCATCATCATTTAAAACATGTTTTTTCATACTTCAGTCATAATCATCAAATCCATAGCTTCATCATAAGAGACTAGGACTAAGTGCGGGTCCATAGACAATTGAGTCAAAATCATGCAATTGGGTAAGATTAATTGAGAAAACATGAAATTAAAAATCAAATGGGATCATTGATGAAGGAACCCACATCAAGTCATTAAGCCCTAATCATGCATACGTGAAACTATATACTTTTTCTTGAAAAACATATACATCATGAAATTCATCCTAATTCATGCATAATTAGTCATAATCATCATATAGGAATCGTAATCCATGCATTAGAAATTATGGCTTACAAGGACATAAGAAATGATCTTGAATCTTTGATAAAAGAAGGTTTTGGATTGGGCTTCATGAATGAAACTAATCCATGAATGAATACCTACATACCTCAAGTAGAATCCTTAAGAATTTAAGGAGAAAATTTTGGAAATCCTTAGTCAAACCTTCAAGATTTAGCTTCAACGGAACCCTTGATTTAGAGAGAGAAATCTTGAGAACCCATGAGAGAAATTTCAAGATTAAAGGCTTTGAATGAATTAGGAATAATATTTACAGAGGTTAGGTCAGTTAAGTCAGTTAGGGTATCCAAAATGCTGTACTTTAATACTTAGGCAAATTTGAAATGTCATAAGTACCCTTCATTAAAAATAGCCGGAGCCATTCAAAAAAACCTTCCTATGGGTCGTGATCAACATATGGTCTGTAGTTCAATCTGTAGAACCTTGTGCCACAAAAAGTCAAGTTTTTGGAATTTGCACCTTTCAACCTATGAATATGTAGGACAACCTATGGTTTCACTTACGAGTTATAGGTCCTTACGTAAAGTGGTTCCAGACTTAGAAAAATTTAATTTCTTCAGCTCCTCATTCTACGAGACCTGTTGATGGATCATGGTACTTATAAGGCCCATCCTGGTAACACGTAAGTTATCTTTTAGAAATCCATCAACATTCTATTTTCACTGGGCGCATTCCATGAATTCACCTATGACCCATGGTTACTTGTACGAGTCGTAGACTGCCTCGTAGGATTAAACCATCAACAAAATTATTGTTTTTCAGTTTTTCAAACCTAAAAACATGAGAGGTGTTATAATATCTCCCCTTTGGAATCATTCATCCTCGAATAAGATAGAAATATGCTGAATAGAGTAAGAACATAATCATCGTCATATCTTAAATGCAAAATTCAACTTAATCATCATTTTCGTAAAATCATTAAACTTATGCATTAAATGTCATTCAGAAACAGTTTCATGATCATGCATGCATGCAACTTATCAAAAGATACATATTCGAGAGAATATTAAAGGATGGATCATACTAAGTAACTTAGGCTTGAATAGAAGGAGAGAGGTAAGGGTCTTGTTTCATCCTGTCCGCCTAGCCTCCCAAGTAGAACTTTCAACTTGTTGGTTTCTTCATAATACCTTGATGGATGCAACCTCTTTATTTCTCAACTTCTTCACTTGCTGGTCCAAAATATCAATTGTGTTCTCTATGGTTTCCAAGAGGTTGAAGAGACTCTGGATGTTGTCACCAGTATGTTGAGAGTTTTTTATTTGATGCATATGCACTTTTAGATGCGGGAGCTAATTTGTCATTTGTGACTTTATTTCTTGCTAATAAATTTCATGCATGTCTCGAAGTCCTCCATGAGCTCTGTGAAGTAAGTAACCCCATAAGGGAGTTCACTGTTACTTGAAGAGTCTATAGGAAATATCCTATCTCCATTTTGCATTAAGTGGTCTCTTGTGATCTAGTTGAGCTTTCCATGGTAGACTTTGATGTGATCCTTGGATGGATTGATTGCGTGCCTCCCATGCTTCTTGATTGAATAACCCGTAGGGTCAAGTTCTATGTCACAACACGATCCTAGTCATGATGGAATCTCCTGGGTCCCACTTGCTGGCAAGTTGATTCCCCACCCGAAGGTACCTGTCCTAGTGTCTATTCAAGCCCAAAACGACACAAATAAGAACATAACAAAATCTACCCAGAACATGGAAGTTAGTTGTATAGAATCACTGTAACAAGAAGGATACATATAGCGAAAAACATAATATATATATATACACACACACATCAACCCGAGAGTGCTCCTAGGAAGTACATAGTACTATTGTACAAAGTCAGAGTCTGAAAAAAAAGGACGACTATTAGAAGGAGGAGACTGTGATGAAGCTAGAGCTACCGATGCTCACCAACAAAAGTTTGTTGTGATCCCAGATCCCCAAAAATCGCCACCCCTAATTGGCACCTGGACCTACACCATGGAAAGATGCAGAAGCGGGGGTGAGTACCAGAATAAGGCATCCAGTAGGCATCATTGGATAACTGAGAAAATCAAATACACAAGGAAGCTCAAATATATCTAAAAGTAGTAGTCCCATTAAATCACCCCATAGCATCAATTGAACCAATCACGGTGAAGAGAAATCATACCATCTAACGAAATTGAGTGAACCCAAGTCATAACTATCACTGAACAAGGACACAGACACGGGTGCAATGCCCTAATATCTATCTTGTACGCCAATTGAGCCTCCGTAAGCTCGAGAGGTACACCCACGCACAAAATAAATGATAGATCATTGCTGGAACCCCATAGAACTATCTCAGAGCTAAATTCCCCTCATAATAAGATTGAGGTTCAGCTGTTTATGGGTGTAAGTCACTAGTGTCTAAGCCTGGATGCCCTTGATCCCCTACAAGCCTAGGTGATACACCTACGCACAATTAACGCGTGAATAGGTGAGTAGATCCACGGGTAACGATTGGGCCCTCAGCCCTAACAGCATAACAATAATCGGGTCCTCAGCCCATCCAGAAAACGACACTATATGAGGACTCAAATCCCTAATATCATCGAGGACTCGAACATGGATTTTGATCAGGTAGTCAGTTAGGGCCAAATGATCTGACCAAAGATAACGGTGAGACATATCCCCTGCGGGAGAAATAATCTCCTAACATAATCAGCAGTGTCTCAGCTCAGAATATCAATCACGGGGCTTTGTACCAAAGTGGAATCAACAGGGTCCCAGACCGTAATAATCCACAACAGGGGCCTCACCCCATAATATATCAGTATTTGAAGCTCGGTATCTCGATCGTGGTTATAGGATACAAAACCTCGGGGTGCATAACCCGCAAACTCAGAAACTCAAACATGGTCGTCGGCACTTGACAACAATAAGGAGCTTCATCTAGGACCCAAGATATCAAACAATCCATCTCTCAATCAGCCAGTCCGGATCCAGAACTCCATAGTTATATCATGTCCACCCACACTTTTTCCTTCCGAACAGTCTCCCGAAGCTTCGTAACTATTAAAATGCAATTCACGATATTAAAATGGTCAGTTTTATCGTATTATTTTGAAAGATAGGCAAAATTAGGCAAAAAGTGCTCCAAAATGAGAAAAATGGGAACTATGTCTAAAATTCCAAATAAAATCTCAAAAAATATTCCCCACAACAACCCGAGTCTACACCAAAAATTTGGCCCAAAATAGGCCGTAGAAGACCGAAAAAATGCCCAAAAATGAAGTTGAAAGCTTTACCAAAAAAATATTCTTTTCAAATCTTTCTCGATCTAAATTCTCAAAAATCGAAAAACTTCAGCCAACACCCAGCATATCATTGCGTTTCCCTCGAAAGGTAGAACTGTTTAGGCTTAAATTTCAGTCCATTCTGTTAAGAATCGATTACAAATTTAACACACAAAGTTTTTCATAGTTCCAAGAACCACAATTGTTAAAACTGGGAAATTACCTCAAAACATAGGCCAAATCTCGAAAGCAACTTCACCACGACAGTCCTTGCAGAATTCTATGTCACAAGGACCTTTGATTCACCAAAATCAGACTTAAAATAAGAATTTTATAGCTGGTTGTAACACCCCACACCTTACCATACTAATACTATGCAAATGAAATATGACATGATTTGGTTAAACTAGCGCAAGTTTCCAAAAGTGTTTGAATCTCGTGTTAATGGGCTATATGTGCGTCTAGCGCTTAAGAGGGACAAGTGTATACATGTTTTGTGTCAAAATGAGGGGATTACGGACTTAAAATGAAGTGAGAGAATTGAGGTCCTTGTAGGAATTAGGAAGCAAGTAGGTGAGTCAGCTACTTGCTTAGCTCAAAATCGTGAACCTAACGGAGACGAGGCTCGACGTTGAAATTGTCCATGTTCGATTAGGAATGAAGTCCGTGTTAACGGTGTAACTTTAGTCCACGTTTTAGCATAATAAATGGACTATATGTTAAGCCCAAGAGAGGTATTAAAAAGGGCCCAAAGACAATCCAAAACACTTAGCAAATTGG
>JAABOM020000092.1:16444499-16462109 GCA_011800125.2 Solanum clarkiae | reverse complement strand
AAGTCATTGGCAAACCCCCTATTAGTAGCATGAGAAGACCCTTGGCCTTGACGAAATCTAGCACCCTTTTGGAATTTACCCTCAAATCGGGCCCTCTTAGCCTCCTGCCCCCTTTTCTTCCTCAATTTCTCCTCCTCCATTTGCTCATCATAGGTCATCAATTGAGAAAATTCCATGTTACTAACTAGTATGATGGACTGGTACTCCTTTCTTACCAAGTCGGAGACCCCATCACGAACTTATTCATCCTAAATCTAGGATCAGCCACCAAATAAGAAGCATACTTTGAAAGTTGATTAAACTTGAGGGTATACTCCCTCAAATTCATAGAACTTTATTTCAAGTTCAGAAACTCCACCAACTTAGCTTCCTTAAGCTCAAGAGAGAAAAATCGATTAAGGAAAGTCAATTTGAACTCCTTCCAAAGCACCACATTACCAATTCCTTTCTCCCCCTTCCATTGGTCATACCATATTTAGGCTACCCCTTTGAGTTGGTACACCGCCAACTCTGCCTTTTCATTCGGCCCAACACCCATGATATTTAAGATCTTGTAGACCTTGTCAATGAACTCTTGTAGATCCTCATCCACCTTTGACCCATAGAATACCCGAGGATTTATCCTTATGAAGTCCCTTACCCCAGCTCCCGGGGTAGTAGCATGAGGGTCTTGGGCCCCTTGATTGACTTGGTTGGCAATAGCTTGGGCAAGCATAGTAAGAGCATCGTGGAGCTCACCATTGTTAGGTTGCTCCTCGGGAGTATGGACCCTTCTTCCTCAAGTGTTAGGCATGATCTAGCATAGCCAATAACAATCTTTAGGGGGAAAACTTACCACAACTCTACAGCACGACCAGAAAATGATGAAGGGAAACATTTCTTAAAATGTCTCATAGCCTCCTATTCATAGTCATGGTGCGCTTCACAACCATGAATAGGATTCTAATCGACGTGGTGTATTAGACTCCGAGGATCTATCAACCTAGTGCTCTGATATCAAGTTTTTCACGACCCAAGCCTAGGGCCTAGATGTCACACGGCGAATGGGAACCCGAAGGAACCCCAAACAAGCCTCTTAACTTGTCATTATACATCATTTGTCGCAGAAGCATATAAAAGACATAAAAAGTAAGAATAGGGGAAAAGGGGCTAAGGAGAAAGCTTGCACAACATCATACTCAAGAGACAGAGTGTCAAAGACCACATTATAGATACATAATATGTCCAACAAACACGTCTAATACTTAGATAAGAGCGAGGGCCAAGACAATGCAATCAGGCTCACCCTCATAGTCATAATAGAAAATATAGAAGAGTGTCTCAATGCATGATAAGAGAATCATAGAATAAGGTCCCCAAATTGGATGATCCACCAACTAGCTTGAGTATTACCAAACTAGCCACGTGGAGGAGGATGATCAACTTGGGCTCCAGTTCCTACATGGTGATATCATGAAGGCAAGAATATGCATTAGTACATTTGAATATACTAAGTACATAGGATGCAATGCAACAAGAAATAGACATTATAATCAAAATGCATAGCAATAGACAATATGCATAATTTAATAGCATGGCATGTATGATCAATGCATAAGTAAAACATGCTCAAGTAACTCATGTTCATATAAGATATCATATGTGTAGAAGATACCAAGCTAGATTTCCAAGGTATAAACCTCTTGGTTGGTTGATGATGGTTTCATCCCATCACCCTAGTGGTGTGGTACAAATCCCTCACATATTTGATGATAATTTCACCTTATTACCCTGGTGGTAAAGTACAAACCCCTCACATGGTTGATGAGAACAAACCCCCACCTCGGTTGATGAGTACAAACCCCTACCTTGGTTGATTAGTACAAACCCATACCTCGGTTATCAAGGCACTAGCTTCTTGATTGGCTATCAAGGTACTAATCCCCGACAAGGTTATTCGGACTCTTAGTCCCCCCGGATCGGGAATGGTCTAATGCATCTTTTTATATAGATGATATCATATACATAAGCTCCTTTCATCGTCATAATATCGATCATATCATATCTCATGCTTTGGACCTTCAATTCCTCAAGAAATCATATCCGAACATTTTATCAAACACTTAGAGGGTGTGTAATGCTAATATAAAATCATGAAATATAGAGATGAAATCTTGCAAGAAATCCACTGTAGACCATCAATCAACACCTTGCAATATCGTCAAACAATAAACATCAAAACTCCTCATCAAATCTTATAATAGATCCAAGATTTATAGCTCAAAATATAGCAAGATAGTCACAATTTCATATAGCTTTAACACAGTGTGCAGCGAATTACATAATAAGCAAGGCCCATTTGTAAATCAACTTTAAATCATGCAAATTGAGTAAAATGAAGCTTGGGTATCATGGGTGAAAGGAACCCATGAAAAAAATCCATATACCTATCTTGAAGATGAACTTGGTGAAGATTGGAGATGGAGACTGGAAGCTTGAAGAAGAACCCAAAAGGAAAATCTTAGTTTCGGATGAGGGTTTTGAGACTTGAATTTGGGAGTGAAAAATATGGCTAAGTGTTTAATAGGATATTGCATAATATTTTGGATGATATGAGAGTGAAATATGGCTAAGTATAGGTAAAAATATATTTGGGAACACTTACGCCCAAAACCAAAAGCCTTGGACCGAGATAAAAATTACTGGCAACAAAATACACAGGTTCGCTTCTGGTCTGCGATGTGGACCTATCGTGGAGGTAAAGTTAATATATGTCCATGACAGCTGCGCGTCGCGACACAGTCACAGATCGATTCTGGATAAGAAAAATTATGAAAAATAAGATTGCTAATCGTTTGCTCTTAAATCGATATTAGACGCTTCTCCCCCTAATTTTGACCCTCTGAACAAGAATGTGAAGTTGAATTTTTGATATCGCGTATGAATTTTGAGATATATAGAATTTAAAATTCTAGACATCTTCGAGCACATTTTTGGGAACTTTTTAGGGTCGTTTAAAACTAGATAGCACAAGATGCATTTTGGCATGGTCCAATGAGTTGTCATGGGATATCTTGTTAACTATGGTAACTCATTGACTAAGCAACATTTGGATTAGTAAACATCAGATATTGTAAGCTTCCAACTATATTTCTACTTTGCGACGGATCGTTAAGAGGAGAACCCTCTTTAGAATCTAGGCATGGACCACAAGCTATAGGTGTCCTTACTGGTTTTGCATCAGCTATATTGGTTTTTTCAAGTATCTCACATACATATTTCTATTAGTTAAGGAATAGACCAACAACCGAATAAATGACTTCAATACCCCAAAAAAATTCAGATCACCAAGATTTTTTTTATAGAGAATCGAGTATCATGTTTTTTTTCATAAATTTTTCAACATAGGGAGACTAATTACCAGTGATTATGAGATCATTAATGTAGATGACTAGATAGATGATAAATCCAAATTTTGCATGGATGAAAAGGCAATGATCACTCTGAGAATGATGAAAACCAAGAGACAGCAAATAGGCTTTCAGTTCATCATACCAAACTTGTAGAGCTTTCTTCAAGCGATAGATATCCTTGTGCAATTGATAAATATGATGAGGAAATTTCTCATTAAAAATCTAGGAAGTTGAGACATATAGAAATGCATTATTGACATCCAATTATCTAAACAGCCAATCTTTAGTGTCTGCGAGAGAAAGCACAACTCCAATGTACTATGCTTAGCAACTGTGAGTAGGTCTCAAAATAATCTACTCTAGGTCTTTAAAGATAACCTTTAGCAACCAATCAATCTTTATAACTCCCAATGCTGCCATCTGAATTATATTTAACACAAAATACTCATTTGGAGCCCACTGGTTTGACATGAGGGACATATGGCACAAGAGACTAGGTGTCTTGACTTTGCAATACTAAAATTTTTGCATTCATAGCAGCTATCAATTTGGATCTTTTAAAGCTTCATGAATAATGCATGGTTATGTTGGCTTGGGTAGGGAAGAAAATAATTTTGGCTTGGTGGAGGTTTTGGTTGTTGGAGATAATTAGGATGGTTTGATTAATGGTGTGACATTGAATGCATTGAGATCTGTAGGGTCATAAATAGTAGTACTTGGAAACAACTTCTGAAACATGGGTTTATAAATGTTATTTTTTGACCAAGCAGTCATGCGTTAAGAGGGTTGAATGGACAGATTTTTGATCTGACCCATTTGTATTATCAAATAAGGAGGAGTCAAAATAGGTAGGACTAAAAGAGAATTATGAAGGAGAAATAGACATACTAGAATGGTGACCGAATGAATTTCAAAATTCATTTGACGAGGAACTATTGTCAGATGCACTGCTGACAGATGTACGATCAAGAGATGGTATGGTAGAAGCCATAGAGGAGGAGATAAATGAAGGTTGCTCACATGGAAGAGGAATGAAAAAGTGGTTGGGAACCCAAAAGTCAACAGTGTCATTTTATTGTCTACTTTCTATTATCTCAAGAGACATATAAGGAAAAGAGTGTTCCACAAAATCAATATAACAAGATAAATAAAAGTGAAAATTTACAGGATCATAACATTTAAAAGCACTCTAATTTTGTGATTAGCCTAGAAAAATACAAGGAGTAGAGTGAGGCTGTAACTATTTTGACTATAAGGAGGCAACCATAAATAACATAAGCAACAAATATACAAAGTTTGTTGTAGTTTGGTGGAGTACCATATAATCTGAAATAATATGAATTTTCATCTAAAATTTGGGTGGGCAACTTGTTGATTAAGTAGGCAGCAATGATAAAGGAATAAGACTAGAATTGTAGAGGACGATTTGCATTGTGTAATAATGTGATATCTATCTCTACAACATGGTGATGACGATGCTCATCGGTTTTCGAATAAGCCAATTCATTTGGGACCCTGCAGATCCACTCTTTTTCCTATTCAAAGATCAGCCCCCTGGCTCCCGCCACAACAGCTCCACAGGCACCATCGGATCTGAAAAGAAATTACATGATCGAGGCGCTACAGCAGCTTGGAATTGACGTCATTTCATAGTAATAGAAATACATGTCCTACCGAGACAGAATTTGGAACTTGCTATCCTCTTGCATCCCGTCCATATTTGGGCTATGACTGTACTATCAAGTCTTAAGACTGATGGTACATTCAACCAAGAACGTCCGTTGCAGTATCTAAGACTTAAAAGACCGAAGTCTTGTTACTCTTTTGATTTCAAATCAGCAACAGAGTGTGTAGGAAGGAGTGAGAAAGTGGGATATCTCATTCTCTTCAAAGAATGAACAAAGATGAAAAATTCTCCGCTATTGTCAGAGTAAAAACATATAATGAACTTTTGAAATAGTTTCTCCATAATTCGTTTGAATTTTGGAAACACAATTGAAATATCAATTTTTTTATTTAGAAAAAATAACTAAGTATGTTTCATATAATGATCCATAAATATTAAATAATATTGAAAATCATCAATAGAAACTGCTGGTGCAACGCCCCAAACATTTGAATAGATATATTCTAAAGGAGCATAACTTAGTGTGGAGGGAATATAAAAGGGAGTCTTATGCATTTTATTGAATATACAAGAATTGTAAAAAAAGTTTCTCTAAACATGAAGAAATGTTCAAATGCTTCAAATATGATGAAGAGTAGGAGTGGAGGGATGGACAAGACGAAGATGCCAGTTAGGAGTGGTGGTAATGAAAGTGGTGTTGGCTTGGACATTAGATATAGGTTGGAGAGAAAATTTGGAATGCCATGGATATACACTACCTTTAGGCTTCCTTACTACTAGTGGTGTCCTCATTCAATAATTTTTCACAACAAATGAGTAAGGTAAGAAGTCAACTGAAACATATTATCACTACATAATTTATAAATAGAGATAAGATTATTTTTTATATGAGGCACACATAAAATATTAGTTAAATTGAGAGGAGAAGAGTAAGTAGAAGAGTAGATCATGTATGGGTAATCTTGTGAGATTTACCATCACCACGCATGATATCATCACTACCATCATATTCAAAGTGAAGAAATTTTTTTATAAGTCTTGGGTAATATGGTGAGAAGCACCAAAATCATCAAGCTAATTTGGATCTGCATTGGTGGATTGTGCAGCAAAGTTAGCTTTTGGCTGCTGATTATTGAATTGGTTGAAGTTGTTGGAAAGACCATTTGATTTATTACTTGTAATAGCAGATAACATAGAAAGTAATTTCCTGCATTGCTTCACATGATGGCCAAGTGTATCGCAAAGTTGACAAGTGACACTGAGTTGATTAACCCACTAGAATGGCCTCCTTGATTACCAGTATTTCCATTTCGATTGGAAGGAGTTAAATTTCTTTGATTAGACCATGAGGTATTGGTATTTAGATTGAAATTCTGATTGGTAGATACAGGAAGTTTGGTAGTAAAGTTCATCATGATTCATGTCATAGTCTGAGATGACTGGCGAGCCAAATGATCTTCAAAGTCAGTCAACTTTTCATGAAGCTCTTGAAAGGTTATGTCTATTTCACGAGCAGAAAGTGTAGAAGTAATACTATCATACTCGAAAGGAAGGCCATGTGTAACATGAAGAAAGATTTCATCAGCGGAGTGTGAACACCAACTAAAATAAGTTTGGTGCAAATCTCTTTAATTTTCTATAAATACATAATTATAGGGAGATTATCCTTTTTAACAGTATTCAAGTCTTCTTTCAAACTCATTAAGCGAGCACGTGATGAATTTTTAAGTCATGGCAAGATTTTGCCAAAATGCATAGGAAGTTTTATCATCAGTAATAAAGGGTATAATTTCTAGTGAAAGGGATGCAACCATGATGCTACTAATGAGATAGTCTTATTGTTTACTAATAGAGGTGGTTGTAATGAATGGTGGTTCATTTATAAAATGAAGAAAATCATTGGCAGTGAGCAATGTTTCCCGTTGATATTGCCAAGATTGGTAGTTGGTAGTGGTGAGTTTCAATGGGGCTTGAGCGGCAGCATTAATGGAGATAAGTTAGTCAATTATTGTTCAAGGAGATGATCTTGTTAGGGAATATCACGATATTTGGAGTAGTTTCGTTTGTTGGGGTTGGGAGGGAAGCAGAAGTGCTATTCAAAGAAGACATGGCAGCTAAGAGGAAAAAATATTATTTCCCAGAAAAGGTTTTGGCTGTGAAGCAGAATAGCCCTGATACCATAAAGAGTTTATTGATGAGATGAGTTCTCATTTTATCAATCATGAATGAGATATTTATACAAGAGGGTAGATCCATAAAGATAGGAAAGTAAATCAAATATAGTCAATCAAAATGAATAAGGATCTTTAGAATTATAAATAAGCAAGGAATATGCAAACTAAATTTGTAAATAAGAAATAAAAATAATATGCAATCAATCTAACATATACTTCTAATAATCCACAATCTAGATATCATAAATGATACATAAAGTATCTTCTTGTATAATTAATCTAGCGTTCTTTTATATTATGTTGGAAAAATTATTTTTTTCAAACAACCATGCCTAATGATGTATTTATATCCACTAGGATTTATTACGTGAACTACTAATGAATAATCAATTAGTAGACATTCTTTACTGGTAGACCAAACCTAATTTGCTATATATATATATATATATATATATATATATATATATGTATATATATGTATGTAAGTATGTATGTATGTATGTATGTATGTATGTATGTATAAGGTATTCATACCTAAAACTTCCTTATAGACGATATTCTTTGTGTATGTCCCACTCTGTCGTTTTGGTTGTTGTGTTAGAACCAGGACTTTTGTTGTTGCCATCGATATTTTCCTCGATAATGCAACATACAATTGACATACCAATATTTGAAATAGTTTGTCCTTGTACTTTATTTATTGTCATCACAAATCAAAGGAGTATTAGAAACTACTTACGAATAAATTTGAATGGATATCCTTCATTTTCAGGTGGCAAAAATTGAATTCGTGGAATAAAGACATATTTTATTGAATAATGATCACTTGATATTTCTGCATGGACGACATTCTTATCAAAGCCTATACATATCGTTCTTGTTCCATTATCTAAGCTATTTGAAAGATCTAAATTCATTAGCAGTATGATGGGTGCATTCTGCTTTAATTCTAACCCGTATTTCAAAGATATGTTAAAGTATAGTTGTATTGTCTTTTATAACTGCATCTACATGATTGTAATTGACTATTGTATTGTACTCAACACCTATGCAGCGGGAGATCATTTGGCGTTAAAGTATTTAGATATTCTTCCTAATAATAGTTGTTAGTGTCATCTTCTGCAATGTCAAAACTACAAAATGTCATGCTTTTATCTGGGAACATGACTATTAACTTATCATTTAGATTATTCGCATGCTCATTTCTACTTTCTAAGATAGCTCATCTTTTGACATATTGTGCAGTAGTAGCATTTTGTTGTAGGCTGGTAAATATCTCTTTGATTAAGCTTTTGTCTGGAATTCCATCAGTACAATGTTTCACAGTCAATTGTTGTGGAAGGAGAATTAAATTATCTCTTATTATTGGTTCTTCTTCATTTCCCACACGAAGTAAGAACTGACTAAATGCAGGATCTGTTCTTTCTTTTATGTTTCTAATTAACTAGATCTTTTCTATTAAAGGCCAGAGATATGACTTCACCAAACTTGCATCAACAATTTCCGCTCTCGTGGATTTTAAAAATGCTAGTAAAACCTGATGAAAATCTTCTCCAAATATCATGACTTTCCCACCAAATGGTTTATCACTGTCCATTATGTCTCTAAAGCTCCTGCCTACTGTTTCTATTGTTTGTCGCTTGGCCATCAGAGCTTCTTTCCATATAATCACTTTTACGTTTCTAATTAATTAGGCAGCACCAATTTATTTGGACATATTTGTCATAGTTGACTCATTTATTTGAAGGGGTATCTCAAACCTCGAGTGAGTTATGCATACTCTTGGTAAAATTGAAGCTGCTACACCACTGGTTATTGTTGTCAAGGTTATCATACTTCTTGATCTAACATTGACAAGTACTATACAGTATAAATATATTTTCTCAGTACCCCTAGGTCCATCGACAAAGAATATTTCAACTTCTCTAGAAAGGAATTTTTGGATTATTTTTGAAAAAATCAATTCTTGTTTGGGATTTAATTTTGATTGTCCTTCACAATCTTCCGTAGGTATTTCCATAGATATGTCTTCATCAATTTATCTATATTTTGATAGCCCAACTTCAAGGAAGTGTTGATCCCCGCTAGGGAGGTCATATATGACTATGCTCTTGCCTATACTTCCCACACAGTTATTAATACTATTTAGGGTCCATTGTAGTATCTCATTGGGTGAGCTACCATGCACCCTGTTGAAGTCTTCAGGCATATCATCATAATAAGTATATCAGAATTTTCTAACATCTGTTGGGTTATAATGAACCTGAATTGTGGTAAACAAACTTCGAAGAGATGATGGCATTCTGAAAAGAACGGGTTTTCCTAAACATTCTGATATGGTGTTGTTGGACTCTACTAACCCTCTTTCTTTGGCAGCTTCTTTGAATGTGTCACATTATTTATCGTGAACAATGAGCTAGTTTTGGAATGAGAATGGTCCTCTTATATGGTTTAGTAATAACCACTCATAATACCTTTCCCCTTCTCTAGGATTTGTTGTAGATATAAATGGTTAGTACTAGTTTTAACATTAAGTAGTGTTTATAAATCTAAAATACATCTGTCTTACCAACTGCAATGCAACCAACTACAAATTTTGTTTTTCTTTTTGTCCAAGTCTTTCCCTTGTTATTCCAAACATAATACTTAAGGAACTCTCTATAATGATATGTCCGTTCTTCTGTATCGATTGAGCATATCCTGAAATACTCAGCCAACATTATTTGGTTGACACCATCCTTCGAGATGATATTTTGTAAATTTTATTTTTCAGTAAAATACTATGATTTGTTATATAATTAGAATTCATATCGTCAAAATTTAATGTATAATTTTGAAGGTTCTTTTTTTTAAATGCCTAAATATATTTACCTAAATATTTTTCCAGTAGATGTAGTTGAAGATTGATGATCGGAGGCTGTATTTCAGTCATGTTGAATTCATAAATTCTCCAAAGTGCTTGAGGTGGTGAAATGGACCACGCATCTTGAAAAGATTGAATCTCATCAAATAACTTTTTGTACATCATTATTCTCAACATAAATGACACATTTATCACGACCCTTATATATATACTTATAAAAGTATTTTATTGCTTTTGCCCATGAGCAGACCTCAGTATTTATGTGGCAATTGTATCTTGTAAGAAAATATAGGTTATAAGGTACCACCCACTGGTTATTCATCTTTATTCCACGAGCAGTCTCTGTTGTACTATCCTTTCTTCTTTTGTAAATAGGATATCCATCCTTTACTTGAATTGATTTGCTGTTGTAAACTCGTGGATAATGGTATTCGTATTATCCATTGCTCATACATAGGTTTGTTGGATGGTGGTTCCCATATGGACCATGCTTCATACACCTGAGTACTAATTTATGCAAGAGGGGATATTGACATTAGTTTGAAATCTCTGCAAAGATAAATTTATCATACTGATCTGCTGATTTAATCTTGTGGCCTTCTTTTAATATAAGCAGGATTAGTATGTATGGTAGTCTTCATTTTTGGAATTCTATCACGAATACATAAGTCACTACAATCCCAAATATTTCTTTCTTGAAAATTTGGTCTTTTAGGTCCTGGAACTTAGCTCAAAATATTCTCATCACCAAGTTTGGTCTATCTTGAAGGGTTCGACTAGTGTATCATTCTAACTAGAGCTCAATCCAATCAAGATTATATATCATTGTTATGAAAAAATCGAATCTCTCAAAATGCTAAATCAAGGTCATTGCATCCATATAGCGTCTTCACATATCTCGTGAGCCCCCAATAAAAGATAATGGAAGTAGTATTCTGTGACTAATTCTATCTCCCTTGTATTCACCTTCATTCACATTATCAACAATACCAAAATACACCTCTCTTCTAAAATTTTATTGTTCATTTCTGAAATATTCAAGCCTTGTTATTTCAAGTTTTATGTGCATATCAATCACAAACTGTTGTAGAAGTCTTCCTCATAGAAGTAATATAGACCTCTCTGTTTTTCATGTTTTTAGCTTATAGTAATAGTACTCCCTGCAGGAAAGAACTCTATTTGTCTCGCGGAGTAAAACTAGAAGTGTTACAAATCATAATAAAATAATTTAAATTACGTGATAGTTATAATATTGACATATATGGAGATTCTACTATACAAAATTTCTTTAGACATGTCCTATCATGTGATGTTGTGTTTTTATTGTTGTATGAGTTTTATGCCTTTGTAATGGATGTATAGTACACTACTATTTAATACAACAGATGTTTCATCGACGAAGTAAGATTATCTTTTCTCGTGAATCTATGGCTATTTTTCCATTATTGGTAGTAGTTATTTTGAAATCTAATGTCACGACCCAAACTATGGCCTAGATGTGACACGGCACATAGAGGACCCAAAGGAACCCCAAGCAAGCGTCTTAACATATGATTACACTTCCTTGGTTGTAGAAGTAATTAAACACAATAAAAGAATGAAAATAAGGGCATAGGACTAAGGAAAAACCTTCATTGCATAAAGCATCAAGGGATTCAAATAGAAATTCAAGCTTATAACATCATTACATAACTTATCCAACAACACCTCTAAACATAGAACTTAGCGGGGGCCAACAAAAGCAACCGGGTTTACCCTCATAATAATGACAATAGGTAATCTAAGTATACAAGATATAATCTAAACATAAGTATGAGAGAAGATAGATATTTTCCCCGGACTTGAGGACTCACCAAAAGCTAGCTTGAACAATCCGTCTAGCCACATGGAGGAGAATCAATAGGAGCTCTGGTTCCTACATGGTAATATTATGTAGGCATAGAGTATGAATTGGTACATTTGAATGTATTAAGTATGTAGCATACAACGAAACAAGAGATAGGCAGCATAATCGAAATGCATAAATATAGGCAATGGATAGCATAATAACAATATAGTATATATGAATGATGCTTGAAGTAAATTCATGCTTATATAGAATATAATACATGTGCAAGAAGAGACCATCATTATAGAATTCATAGTCTATTGAGGTACGAAACCCTAATTGGTTGGTGGATCGTCTCACCCTATCACCCATGGTAATTAAGATACCAACCCCTCAACCCGCTTATCAAGGTACAAACACCTCGATTGGTTGGTGGTTGTCTCACCCTACCACCCATGGTGATTGAGGTACCAACCCCCCAGCCCGATTATCAAGGTACAAACCCCTCGATATGGTTACCCGGGGTCACAACCCTCCCCCCGAGTGAGGCATGGTCAATTCCCAACATGATATAGGAGATTATCATATACATACATTCTTTTCATCATCATTAAGTCATTCAACTGATAAGACATGTAGTGGACCTTCTATTCCTCAAGAAACCATAACCGGACATTTTATCAAACACTTGGCGGATGTGTAGTGCTAGTGTAAAATCATGCAATTTAAAGATGAAATCATACAAAAAAATTCAATGTAAAGCCATCCATTAATACTTGGTAATACCTCAAGAAATATACATCAAAATCTTTCATCAAATCCCATAATTGATCTTAGATTCGTAGTTCAAAATATGCTAAAACAGTCATAATTTCATGAAACCCCAACATAGTTCATAGTCTAATTCATAATAAGTAAGACCCATAAGTAAATCAACTTGAAATCATGCAATTTAGGTAAAAAAAGGAAGCTTGGGCTTCATGGGTAAAAGAAACCCATAAATGAAATCCACATACCTTGATTTTGGAGAATTTTTTGATGAAAATTGGAATGGAGACTTGAAGCTTGGATGAACTCCTTATGATCCGGATGAGATTTGGACACTTGAATTTTGAGAGAAATATTAGTCTAAGGGTTTGAGAGAGTATTAACGAATTTCTTATATGATATGAAGGTGAATTATGGCTAAGTATAGGTATTTTCACGTATGGAAAGGTTTAGGACCAAGACCCAAAATCCATGGACCAAATCGAAAAATTAGCATGCCCTTGGCGCGTCGCGAATAGCTGGCACGCCCTTGGACCCAATGTGTTATTCAGACCGAATTGGACCGAATAACACACTGGCATGCCCTTGGCGCGCCGCTCCTGGGGCACGCTAGTGTAACACCCCACATCTTACAATACTAGTACTATGCAAATGAAACATGATATGATTTGGTCAAATTAGCGCTCATTTTTAAAAGTGCTTGAATCTCAAATCATAGGGCGATAAGTATGTCTAACGCTAAAGAGGATCGAGTGTAAATAAGTTTTAAGTCAAATTGAGGAGATCACGACCTTAAACGAGGTGAAGAAGTGAGGTGCTTGTAGGACTTAGAAAGCTAGCAGGTGAGTCACCTACTTGCTTAGCTAAATTTGCTAGCTAAACGGAGATGAGGCCCGATGTCGAATTTGTCAAAGTCCGATAGTGAATAAAGTCTGTGTTAAGAGTGTAACTTTAGCTCGTGCTTTACCATCGTAAATAGACAATACTTATAGCCCAATATGAATAATAAAAAAGGCCCAAGTACATCACAATCCACTTGGTTAATTGGGCCCAAACTAAGTGAAGAGGAATTAGAAAAATAGGCAGCCAAGGCCCATCAACTTTGAGACCCATTTAGGCCCAAGTGTGAGGGACAAGATGCTGCATCACCAACTTCTTAATATGTATTAATATGTGTTCAAAAGTTCAAGAGAAAGTCGGCCAAAGAGACCCTTTAGAAGGTCTCAAAAAAATCCCCTTAAGTCATTTCACTTGAAACAGTTTTTCAGCTTTCCTAAAGAGTCTTGTTTTCTCTTTACTTCACTTCACAAGGCAACCAATACAACCTCTAGGGTTCTTGAAGGAAAATTGAATCTTGAATGATAAGGTAAGTAGAAATATCCGTGTATTTGTTATGCTTATCCAATGACAAACAAGAAATATATGCTAGTTATGCTTGCTGAAATTGTTGGACAGTATGTGTTCCAAAAATTGTTGTACAATTTTTTTGTTTATTTGGAAGCTTTTATCATTTTGGTTGGATTGATTATGCAGGGATGCTACTGTTCTTAAAGAGTATTTGTTCTATAATGATGTATAAATGGTTGCTGCACCATTTTTACAGTCCGCGAAAGTGAGTTCTTATATGATATCGTAATTGTTCTCGTAATAGGAACTTGTGGGCTGATTGATTGAGGACTATGGTCTCACATCATCTACCTATTTTGAGGACTATTTTTGAACTATTTTAGGACTGGTTTTATGTGTATAAATGGTGGAGACTATTTGGTTAAAGATGGAACAGGTTTGGAATTGTTGATGTCAAAATATAGCGAAGGGATGTAACATTATGTCTCTCATTTGTATGTTGTATAGAATTGTTATGTATTGTGCCTTGTAGGCTATTGTAGGACTGTTATGGCACTAAAATAGGCTGCACATGATATGTATATGAGAATGTCTATTAGAAAATACGATTAGGGGCGGAAAGGTTGAAAGAATACGCTCGGGTTTATAATTATCTGCTTGCTGCCCGTATGTTATTTTTTTATGAGATTGGGCTGCCAAGATGTATCTATTGGCTGTTAATGCTAGTTTTATCACCTACTATATTATAGATAAATATTTGGAGGAAGGAAATCTTATCTCGAGGTAATAGCGAGGTCGTACATCGAGGTATGTAAGGGTACTTGAGTTCATATTATTTGGCATGAAACACAGATCCTTCCTTGGCACATAAAGGCACTTACCAACTCTGGCATAACTATTAACCATGTCTCCACTCTTTCACATGTTCATATGCTCCCATACATAGTCACCTTCAAATCTACATACATACATGGATACCAAGTTCCATGGGTTCTTGTTGCTAAATAAAGTTCACGAGTTGTTTCATCTCATACGCATTTCATTATTTGTGTAACGTACTCTTTTTATTCTTATCTTGTCTTATATGATTATCTATATGTTATATGCTACATCTATAGTCCTACAACTTTCATATTGTAACCACCAAAAGAATCATCTCAAAGGTAATTGAAAGGTAAAGTATATTGTTTATTGATGGGGGGTAACCCGAGGGGTGGAAGAATCACCTAGCCAGGATCGATCCTATCACGGGGGATACCATAAGGGGTTAAAGGAAAAGCCTAGCCAGGGCCGATCCCGATATAGATTTACCACTGATCAGCTGGTCATTTGTATTATTTGTTGTGCATAGATTATACAGTAAAGGTAATGTAATAAAAAGAACATAAAGTACATGATCCCACAATATAACTAAGGGTGGTCTCTTATCCTACACTAGTGCATAGTTTCATTTGATTTGTTACTTCATATACAGTGCTTCCTGCCTTACATATTAAGTTCATTATCTCGTACTGACGTCCCTTACAGGGGACTTGCATTTCATGCTGCAGGTATAGGTGTAAGTAGATCTCCGCAGTAGGAGTACAAGGTATCCGGCTGCTGTTGCCAAGCACCAGGTTTCTTCGGAGTTTTGTGTATCTAAAGCTTATATTTTTGTGTTGTATAGTTATCCGTGACATGGCCTGTCCCAACTCTTATCAGATACTTTTCCTTACCTAGAGGCTTTGTAGACTACATAAATTAAAGTGTGGTCATGTCTCTTACTTTAGACAACGTGGTCCCAGTGGCCTAGCCATATGTATTTTCTTTTAGCTTATTATCACTATTTATTTTCTTAAAGGCATGTCAAATGTAGAAATCTCTTATAATATGTATAGAAAGCACATAGGTAAAGGTTGGTTCTCCCGAGCCTTATCGGCAACGGGTGCCAGTCCGCCCTAACGGGACTTTAGGCGTGACAGAAGTAGTATTAGAGAGGGTCATCCTAGGGGGACTACAAAGTCGTGTCTATGTAGAGTCTTATTTATCGATGGGTTGTGCACCACATTTATAAGTAGGAGGCTACATTGCATTTAGGAGTAGTTACTTTATTTTCGTTCTTTAGATCGTTCCCTAGAGCCAAGTGTAATAGGTGCATTATGTCTGACTCCTAAATTATTTTGTACAGCAAGTATGCCAGAAACCAGGAAGAACAAAGGTAAAGGGAAGGGAGTAGAAGTGGTGGTTGGTATACCTATTTAGGCGAGACAAAAAAATGAGGCTCAAGATGAGTCTCTGTCATAGACATCTCTAACCCCTCGAGCTCCTGATGAACCCAAAAGTAGTGAAATTCCCCAGAACCACCTATCGATGCTACCATGTAGGATTTGAGAAATGCAGTCCAAATATTGACCCGTATAATTGCTGGCCAAGGTCAAAGATAGGAAGGTTTGGTTATAGGTACAGGTGGTGCAAATAGGGCAGCTGGCACAAGGATACGTGATTTCCTTAACATGGACCCTCCATCCTTCACTAAGTCAGATCCTAATGAAGATCCCCAAGACTTTATTAGTCAGATTCAGCGCACTTTAGATATTATGCATGTGAGTGGTACAGAAGCTGTCGAGTTAGCTACATATAGGTTGAAGGGTGTGCCTATATTGTGGTATGAAGCTTGGAAGCAATCTAAGGGTATAGATGAATCCTCAACTACCTGGAAAGAGTTCAAAGAGACATTTCTTGACCATTACTTGTCATTAGAGATCCAAGAGGCTAGTGCAAATCAGTTTTTGAACCTCCACCAAGGGAATATGAGCGTGAGGGAGTATAGCCTTCAATTTAATTCCCTAGCCAAGTATGCTCCTAATGTAGTTGCTACTATGGCAGATAGAGTTTATCGATATGTGGATAGATTGGATACTTATTTGGTCAGAGATTATACTATTGCTTCCTTAAAAAAAGATATCAATATAGCGAGAATGCAAGCTTTTGCACAGAATTTAGAGGATCAAAGGCAAAGAAGAAGGACACAAGAGTTGGAAAGGGGAAGGCCAAAAAGGCCAAGTCTACAGGGAAGTTTATGCTGTCCTAAGGTGAGCTTAGGCCTCAGTTTTCTAATAGACCGCCTAGTCCATCATTCCCCTACCCTGCAGCTAGTGCTCCACCAAAACTTCAGGAGTCTAGGAGAAATCAATTTGGTCCAAGCAGTGAAGGGCAAGGCACCCGGACAGTGGGATATTCGGCAGGCTAGCAAATAACCCCTACGCAGCCTTGTAAACAGTGTGGAAGGAGTTATTCAGGTATATGTCATGTCAGGATGGACGCTTGTTATTGGTGTGGTGCGCCAGGACATATGATGAGAGATTGCCCGAGGAGACATATGGGTGATATAGCACAATCTACTGGGTCAGCTGTTGCATCATCATTGTCAGTTCCTCCATTAGGTAAGGGTCAACAAGCACCTACTGGTCGTGGTAGAGGTGTTAGAGGGGCAGCTAGCTCTAGCGGATTATAGAATCGCACTTATGCTCTGGGGAGTCAGCAAAATTTGGAAGTTTCACCTGATGTGGTCACAGGTATATTGTCCATCTTTTCACATAATGTATATGCATTAATTGACCCTAGTTCTACAC
>JAABOM020000092.1:16414346-16444399 GCA_011800125.2 Solanum clarkiae | reverse complement strand
AAATAAAAAAATTAAAAACTTTGAAATATTTTTTCAAAAATAAAATTTAAAATTGCTTTGTTGGGGGAAGGGGGGGATTCAGACTAGGGGTAGGGGGCACAATGGGTGGGATAAAAATGAATATTCTAATTTTGATTTGTTCAAACAAACTTTTAAATTTTTGGGGGAAGGGGGAGGGTGGTTTGTTGGAATGACCCTCTTGGTCATTTCTATTCTTTTGCATATATATCATAGATTGGAGCACTTCTATAACGACTCCGGGACATTTGTGACTTTGTGGCATTGATGGTGAGGTTGTTGGGTCATTCTTTCGAACAATATATAATTTTCTGTTAGAAGGCCTGTTATAACTTTCAGGTAAAGTCCTAACAAATGACTTCAAAATAAAATTCAGATAGTTGCATCAGCTCCGGAATGATTAAATTAGGCTACAAATATGGTTGACTCAAGAGTTAAGACTTTCTATACGAGTTTAGATTAATTTTGGCAAATCCAATTCTGAAATAGGCAAAAAGTTGTCTTTAGTAAAAAATTGTGGAAAACATGCCTAGATGAGAGTTTTTCCGACGCGGTTATCTCCGAAACGTCGAGTTTGCCCAAGAACGACCATTTGTTTGATACTGACTTTGCAATGCAATTTGACCCCCTCAGTTCTTTTCATTAAAAGTTAGATATAAGGAAGTGAGACCCACATCAGATCGTAATGACCTCTGATGGAAATTTCATCTATACCATTGGATCTGGAACGTCGAAATTAGTGGGGTTACATAGTTAGTTTGTGAAATTCCACGATCCTGAAACATCAAAATATAAGTTGGTTGGTTGTTGAAGTGAGGGATGATGTGGTTGAACCACCTCGCTCCACATGGTTGGATGTGATGGTTCCATGTGTCAAGGACGTGGCATCATATATATGTGTATATATATATACACACATATATATATCACTTCACACGAAACTTTTAGGTCATTTTTTATCCAATTCGGGTGATTCAAATGACTAACTTATGCATTTTTTGAGTGAAACATCATGAAAGTGTCGGAAATTATTTTTGGCATCTCGTTCGAGGTAATTTGGTGTTTTTTTGTTCTGTATTATTGTTTATTGTTGAAATTTTGAATATTAATATCTTTCTATTTCTGGATCGAAATTTAATGAAATTTTCATCCAAACTAAAGATCTTTCTGGGGCGAACATTGTGGTGTTATCAAAGTCTCTAGATTTTTGTGAATTCTAAGGTAAATTGATGTATTAGTTGTTTCTATGTTTAGAAGAAAATTTGAAATATAGTTTCTTGGTCATTTCGAATAAGATTTTAGTAAAATCTTGGTCTAAATTAAAGGATTTTTTGAATCGAAGTGCAATTTCTTGGCTTGTGTTATTGTTTTTTTAGCCATAGTTCTGCATAATTTGCTAGACAAGTCACCTTGGTTATAGGGTTGGCTTGCCTGTAGGCAAGACATAATAGGTGCCATTATGACCTATAGTGGCAGGCCATGATAATTTAGTATCCAAGCGTTGTTTATTGGTTTTATCTATATAGAGCTATAGTCTAGTAAAGTCCTATGAATAGGTGTGGAGACATCCATGGCTTATCTTAGGAGGCTAAAGGATATTTAGGAAACTCTTCGTTGTTGATTTTGTGTGTGTAGTAGTGTCTGTTGCTTCCCTGGGATCTGATGCTTTCACTCATTCGCAGATGTGCCGCGCAGAAGTTGGTCTTTGGGTATAGTCGGGGGTGCACCATCATTTCCCCATAAGGACCAGCCCCCAAACCACATTGAGTAGTGACAGGATGTCTCGACTCCTCCACAGCTGGAGGTACCATCTCCCTCACAGCCCCCAAAAGCTTTTCTAATTACTATTATAGTGCAAGCTACTATTAGTCAGTTATTAGTAGACATTGGAGATATTTAGTAGGTCATGGGACCAGACTCAGTTCATCCATTATAGCCTCCACACCATGCCCCGGCATAGCATGCCACTCTAGTGGCTCCAACTGCACGACGAGAGGGAGCCATACCTTTTGTCACGACCCGAGCCTAGGGCCTAGATGTGACACGGTGAATGAGAAGTCCGAAGACAACCTGAACAAGCCTCTTGATCATAACATGCACATATACTTGGTTACGGAAATAAAATGAACATCGGCAAAAATCAAGTATAAAAGGGGAAATAGTACTAAAAGAAACCTTTCAAATACATAGAAACATTAAAAGAGTCAAGCTCAAAGAATATACATACATAGTACCCAACAACACCTCTACTTTAGAATGGAGCGTGGGCCAAGACAATCCCCGGGCTCACCCTCATAATAGGAAATATTCAACATAAGAAATAAGTCTCGACATAACAAGAAATAAGTAGATATTGTCCTCGCAATTAAGGAATCACAAAAGCTTTCTTCGAAGTACCGAACTAGCCTCGTGGAGATGGATAATCAAAAGGAGATCCGATTCCTACATGGTGACATCATGTAGGCATAAAGTATGCATTAGTATGTTTGAGTGTACTAAGTATATGGAATGTAATGCAACAATGATATAAGCCATCATATTCAAAATGCATATATATGGGCAATTTATATATACTCAATATGATGTGTATGAGTAATGCTTGCAAATAAACATGCATACAAAACATTACTTGCGTAGTATATTATATATATGTGGGAGGAGACCTTAACCGACATAGACTAAGCGAGCTACTACATGGAATCCAAGGCAGAATCCAAGGCATAACACCCCCTTGGTAAGATGATCGAGGCATGTCACCCCCCTCCCCGACAAGGTGGGGTAACTAGATAGATCCACTATAAACCATAAAAGGGATAATATATATAATCCTATATGGAACATAGTTCTGAGACTAAAGACATTCTATAAGGACCCCTTGAATCGATCCCCCATCTTAAGCCTCAATCAGTGCTAAGTCTAATACCACAGAATACTTGACATGGTCATAACTTGAATAACATGTAAGAAACATGACATGACTAGCTCATAAACATGCTTGACCTCAAATAGTAAGCCTAACTTGAACATGAGAGTAAATAATCATACATAATCCCTTACCTTGACATGAATGGCTCACAAGAGGTTAAAATCTTGAAATAGAGCTCAACTTATTACTTGTAAAATCATAGATACTTTTCCTGAATTCAATACGTGCTTGAAATCCCTTAATCATCATGAAGTCACTTGACTTGTAAACTATATAAACAACTTGAGAATTCTTGTCATGTAATTTCATCAAACACATGGTAGGCTCATGACATATGTTCAAAATTATGAAACTCAATAGTATAATAAGATGAGTAAAAATCAATTCAAAATCAACCCACCAATATTATGGTAAAACCCCCAATTTGGGTATCATGAAATCCATATCAAAAGTTCATCATAGTACGTAGTTTTCAAAGTTTAAATCATGCATAGTCTCAATAGACAAAGATCAAGTCATGGAATAAGTGTAAAGTAGACATTTATGCATATTCAATCAATACTTGATAAAATCCAACATAATTTATCTTCATATTTCATAATAAAAAGGTACCCAAAAATAATACAATTTGAAATCATGCAATTTTCATAAAAAGAGAAGGTGTGGCTCCATGGGTGGAAGGACCCATGGATGAAGTCCCACATACCTCAAACTTGGCTTTTCTCAAGATGAGCTTGAAGGAAACTTGAAGCTTGGATTGGGTCCTTGAGTTCCAAAATTGAGCTTGAAATTCTTGAATTTGAATGAGAGATTTGATAAAGTCTTGGAGAGGTTTTAGAAAGTGTTTTGTAAGTTATAGAGTTGTAAAATGACTAAGTATGAGAGATTTCACATTTAAATGAACATGGATCTATTACACCAATGCCCTTGGCCGAAATAAGAAAACTAGGAAAAATATTACACTAGTCCATGCTCCAGGAGAAACATGGGCCAGATGCGAAACAACATTTGCACTAGTCTATGCCCCAGGAGCATCGTGGCCTGGGCATGAATAGACATTGGATTACGAAAAATTAGCAAAAATTAGTTTTCCCTATAGGTCTTCTAAAATCCGGGTTATACCCATTTCCCATTCAATTTTTTCCCCTGGATCGAGAATATGATGTCAAATATTCGAAATCGCACACAGATTTTGAGATATATGAAAATTACGATTATGGAGCTTTCTGAAGAACATGTGGGGCATTTCACCTTTCCATTACCAATGGGTGCTCGAATATTTTCTTAGGCTAACTTCGCCAAGATTTTTAGGTGTAACTGGAGAGGATGCACATGAGTTCTTAAAAGTTTGCATAGAAAGGTTACATATATTAAGGTTGTTAGAGTCCATAAGTACAAAGTTGAGACATACTAGTTAAATGGTCCAACTAGACTATGGTGGCAGACTTATAGAGATACCAGGCCAGATGGTACACCATGTGTAACTTGGGCTAAGTATTCAAAGGCATTTATGACTCGGTTTGTTCCCAGGAGACTCTGAGACGGGCTTGGTGCTTAGTTCATTCGTCCGGAGAAGGACATGATGATAATGTCCGAGTATGAGGTGAGATTTTAAGAGCTCTATAGGTATGCCACAACTATTCTACCTACTAAGGAGGAGTGGATCCGTTATTTTGTATGATGATTGTGGCCTCAACTGGGGGTTGGGACCCACTCTCTGATGACATTGCATCGTTCTTATCTTGACATTACAGATCACACTTATTCTACTGAGCAGTTTAATCATAAGGCCCAAGGGGGAGCAATAAGTGTGCTCGTCGTGACAGTGGGTTTAGTGGCTCACGATCCAGATTTAGGGCAAAGATTGACAAACCATCATAGATATTTCAGAAGGGCTAGTTATCACAAATCGATTTCTCAATTCATGATGGCTCCTACCATAATCTGCCAATAGGTAAGCCAACTAATAACCAAAATTGTAATTAATGAGTATAAGCAGAAAAACTAATGGAATCAACATACAAGAGACAATACAAATAATTAAATGCAGGAACTACATAAATATACGTAGAAAGATCCCTCCCAGAACCTTGAAATCACCATTATAGAGCTACTACAACAAAATAAAAAGTATAATTTTCATAAGTGGACCAAAAATACCTACAAGATTTGGTTAGTCTTGAAATATACAAAAGACGAGCCACTAAGTTGAAAGAGACAAAATGATCCAGAAATGCCAAATGTTCACCTGGTCTCCAACATAGGCTGCTACAGTCTCAATTAATCAATGCTTGTGACTAATGGTCAAACTTGCTTCATGAAATTAGATACAGGGTGTAGTATGAGTACTAGGACAACAAGTACTCAAGAGGCATCATAGGTCGACTAAGCAAGAAAGGTAATGAAGATATGAAAAAAGATGAATAATAACCTAAATATACATTCTATGGCAAACAATTGACACTAAGGGATGTTCCGCTAAAGCTAACTAAGAATACTATACTAGCTATAACTGAACAGGCTCCTCCAGCCCCGAACTAGACACATATAAGTAACTTAAAATAAAACCCGAGCAAACCCCTATAAGCCCACCAGTACACAAAATTTCTATCTTATAGAGGGTGGGAGTTGGAGTTCTCTAGGAGTGAATGCCCTAAGGACAAGTCCAGGACTTTAACCAGAACCTCTTCTATTTATCCGGCAATAAAAGGAGGACTAGAACCCAACAATGGTCAATTTCAACGACATAGGGTAACACCTTGGTCCTCTGACATATATATCTCAATGAATCAATCATAACGGAGCCTTAGGCTCAAAATATAGTAAAAAAAAGGTGGCACTCGAACCCACAACATGGGCTAGGCCCCAATCTCAAATGGTGTGCTATCAAAGTACGGATTGGAACCCACTAATGGACAATATCAACAACATGGGAGAACACCCTGGTTAACATATGTATCTCAAAGTACCAATTTATCACTGAGCCCTAGGCTCAAAAGATAATCAACAAGGGGTGGGACTTGAACACACAATATACAACAATGGGGCTGGACCCCCAATCTCAAATGGTGTACTGTCAAAGTAGGGACTTGAACCTAGCAATGGACAGTCTTAAAAACATAAGGCAGCACCCTGATACTCTGACATATTTACCTCAATACATTCAATAATCATGGTACCCTAGGCTTAAAAGATGATCGAAAAGGGGCAGGACTCAAACTCATAATATGCAACAGTGGAGTTGGGGCTCAATATTAAATATTGTATTGTTAAAGTAACGACTCAAACCCTCAAATTAGTGACTAATAAGGGTGTCAATCAACTTTCTATTATCCCCAATATATATAATTATCAAATCTTCCTTTACAACAACCATAACTAAGTCATGATCTCAATGGTACCAACTCAATGTAGACATTGTTGCATATTTCCAACTAATAGTCCTACCAGGCTATTTTCAAGATAGACTGTCACGCCTTAGGAGGGTACCTTTTGTGTGGCCGGCACTCAGAGACTATTGTGAGTCCCTAAGCAATCAACTTGGCCACATCACATTCATCTAATCAGTAAATAACACATCATCGAAAGGCTAGAGAAATAAAAAGTGGATGATCTCAATATATAAATGATCAGATCAAATTAATAAGGCTAATATGAAAGAAACTAGCTCAAAAAAGAACCAATCAAGCAAATTGACTCTAGTCTATGAAGCCTCTATCAACTGTTCAATGGTATCAATGACAGGTCCATGGCTACCTCAAATCAAAAGAAAAGTAAGTCTAAAGTCTAACTCTAAAGCTAGATTAAATAAATATTGTGCATCCTCCGAGATCAGAAATGACTCACCAATCAGCTGAAAAGTAGTCCTCAATGAAGCACCTGTGGATGATCTTTAGTACCTACCTCCGTATAACAAAATGATGCAATCCAAATGGACGTCAGTACAAATGTATAAGTATGTAAAATGGTCAACTGAAACGTGCATCAAGGTAGAATACTGTCAACTCAAATAACTCAAATCAAGAGATAAGAAGCTCAATCAGGATGTCAAATGTCTACCTAAAGGAAGAACAATGAGTAGACAATGACCTATCAACACAAATCTAAACCAATCCAATCAGAGTACTATCAGTGTAGAACCTATCTAGGAATTTCTGTTATCCAACAACAATCAATTATGACCCTGTGATCGTACAACAATCCTATTGATATTGCCAACACCTTTGTGTATTTGCTAGGGTACAGAATGAGCCAATCAAAAATGGATCCAATCAACCAAGTCCTTTATTATTTCACGGACCTATCAAGAGGAACATCCAACTTAATGGTTTCAATCCTCTCATACCTTTGACGACGTAGTTATTGAGTTCGAATTGGAGTTTTCTCTCTTAATTCGGTGTTTGATGCTCCTCCCAAGACTCAATACTCATAAGATAATCACTCTCATCCAATCCAATCAAAATGCCTTACGAGGACTCATATCAATCAATCAATTAAGTCACAATTGAGCCTTTTAGGCTATCAACAATCTAATAAATCACCGATCATATCTCTTAAGAGAGTTTAGACAATTGTTAACAGAACTATCAATTTTAACCAATCATTGAGGAAATATCAGTTTGGATCAATCATTTAATTTCAAAATTTTTTTCAGGACTATCAAGTTCTATACACCTCTCATCAGGTTCACATCACAATCACAATCAACATTCTCAAATCAAGGCTCTAGACTCAGTCCCTAGGTTCATTTATACTTTCTTTTATGAAGTAATATATATATATATATATATGTATATATACACACACATATATAATGCAAATACGAAGGATATGTATAATTTTGTAAGAAAACATTGAAAAAAACATGCATAAAAACCCAATATGTTCATCTATCAACTTTTCTCAATCAAAGTGAAATATGGAAGAGCAATTCCATGATTTAGGTTAGCGTTACATACTTGGGATGAGGTTTTGACAATCAATCTGCAAGTTTTCGTCTTCAAACCTATGAATTCCTCACTTATTTTCTCTCTTTTTAGCCCTAGCCTTTTATTAGAATATATACAAGACTTAGCATTGGGTTTTAAAACCCCTTCTAAATTAAAAATGACCTATATGAGTCATGGATTTAGTTTATGAGGGATGGATAAAGGCCTGGAATGCCCCTCGAAAAAAGAACTAAAAGTTTGCACTTCAAGAAACAAAGTTTGTGACCCAGACTTTTCTATATCCCTGCATTTTAGTCAAAGTTCTTCGATCTAGTTTTCTAATCCCATCTAAAATATTGGAATCACCATTAAGTGCATTTTCGTGACAAGTTCGCGACACAGACATGTCGCGAACTTTTCTGGAATTGTGTTTTCGCTTTGAAAAATTATCTTTTAGTTCGGTTTCTCTAAAAATCAACAAGACCATTTTTCCACATAATTTTTTGTTCTGAACAAATTTTTGGCCTCAGATTTTCCAAAAGAGTTTTGGAAGACATGTTATGCAAGATTCTCTCATCTAGGGGTATTTTGATAATTTTACCGAGTGTGGCATAGACATAGTTCCAACACAGGTCTAGGATCACCATCATAGATCACAACCACCTAACTCAGGATACTATAGCTAACGTATTCGCTAAAAGCTCAGTTACTGCCTAAATTGGGTCTAACTAATAGACTCTAGTCTGCTATGCCATTCTACATGGACCTAGGCCCTCAAGAGCGACGTCGAGGAATTCTAAAACATGTTATCCTCCAAACCTAAATTCAGTATCATTTACAGTACCAATAGCATGAAAGCAATGCTGATAAAGTAGAATGAACAAGCATAGCCAAACAACATAGTTTCAACTATTTGAAAATCCAAAATAAGTCGTAAAATATAGATTGCAACGACCCTAAAAAGTTCTGCAAAACGTGCCTCAAAATGCCCAAAATTTTCATTCCCATATATCTTAAAATTGGTTCGCTATTTAGATAATTCAACTTCATATTTGTGATCAGGTGGTCAAAATTAGGTAAGAAAGGGTCTAACCCTGATTTAAGAAGAAAACATTAGCAATTATAAATTTTTAAGTGACGAATTCCAGAGAGAAATTCGCGCCCTTGGCACGATGCGGCAAGAGCGCGCTCATGTACAATTTTTCCTCTATGTCCTCTCCATTATGCGGAGAGGTGTATTTTCCCTGGTAGTATTTTTGCTATGTTGTCCAAATATTAGAAGTGTTGGGCCCAAGCTTTCCCGAATGTGTTTTTATTTATACTTAGCCAAATTTCACCCTTATATCGTCCTAAACATTTCCAAATACTCTCCAAAACACATAGCCATATTTTCATTCTAAAATTCAAGACTCAAAACCCTCATCCAAAACTAAGGATTTTCTTCATGTTTCAAGACATCATATTCATACTTCACCAAGAACTTCTCCGAAGCTAAGGTATGTGGTGTTGAACCATTGGGTCCTTTAACACGTGGTGCCTAAGTCTCCTTTTTACTAATATTGCATGATTTAAAGATGATTTTACATGTGGATCTTATATATTGAGGAATTTATTGCACAATGGTTTTAGTTCATGAAAGTATGGTTCTTTTAGCATATTTTGAGCTCTAAATCTTGGATCTATTGTTAGATTTGATAAGGGGTCTTGATGTGAATGTCTTGGAGGTGTAGAAATATGTTGACTGATGATTTTACTATAGATATTCTTGCATGATTTTATCTCTAAATTGCATAGTTTTTTACCCTCATTACACCCCCTAAGTGTTTGATAAAATGTCCGGCTAGGGTTTCTTGTGGAAATGAAGGTCCAAATCACGAGATATGATATGACTGACTATATGATGATGAAATGAGATTATTAACATGATGAATTCTATACAAAGTATTGCATTAGACCATACTGAACTAAGGTAAGGGTTAGTACACATCAACCATGTGAGGGGTTTGTACTTCGCCACCTAGGATGATTGGGGTGATACCATTATCAACCGAGGTGGGGGTTTGTACTTATCAACCATGTGAGGGTTTTGTACTTCATCACCTAGGATGATAGGGTGTGACCATCCTCAACCATGTGAGGTGTTTGTACCACACCACCTAGTATAATAGGGTGTGACCATCATCAACCAACAAAGGTTGGAAATCTAGCTTGGTCTATCCTTTACATATGATATCTTATATGAGCATGAGTTATTTAAGCATGCTTTACCTATGCACTGATCATACATATCATATTGCTATATCATGCCTATTGTCTATTGTTATGAATGTTGATTATGAAGCTTATCTCTTCTTGCATTGCATCCCACATACTTAGTACATTCAAATGTACTAACGTATACTCTTGCCTACATGATATTAGCATGTAGGGACCAGTGCTCAAGTTGATTATCCTCCTCCTCCACGTGGCTAGATCGGTCCCACCTAAAGCTAGTTGGTGAGTCCTCCACTCCGGAGACCTTAGTTTATGTGGCCATTTTCTATGTATTGAGACACATTCTTATGTTCTATTGACTATGAGGATGAGACCGGTAGCTTCGTCATGTCTCCTCCTCTATCAATGTATTTAGAGGTGTTTATTGGATAAGTTATATATTTATGTTATGAGCTTGACTCTTTCCTCTTGATTATGATGTTTACGCAAGCTTTCTCTTATTCCTGTTGCCCCTTTATCTTACTTTATGTATTTTAAATGCTTCCGCGACGGATGATGTGTAATGACAAGGGAAAAGCCTTGATTGGGGTCCCTTCGGGTTCCCCATTCATCGTGTCACGTCTAGACCCTAGGCTTGGTTCGTGAAAAACTTGGTATCAGAGTACTAGGTTGATAGATCCTCGGAGTATAACACACCGCGTCGATTAGAGTACTATTCATGGTTGTGAAGTGTGCCATGACTATGAATAGGACGCTTTGAGGCGTTTTAGGAAATGTTTCCTTTCTTCATGTTGTAAGTCATGCTATAGAGTTATGACATGTTCCCCCCCCCAACCATTGTTCTTTGCTATGCTAGATCATGCCAAATTCAAGAGGAAGACGTGCCCAAGCTCCTAAGGAGAAACCTACCAATGGTGAGCTTCAGGATGCTCTTACTATGCTTGTCCAAGTGGTGGCCAACCAAGTCCAACAAGGGGCCCAAGCCCCTCATGCTACAACCCTTAGAGCTAAGGTAAGAGACTTCATGAGGATGAGTCCTCCGATTTTCCATGGGTCAAAGGTGGATGAAGATCCACAAGAGTTCGTTGATGAGATCTACAAAATATTGAATATCATGGGTGTTGGGCCGAATGGAAAGGTGGAGTTGGCGGCGTACCAACTCAAAAGGGTAGCCCAAATTTGGTATTAGCAACGGAAGGGTGAGAAGGGGGTTGGTAATGTGGTGCTTTGGAAGGAGTTCAAATTAGCCTTCCTTAATGGGTTCTTCCTCTTAATCTTAGGGAAGCAAAGTTGGTAGAGTTTACAAACTTGAAACAAGGTGCTTTTAGTGTGGCGGAGTACGCTCTCAAATTAAATCAACATTCAAAATGTTCCCCGCTCTTGGTGGCCAATCCTATCTTAAGGATGAATGCGTTTGTTATGGGGGTCTCCAACGTGGTAAGAGAAGAATGTTGTCTTCCTTGCTTATTAGTGACATAGACTTGTCTCGGTTGATGACATATGTCGATCAAATAGAAGAAGAAAAGTTGAGGAAAAGGAGGGGCCATGAGGCCAAGGGGGCTCGTTTTGAGGGCATGTTCCAGAAGGGTGCTAGATTCAGCAAGAGCAAGGGCCTTCTCATGCTACTAATAAGGGGTTTGCCAATAACTTCCCTAGGCCTCAAGGTGTTGGTGGTGTGGATCCTATATAGGTGTATCCTAGATGTAAAAGGAAGCTTGGAGGTCCATGTTTGAAGGGTTCTAATGCATGTTTTGAATGTTGGGATCTTGGTCACCAGAGGGTTGATTGTCCAAGAAATCGTGGAAAAGTTTGGGGTGTATATACAGTTCCATTGGGTAGAGGTGGTCCTCAAGGTGGTGCCCCAAGGCACAACCATTTTTATGCTCTACATTGGAGGCAAGGGCTTGGTGAGATCCCCGATGTTGTTATGTATGTTGAAAATCTTTGATCTTGATGTGTATGCTTTGATTGATACAGGTACCACCCTTTTCTTTGTTATCCACTTTGTTTCTAAGAAGTTTCACATTGAGTCAGAATTGTTGCATAAGTCAAATGAGGTGTCTATGCCTATTGGTGCATCTATTGTTGCTAGGAGGGTGTGTAGAAATTTTCCACTTTGCATCCTGCATAAAATCTTACCTTGTGATCTTGTGATTTTGATGTTATTCTTAGGATGGATTAGTTGGACGCATACTATGCTTTTATTGATTGTAGAAGTCGTAGGGTCAAGTTTCAATTTCCAAATGAACCTGTCCTTGAGTGGGAAAGTCATGATGTGGTAGTAAAGGGTAGGTTCACCTCATGCATTAAAGCTCACACGTTGATTTCCAAGGGGTGATTGTATCATCTTGTGAGAG
Organism: Solanum clarkiae; assembly: GCA_011800125.2. Classification (NCBI taxonomy): domain Eukaryota; kingdom Viridiplantae; phylum Streptophyta; class Magnoliopsida; order Solanales; family Solanaceae; genus Solanum; species Solanum clarkiae. The sequence continues at coordinate 16,431,956 of JAABOM020000092.1, read as the reverse complement.
TTAAAGATGTGGAATCCAAGATCCCTTCCATTGAATCGTTTCTGATTGTAAATGAATTTCTTGATGTATTCCCAAATGACCTTCCCGGTGTCCCTCCCGAAAGGGAGATAGATTTTGGCATATATCTTCTTTTCGACACTCAGCCTATCTCCATTCCCTTTTAGCCTATGTACCTGGCGGAGTAGAAGGAGGTAAACGAATAATTGAAAGATTTGTTGGAGAAGGGATTTATTAGACCTATCCAATCACTTTGGGGTGCACCGATATTGTTTGTAAAGAAGAAACATCAGTCACTTAGAATGTGCATTGACTACCGGCAACTCAATAGGGTCATTATAAAGAATAGGTATGCTCTTCGAAGAATTAATGACTTGTTTGACCAATTGTAAGGGGATAACCTTTTATCTAAGATTGAGATTCAGTTTAGGTACCATCGAGTGAGGGTAAAGAAGTGTGACATCCCCAATACGACCTTCTAGACTAGATATGGGCACTATGAATTTGTGGTGATATCCTTTGGGTTGACTAATGCACCACCATCTTCATGGACCTAATGAATAGGGTCTTCAAACCCTACCTTGATTCCTTTTTTGTGGTCTTCATTGATGATCTTTTGATCTATTCATATAGTAGGGAGGAGCATATCGGTTATTTGAGGGTTGTGTTGTAAAGATTGAGGGAGGAGAGATTGTATGCCAAATATGACAAGTGTGATTTTTGGTTGAAGGAGGTTGCAATCTTGGGTCATATGGTGTTGGGGGATGTCATTAAAGTGGATCCTAAGAAGACCGATGTGCTTAGGAATTGGCCTAGACCATTGACCCCATCGAATATTAGGAGTTTCTTGGGACTTGCGAGTTACTATATAAGGGTTGTGAATAGGTTCTCCTCCATTGCTTCTCCTATGAAAAGATTGACTCAAAAGAAGGTTAAGTTTGTGTAGATCGATGAATGTGAGAAACGCTTCCAAACATTGAAAGATAGACTTGTGTCTGCACCTATATTGTCACTATCGGATGGGCTTGGGGGTTTTGTTGTGTGTTGTGATGCATCTAGAGTTGGTTAGGTAGTGTGCTAATGCACAATGGTAAGGTCATAGCCTATGCTTCAAGGAAACTCAAAGTGCATGAAAAGAACTTCCCATGATTTTGAATTAGCCGTCGTGGTGTTTACATTTAAGATTTGGCATCATTATTTATATGGGTGCATGTTGATGTCTTCTCCGATCATAAGAGCCTTCAATATGTCTTCACTCAAAAAGATCTAATCTTAAGACAAAGAAGGTGGCTAGAACTCCTTTAGGACTATGACATGAGTGTATATTACCGTCCCATTAAGGCTAATGTTGTGGCAGATGCTTTGAGTCGGGTGTCCATGGTTAGCAAGCTTATGTGGATGGTGGTGATAGGGAAATGGCTAGAGAGGCACATAGATTGGCTAGATTAGGGGTAAGGTTATAAGATGTGGGTAATGGTGTTGTTGTTGATGGTTCTAAATCCTCTTTGGTTGATGATGTGATAGCAAAACAAGATCTAGACTCCTCCTTGCTTGAATTGAAGACCTTGATGAAACAGGGCAAAATAGAGGTTTTCTCCCAAGGGGGAGATAGGGCCCTTAGATACCAAGATAGGTTGTGTGTGCCATGTGTTGATGGTTTGAGGGAGAGAATTCTTGATGAGGCTCATAATTCTCCTTATTCTATCCACCCCTGTTCCACCAAGATGTATAAAGACTTGAGAGATATGTATTGGTAGGGAGGCATGAAGAGGGACATTGCCAAATTTGTTTCCGGTTGCCCTAGTTGTCAACAAGTCAAAGCCAAACATCAAAGGCCAGGTGGCCTAACCGAAGACATAGAGATACCTACTTGCAAGTGGGAGGTGATTAATATGGATCTTGTGGTTGGGTTTCCCATGGCTAGAAAAGGATTTGATTCCATATGGATGGTGGTTGATAGGATGACAAAATTGGCTCACTTTCTACCGGTCAGGACAACGTATGGGGCTGAAGAGTATGCAAGGTTGTACATCCACGATTTAGTGAGGTTACATGGGCTTCATTTATCAATTATATCGGATCGTGGTGCATAATTTACTTCACACTTTTGGAAGTATTTTCAAATAGGTCTTGGTACCAAAGTTCACCTTAGTAAGGCCTTCCACCCTCAAATGGATGACCAAGCCAAAAGGACAATTCAAACACTTTAGGATATGCTTAGGGATTATGTCTTGTAGCTTAAAGGTAGTTGGGATGACCATCTTCCATTGATTGAGTTCGCCTACAACAACAACTATCACTCTAGCATCATTATGGATCTTTTTGAGGCTCTTTATGGGAGACGTTGTAAATCACTGGCGACTTGGTTTGAGGTTGGAGAGGTGGCTTTATTGGGGAAGAATCTGGTTATGAAGGCTCTTGAGAAGGTGAATATGATAATGGAAAGGTTGAGAATGGACTAAAGTCGTCAAAAATCCTATGTCGATGTAAGAGGAAAGACCGAGAGTTCCAAGTGGCTGATTGGGTCTATGTAAAGGTTTCTCCAATGAAAGGTCTAGCCCGTTTTGGTAAAATAGGGAAGTTGAGCCTAAGGTATGTTGTTCCTTATGAGGTGATAGAGAGGGTTGGCAAGGTGGCTTATGAGTTGAAGTTGTCAAGTGAAACGAACTTGGTTCATCCAGTGTTCCATATATCTATGTTGAGAAAATGTGTTGGTAATCCTAATGCCATTGTGCCTCTTGATGTTGAGGGTGTTGTGGGGGATAACTTGACCTATGAGGAGGTTTCGGTTCAGATCTTGTATAGGCAAGTAAAGAGATTGAGGAACAAAGAGGTGGCATTCATTAAGGTCCTTCGGAGGAAACAATAAGTTGAAAGTGCTACATGGGAGGCCAAAGTAGACATGCAAAAGCAGTATCATCATATTTTCTACTCTACTCAAGCCTAAGGTACTAATGTAAGAGCCATGTATGATCTCAATTCTTACATTTCATCCCCTATGTCATTCATGTGAATTCATGTTTAGTTGGTATAGTTATGATGATTTTACTCTTATGTTGAGAATTTGAAAATGGTGTTTTACATGTTAAGTTGCATTCTTGTTGGGGCTGATTTTCTCATGATCACTCTTGTATTTTACATCTCTTTTACATTCGGGGACGAATGTTCCCAAGGGGGAGATATTATAAAGACCCTAAAAAGTGCCCAAAACATGCCTCAGAATGCTCGGACTTTTAATTTTCATATATCTTGAAATTTGTTTGTTATTTCGAAAATCTGATTTCATATTTGTGATCAGGGGGTCAAAAATAGGTGAAAAAGGGTCTAATCCCGATTTAAAAGCGAAAAATTAGCAATTATAAAATTTTAAGTGACGAATTCCAGAGAATAATATGCGCCCTTGGAGTGATGCGCCAAGAGCGCGCTCATGTGCAATTTTGCCTCCACATCCTCTCTGCAACGCGGAGAGGTATATTTTCCCTGGCAGTGTTTTTCTTGTGCATTCGAAATATTCTAAGTGTTGGTCCCAAGTATTCCCAAATGTGTTTTTATTTAATACTTAGCCAAATTTCACCCTTATATCATCCTAAACATTTTCCAATACTCCCCAAAACACAGTGTCACTCCAAAATTCAAGACTCAAAACCCTCATCCGGAACTAAGGATTTTCTTCAAGCTTCAAGCCTTCATTTTCAAAATTCACCAAGAACTTCTCTGAAGCTAAGGTATGTGGTGTTGAACTATTGGGCCCTTTAACCCATGGTGCCTAAGTCTCCTTTTTACTAATATTGCATGATTTAAAGATGATTTTACGTGTGGGTCTTATATATTGAGAAATTTACTGCACAGTGATTTTAGTTCATGAAAGTATGGCTGTTTTAGTATATTTTGAGCTCTAAATTTTGGATCTAATGTTGGAGTCGATGAGAGGTTTTGATGTGAATGTCCTGGGGGTGATGCATGGTATTGAATGATGGTTTTACTGCAGATTTTCTTGCATGCTTTTGTCTCCAAATTGCATGGTCTTTTACCTCCATAACACCCCCTCCAAGTGTTTGAAAAAATGTCCGACTAGGGTTTCTTGTGGAAATAAGGTCCAAAGCATGAGAAATGATATGATTGACTATATGATGATAAAATGAGCTTATTAACATGATGAATTTTGTATAAAGTGTCTCGTTAGACCACATTCAACTAAGGTGGAGGTTTGTACTCATCAACCATGTGAGGGTTTGTACTTCACCACCTAGGATGATTGGGGTGTGACTATCGTTGACCGAGGTTGGGGTTTGTACTCATCAACCATCTGAGGGGTTTGTAATTCACCACCTAGGATGATAGGGTGTTCCCATCATCAACTATGTGAGGGATTTGTACCACACCACCTAGTATGATGGGGTGTGACCATCATCAACCAACCAAGGTTGGAAATCTTGCTTGGTCTATTATTCACATATGATATCTTATATGAGCATGAGTTATTTAAGCATGTTTTACCTATGCATTGATCATTCATATCATATTGCTATATCATGCCTATTGTCTATTATTATCTATGTTGATTATGAAGCTTATCTCTTCTTGCATTGCATACCACATACTTAGTATATTCAAACATACTAACGCATACTCTTGCCTACATGATATCACCATGTAAGGAAAGGTGCTTAAGTTGATCATCTTCCTCCTCCACGTGGCTAGATCGGTCCTACTCAAGGCTAGTTGGTGAGTCCTCCACTCCTAGGACCTTAGTCTATGTTGCAATTATCTATATATTGAGACACTTTCCTATGTTTTGTTGACTATAAGGGTGAGCCCGATAGCTTTGTCTTGGCCCCCGTTCTATGCATGTATTTAGAGGTGTTTGCTGGATAAGTTATGTATTTATATTTTGAGCTTGACTCTTGCCTCTTGATTATGATGTTTAAGCAAGCTTTTCCTATCCCCCATTGCCCCTTTATCTAACTTTATGTCTTTTCAATGCTTCCGCGACCGATGATATGTAATGACAAGTAAGGAGTCTTGATTGGCATCCCTTCGGGTTCCCCATTCGCCGTGTCATGTCTAGGCCCTAGGCTTGGGTAGTGACATAGATTCTAGATAAAGTCATGAAAATCTACTAGCAAAGCCCATTATACGAACCAATTCAACACGAATTTACACATTCCAGCTCAATTTAATGAAAGGGAAGTCGTAGCCTACCTGTGGGCAAATTGAACATGCTCCAATTCACTCTTCTAGATCTTTTCCCTTCTAAACAACCTCTGAACACTACCACACTATCAAAAGTGGATTCAAATGTTATTATTGTCATTTTTACACTAATTTTTAAATTTTTGACGATAGGCCAATTTTGGGTCCGAAATGGAAAGTGTGGGACTTGTGTTCTAATATATGGGATTAACTTGAAAAATTTGTCCAAAATAGAAACCCAAACCTATGTACGCTATTTATACTATATTCGAGGTATGGGAGAAACGATAGATGAAAATGCAACAAAATTGAAAAATATAAGCTAAAAACCCAATCTGGATAGCTGCTAAATCAGTTATTTCACTAGAAATGAGGCACCAACAGCTAAAGCTAAACAAAGCATCATTACCCCTATGAAATTTACCCAAAATCTTATCAAGAATTGCTAAAAATGGATCTAAGTGACTAATTTATAGCTTCCTAAAGTTTGAACCAAATTCCAATCCAAAAATGAAAAACCAGCAGCTCAATCACAAAAAATATCAAAAATAAGTTTTCCCCCGGCAAGACTAATCATACTATAGAATAACTCCGAAAATTGAGGAAATAGCAACTACTTATAGAAAAAATTCAAAAACAAAGCCTCCATAATCGAAACTGACACCATGACGCTACTCGTGGAAAAACACACAATTTAGCATCCTGACCATCTACTATAATCGTTGGAAATCCAAGCTCACCAATGAATTCCCTACAAAATTTCCTTAAATTTTGATTCTTGAATCATCAAATTCCGCCTTAAAATGCTCAATGTATGGCCTTGTAAATTTTTTAATAAATTCTGAAAAATAAAAGGATTGCCTTTACAAAGACGTGGAGGTGCGCCAAATATGGTGCACCAGTGCACTAACAAATCATTTCTACTTTAAAGTATCTGATAGGGTGCTTGGAGCTCATTCTGATCCTTGTGCGCGCAAACAAACAATGCTACCCTAACAAATTTGAAATTCTGCAGAGTCAAAATTTTCACACGAGGTTGTTTATACTGACTGTGGGTCCCACTCTTATGATCATCTTTAGCCAATTTCTGCCAAGGGGCTCAAAAGTAATTCAAAAGCCTTAGGAATGGAATGAAGGGTCATTCCAGACCAAACATGGCATTTTTGAACTAACCACACTATAAAAATTTTCATTTGGGGACATTTTCTAAGAATGTTGACCAGAATCAACCATTGGCCAATTTAGAAGGCAAAATGCCAAACTTCACATCAACTCACACCGAAAAGCTTGGATCTCAAAGAGACTATGCTTCTAGCCTAATTTGGCCATTTATAAGTCCTTCTTCCTCACCTAATCCCCAAAATATTCCATCAACACCTGAAATCACCAGAACCACCGGAGAAAACCCAAACAACATCAAAACTATCGAATTAAGAAATGTAGAACCCCAAAAGGAACCCAAAAAACTTTATTCTTTGAAATACCTACCTTAACTCCAAAATTCATCCTCACTTCCTATTAGAGACATTTTGTCGATCATTATATATTATGAACAATACCAAAATACTGTAAAACTCTTCCATCAAGCCTCACATTACAAGATTCTAATGATTCATATGCAACCTCTGAATATTACAGAACTTCAATGGTCGGCATGAAGATCTAAACTAGAGAAAAATTTAAAATCATGCTTTTTACCCAGAAATTATTTACTCAGGTTGACATACTACTTCTCAAACTAACCAACCTATCCTTGTAGTTAAGCATCCTACTGACAAAGAAGTTCCACCGTACTTTCTTAGGTGACTCCTTCATTGAAAATCAAGTTAACTGCTCTAATACAAGATGTACTAAACATCCAAGTAAAATAAAATACACAACAACTGCTTGGAGGTGACCCCACAATATTGACTCCACTCAATTAACACTGTAGCTAGACATGGGGAAATTAATCATTTTAAGCTAAGGCACCCGCTTCCAATACTAACCCCTCTACTGCAAACCAGGGAAAACCAGATTGAAGGAAACAATGGGCTCCATCAATGGAGCAGTAATGGCCCAACAAGGCCAACTCTAATCGTCTAGCACCGCAACTAATAGACATGCACAATAGAGCTTCCATAGGAAAATCATGAACTTAAACTCCCTGACTCATATTCATCCTATCCTAAAGGTGAATCGTTTAAGCAACACAACCCTCTAATTGACTCGCAACAAAAAACTATTGTAACTAAAAGAGACTCTCATTCTGGCTCCACCTCGCTATTCTTGATATTAAAGGCCATTATTTCTAAAATTTCAAAATGTGGTGAACAATATGAATCCAGGAAAACCTTTAGGTCTATTAGGACCTATTATCCACAAAAATGCCACTTCTACCAACACAACAAGCACCTAACAAAGTCATCCACTACTAAAAGAAATCTACCACTAAATTAGGGCACATTTACATTCCACGTAAGATAACTACCAAAATCACATAAAAGTCAAGGTTAAACCTAAGTACTTAGGTTATCGAATCTGTGAAAGTAGTAGGGGCATTAATCAGCCCAAAAGAAATTACCAAAAACCCATAGTAGTCGTAGCAGGTTTGAAAGAAAGTTTTAGGATCATCTACTAATCCTCGACTATTGGTAACATGTTTTCAATTCAATCTTGCAAAACTCAACATCTCTAGACCAGGAAAGTCAGTAGAAAATATATCAATAAACTATCGAACCATAGGTACTAAATCAATTGAAGGAGTCTCACCAGAAATATCATGCACATAGATCAAATAGGCCAAAAACCATAATGTAACTTGTCGATAGGCTTGCATAGACAATATAATCCATTGGAGTGTGCGGCTATAAAAACATTGCCGTAAGACCGAGGGAATACGTCATAAACCAATCCTATATCCTAGACGTGACTGGCGAATGGTAAACCCGAAGAAACTCCAAACGAGCCTCATAGCATATCATTACACATTCTTGGTCACGAAAGTAATATAAAAGAATATAATAACCATGAACAAGTGGAATTGGGACTAAGGGAGAGAGAAAGTTTAATAATTAAATAAACATAGATGATTCAAAGATCAAACATAATACTTAACTTATCCAACAACACCTCTAAGCATAGAAATTTAGCAAGGGCTAAGACAAAGCAACTAGGCTCATCCTTACGGTCATAAGTACACAATAAATGAAAGAGAGTCTTAATACGTAACATAAGAGAATAGTCATTATCTCCCGAATTAAGGACTCACCAAAAGCTAACTTAAACAATCCATCTAGCCACGAGAAGAATGGATAGAAGCTCTAGTTCCTATATGGTAATATTATGTAGGCATAGAGTATGCGTTAGTACGATTGAATGTACTAAGTATGTGGGATGCAATGCAACAATAGTGTGACACCCTATAACTTCATGCTCTTTTATCAATGTTTAAAGCTTCATTTGGTTATGTTGGAGTTGTATTAGGTTCATGGGGACTCCTAGTACCTAAACAAGTTCAAGACTTACCTAAGAGTTGAGTTTTGGGTGATGGTTCATGTAAGGGTCAACTTTAAACTAGCATAACTTTTAGAACACTTGTAACTGGGTGGCCCACTATATGTAAAATGTAATCCCTTTGAGTTAGCTTTTCAACGCACATCGTTTCACCTTATTTAAAGTTCGGAGTCAAAAGTTATGGCCATTTTATTAAAGACTGTAAATGTAGAGTTGCACTACGAGCCCACAGTTACGAGTCACAGGTCAGGGTACGACTCATAGGTCAAGCTCGTAGCAATTTCCAGAGAATTTGAAATTGAGCCTAGGGGTCGTATGAGGGTTCCTACGAGTAGTACTACCTAGGGTCGTAACAGAGCCCGTAACAACCGTTAGACAGCTTTTTAGGAAGGGTTATTTTGGTCCTTTCCCACCCTTTGTAAGCTTTAGATTGACGTTTTTATGCTCATTCAAGGTCCTAAAACCCTTAACTTCTTCATTGTATTGATAAAATGCTCTCTCAAATCCTTATACTAATATTTCACTCCAAAATCAAGTGTCCAAATCTCTTCCGGATCTAAGGATTTCCTTCAAGCTTCAAGCCTCCATTTTCAATCTTCCTCAAGAATTTCTCCAAGCTAAGGTATGCGGTGTTGACCCATTGGGTCCTTTCACTCATAGTGGCTAAGCCTCCTTTTTACTAACATTAAATGATTTAAAGTTGATTTTACATGTGGGTCATCTTGTATATTGAGAAATTTACTGCACAATGATTTTAGTTTATGAAAGTATGGTTATTTTAACATGTTTTGAGCTTTAAAGCTTGGATATAATGTTGGATTTGATAAGGGGTTTTGATATGAATGTCTTGGAGGTGCTGTAAGGTGTTGAATGATGGTTTTACTATAAATTTTCTTGCATGATTTCATTTCTAAATTGCATGGTCTTTAGTTTTCTCGAAGCTCTTGTTCATATCTCCCATCAAAAGGTGCTAAGTGGACTTTTTAGTTGTGGGCCTAGCAAATGAAAAATTATTCGCTGGTCTGCAATATTCACCCCGGCCCACAAGCACAAATCCTCAGCATAGAATATAATCCTAAAGTACTCCAAAGACTCAAATATAGTCAATCAAGAAAGTGGTAAGACCCTTGCAGAGTTCCCCAACCGCATAGAGCTTGGGAAGCTCGGATCCGATCAAGATACGAATAACAATGAGCGCTCAACTACTACTAAAAAGGGAGAAAGTTGACCTTGAGATGAGAAAGAAGGTGCTTCTTTCCACTTTATTAGTAAGTAAGCTTTTTATATATCTCCTCAATACAGGAGAAAGATCACTCCTAAAAGCAAGCTTTCTCTTATATACGATACCATACCACAAAATTGCATTTGCCTTCATGCTTAAGGCACTAGTTCGGATGGAAACCCTGATCAGGAAGATGGCCTAGTTAATATAGCTACCCATTAGAAATAGTTGCATTTCGTTGTAGGCTACTATAGAGGCATATAATTTTTTGGGTGAGTGTTTGATAAAATGTCTGGCTAGGATTTCTTGAGGAATTGAAGGTCCAATGCATGTCTTATGAGTTGAATAGTGTTATGATTTGTATATGATGATGAAATGATGATGGAATGATGATGAAATAATGCTATGCGTATGATGTATAATGATGAGAGGAAATGTAGGCATATGATTACTTTATGATGATGAAAGCATGTTATACATGTGTTGAATTCATGAAAAGTATCTATGATGTTGCAAGTTGATTGCCTTGTTGAGAGGGTACCAAGCCTCAATCACCTTGTTGAGAGGGGGCCAAATCTCAATCACCTTGACGAGGAGGTGCCAAACCTTAGTTACCTTGTTGAGGGGGTACCAAGCCTCAATCACATTGTTCAGAGAATGCCAAGTCTCAATCATGTTGACGAGGGGGTGTCAAGCCTTGGATGCCTTGTTGAGAGGGTACCAAGTCTCAATCACCTTGATGAGGGAGTGTCAAGCCTCGGATGCCTTGTTGAGGGGGTATCAAGCCTCAATCACCATTCAAGGAGTGGCGTGCCTTGGAGTTTGAAAGTAGTTTACTTGGTCTATCCTTCACAAATAATATCATATATAAGCATGAGTTACTTAAGCATTTTTTACTTATGCAGTGATCATGCATGTCATATTGCTATATCATGTCTATTGTCTATTGTTATGCATGTTGATTATGAAGCTTATCTCTTATCGCATTGCATCCCACATACTTGGTATATTCAAACTTACTAATGCATACTCTTACCTATCTGATCTCACTATGTAGGAACCGAAGCTCCATTTAGTCATCATCCTCCTCCACGTGGCTAGTGGTATCCACTCAAGCTAGTTGGTGAGTCCTCCATTCTAGGGAAATTGGTCTACCTTCCTATGCTATGTATTAAGGACTACCTTTCCTTTTGTATGCTTTGACTATAAGGGTGAACCTAGTTGTTTGTGCTGGTCCCCACTAAGTTCAATGTTAGAGGTGTTGTCGGGCAAGATCTCTATTATGCTTGAGCTTTGACTCACTTATCATATTCAAGCTATTTTAATGTAAGTTCTTTTCCCTTAGTCCCAATTTCCCCTTCTTGTTGTTTCGTATGTTATTTTATATTGCTTCCGCGATCAAGGATGTGTAATGATATGCTATGAGGCTTGTTTGGGGTTCCTTCGGGTTCCCCATCCATGTCACATCTAGGACCTAGGCTTGGGTCATGACAAATAGATAGAGATCTTACTCAAAATGTATACATTAGACAATAGGTATATTCTAACAATATGACCTGTATGATTAATGCATAAGTAAAACATGCATCAGTAGCTCATACTTATATCGGATATCATATGTGTAGAAGAGACCAAGCTAGAATCCCAACTTTGGTTGGGAGATGCCATTCACACCTGGACACCCTGGTGGCAAGGTACATACCCCTCACAAGGTTGATACCATCCACACCTGGACACCCTGGCGTCAAGGTACATACCCCTCAAATGGTTGATGCCATGCACACCTGGACACCATGGTAAGGTATATACCCTTCACATGGTTGGTGCCATTCACACCTGTACATCTTGGTGACAAGGTACATACCCCTCACATGGTTATCCGGGCTCCTATATCCCCCGGACCGGGCATGATCTAGTGTAACACATTATACAGAACATACATATAATGTATATATTCTCATTTCATAATCATATAGCCAATCATATCATATCTCATGCTTTGGACTTTCATTTCCACAAGAAACCCTTACCGGACATTTTATCAAATACTTGGGTGGGGGATGTGATGAGGGTGAAAGACCATGCAATTTGGAAATTAAATCATGCAAGAAAATCTACAGTAAAACCATCAATAAACACCTTGCAATACTCCCAAGACATTCACGTCAAAACCCCTCATCAAACGCAACATTAGATCCAAGATTTAGAGCTTAAAAATGCTAAAACAACCTTACTTTCATTAACTAAAATCACTGTGAAGTAAATTTCTTAATATACAAGACCCACATGTAAAATCAACTTTAAATAACGCAATATTAATAAAAAGGAGGCTCAGGCACTACGGGTGAAAGGACCCAGTGGTTCAATACCATATACCCTGACTTTGGAGAGTTTCTTGAAGAAGATTTGGAATGGAGGATTGAAGTTTGAATGAAATTGTTAAATTCGGATGAGTTTTGGGACTCTTGAATCTTGAGGAGGACTTGGGTCTTGATTGGTTTCCTTGAATTTCAACAAGACTTCTTGAAAACCTTGAGAATGAATCGAGAGTTTGATGAAGATTAGAGAGAATTTTGCGAGGTTTTTGGTTGGTTTTTAGGACTTATGCTAGAGAATGAGAGATTTTCATGTATATAGGTATAGGATTATTACCCAATTGCCTTGGAGTGAAAAAGATCAAATTTCGGAACTTTTTGAACTAGTCTGCGTCAGGTCCGCATCACGGACAACTATTATTTTTGCAAAGTTTCATAAAAAATTATTCTTCTTGGCATGGACAAAGTATACCTTGTGGGTACTCGTTGTCCCACACAATTTTCCCTCTAAACAAGAATATGCAGTCATATTTGCTAAATTCTTCATGGATTTGGAGATATTAAAAAAAATACATCATAGAGTCTTTCCGAACTACATGAAGGGGTATTTAAATATCCCCAATTTGAGATATAAGGGAATTACGATTATGGGGGTATTCGTAGGCAAGTATGGGGTAAATAGAATGAAAGATGTATGGATATCACTTTTCCATGCCCACTCCATCTCCCCGAGAGACACTAACGACTTGACGATTCTTCCAAAGGGCCTTGACGAACACTAACCCCCTTACCAATCAACTTCTTCAACCATTCCTCCAATACCTCCACCGGGACCTCTTAGTAAGGCAACATATCCTCCACAACACCTGCAATCTTATGAGTTTTATAGCACTAGAGTCACCACCACATCCCTTCGACCTAAAAAGCATGAAAAATCAAACAAACCATAACCATGACATAGGCAATTCCAAAACTTATGTAACCTAACCAACCTCCCTTTATACTCTATAAGGACTCACAATCCTCAGCTCAATTGTCAAACTTAAATACATCTAACCCACTTGGTACCATAACCACCATCTTCCCCTTGGGAGACAACCCCTACTCTATTATCTTCTCACCCAAAACTTCCAACTCAAATGAGGCTGAATCAAGGCCTTGCCTAATCTAGACCTCTTAACCCAAGAAGATTTGGAACCATCAACGATGCTACACCACCATGCTCAACTTCCCTCAACTTAACTTCCAATCTAACCAATCGATGGACCCCACTATATCCTACTTGCCACCACCAACAACACATGCTAGGCCACCTAAAGCACTGACCGCAACATTAGCTCACCGGGGAAAAATAACGCATACCCATTTATCCTTAACAATTCTAATCACCTTCTTGCTATCCACAGTACACACCTATCATATTAGCAAACAACCTCTCTTTTCCTAAGGCTTGAAACACTACCTCCAATTGATTAACAAGCTCTAGACAAAGCAATACCTCATCATGGAGACCACCACAAACATACAAAGGTAGGGTTTTAAAAGCCTATTCATAAAACCCAATAGACACAACTAGCGCACAAGCCCACCTAACAACTCCACCAATGATCAAAATGCTTATTCCTAGTTTAAAAGGACACTTAGGTATATCACCTACCCTCTTCCACACTTGAGAATAAAACCCGAACCTCAAATCAACCTTAGAGAATTGACTAACCCATTGTATTTGACCAAATAGATCGACCATCCTTAAATATCATATAAGCACCTTGCGGGTCCTACACTCATCGAAAACATGCTATGCAAATAGCCAAACCACCTCAAGACCTCCAACACATCAAGCTAAGTTCAACCAAGATCACAAGACAAGGCTCTATGCAACAACAACATGGGGCGACCATTATAGACCCCCCCTCCCCCTCAATCCATCGGTGCTAAGTCATCATCCCACAAGAATACTTATAACATACATATACATACTTTCAAATAGGAAATAATCAGTTTTCTTTCCAAATCATTTCAATGCACAACTGAGCTTAAAAGCAAAACACCGTTTATAATAGTTCATACTTAGGCTCAAATGTCAAAATCATAATTTCATACTAAATAATATTCATGCATAAGAGTAGCCCATCCATACACAAAATGATGCAAGCACCCTAAATACTCCATGAGCCAAAAACCAAAGACATATATGTGATCACAATATTTTCATAACCAACCTTTTATCAAAATCATACCATAAAACAAAATTGGGATTACCCATAATATAATTTTTCAAAATAATCTGTGTGCATAAATGCATATGCTATGAAAAATGAGGAAATGACATGGATAATTAAGACTCCATTTAAAAATCAACATTTATAGTATGAAGTTGAAGTGAAAACATAATTAATCCCCGATTTAAATCCATAGTGTAACCTCTCATGCATAAATAATACAAAAAAGGAACATCTATACTTATAACTTCATAAATCCAAAGTAAATCCTCATATAAAGGTTTAAATCACATTAAAATGATTAAATAAACACTACCCATGTGCCAATAGAATTTTAGGAATCATAATATTTAAATCCCAAATTAAAATAAGTAAAATTCATGTGGGTTTTCTTGAAAATAAATTTTGGGTCTCCTTGATTGGAAGGGATCATGGATCAACCCACATACATATGAATCCTACTAGCACCAAGGAATAAACAAGAAATAGCAACTCCCAGACCTATCAAATCACCCTACTCACAACTTCTGGTAATAGGCCACTAACCCAAGAGGCTCCTAATATCAAATGAAGTCTAAGGACTAGGCTAATCTCTAATCACCTTTGTCTTATTAAAGTCCACCTTAATACCATCACCTGGCACCACATATCCTAGGAAGGCAACTTCTTATCACCAAGATTCCCATCTCTCCTACTTAGCATCCAACCTTCTTCTTTAAACTTTGTAGTACTACCCTCAAAAGACTCATATCCACTACCTCATTAGGGAACACAAAACATCATATCATCACCAAAACCATCATAATCCTATTAGAGTAGAGACTAAAGATCTTACCCATGAGACTTATAGGCATAACTGATGCACTCGTCAAACCAAAAGATACTACCTCCAAATTCAAAATATCAGAAAGGACATTCAAAGCCTCATCTACCACCAAGAACAATTCTATAGACAAAATAACTTAGGTTCAACACCTCCAATTCTCACAAGATGATAAAAGCAACCCCCTAGAGTCCAATTGTACCTTAAGAGAGGAAATGGACCTACCTCCCTAGCTACTATTTGACAACCTCCCACTCAAGGAAGAGCACATTAGGGATGCAAGATCTAACTCTACGAGTACTACCACCCATGAAGACACAATATGCATGCAACCATTCCATCCCTATAATGACATCAAAATCCACCATACTAATTCCAACAAGTCAGAAAGCAAGACCTAATGAAATACAAATCAGTATCAACACCTATGAACCTCCTAAAAACCATATACCCAACTAAGAGATAAATATCAAAGGTTCACATTATAACTGAGGCTACACAAGAAGCCTACTAGCAACCAAAAGTAATAACAAAAGAAATAGGGAAACTCAGATCCATCAACATTAAAACTTTTAACTTACCTTCCTTTACCTTCCTTTTTGAAGTGGCATGATCAACTTGAAAAGTAAAGAACACTCATTACAGAGGGAAACCCTATAACACTTCTAAAGCACGATATAAACCATAAAGAAGGGAAACATTTCCTAAAATGTCTCATAGCCTCCTAGTCATAGTTGTGGTGCATAACACAACCATGAAGAAGACTCTAATTGACACAGTATTTTGGACATCAAGGATCTATCAACCTAGTGCTCTGATACCATCTTTGTCACAAACCAAGCTTAGATCCTAGACGTGACCAGCGAATAGGAAACCCTAAGGAATCCCAAACAATCCTCATAGCATATCATTACACGTCCCTGGTCGCAGAAGCAATATAAAACAACATAAGAACCATAAATACGGGGAATTAGGACTAAGGTAGAGAGAGAGAGTTTAATACTCAAATAATATAGATGAGTCAAAGCTCAAACATAATACACAACTTGTCCAACAATACCTCTAAACTTAGATATTTAGTGGGGGCTAATAAAAAGCAACCGAGTTCACCATCATGGTCATAAAGAGAGTCTTAATACATAACATAAGAGAATAGTCATTGTCCCCGGAATGGAGGACTCACCAAAGGCTAACTTGAACAATTTATCTAGCCAAGAGAAGAATCAATAGGAGCTTTGGTTCCTACATGGTAACATTATGTAGGCATAGGGTATGCATTAGTACGTTTGAATTTAATAAGTATGTGAGATGCAATGCAACAATAGATAAACATCATACTCAAAATGCATACATTAGACAATATGCATAGTATAACAATATGACATGTATGATTAATGAGTAAGTAAAACATGCTTAAGTAGCTTATGCTTATATCGAATATCATATGTGTAGAAGAGACCAAGCTAAAATCCCAACTTTTGTTAGGAGATGTCACTCCCACAGGGACATACTAGTGGCAAGGTACATACCCTCACATCATTGATGACATTCTCATCTGGACACCCTAATGGAAAGGTACATATCCCTCACAAAGTTGATGCCATTGACACCTGGACACCCTGGTAGAAAGGTACGTACCCTTACATGGTTATCCGAGCTCCTATCTCGCTCGGACTAGGAATGGTCTAATGCAACACATAATATTGAACATATATATCATGTACAGAAGCTCATTTCATTATCATATAGTCAATCATATCATATCTCGTGCTTTGGACTTTCATTTACACAAGAAACTGTAGCCGGACGTTTTATCAAATACTTGGGGAGGTGTGATGGAGATAAAAGACCATGCAATTTGGAGATGAAATCATACAAGAAAATCTATAGTAAAACCATCAATCAAAATCTTGCAACACCCACTATAAATTCACATCAAAACCCCTCATCAAATCCAACAATAGATCCAAGATTTAGAGCTTAAAACATGCTAAAACAACCATACTTTCATGAACTAAAATCAATAGGCAGTAAATTTCTCAATATACAAGACCCACATGTAAAATCAACTTTAAATCATGCAATATTAATAAAGAGGAGGTTTAGAAACCACGGTTGAAAGACCCTATGGTTCAACACCACATACCTTGACTTTAGAGAGTTTCTTGAAGAAGATTTGAAATGGAGGCTTGAAGCTTAAATGAAATCCTTAGATCCGGATGAATTTTGGGAATCTTGACTATGGAGGAGGACTTGGGGTTTGATATGGTTTCCTTGAATTTCAACAAGACTTCTTGAAAACCTTGAGAATGGATGGAGAATTTGATGAAGATTAGAGAGGAT
>JAABOM020000092.1:16397291-16414246 GCA_011800125.2 Solanum clarkiae | reverse complement strand
ACGCTTCTGTTGGCGGTCTTACCGCAGCGGTGTCCTTGTCGGCCCGCGTATGTATATATATGTATATATGACTGTTTGGCGAGCTGGGCTTTCTGTTTGCAGGTTTGGGATAGTTAAGAAAACAGAGGAAACTCTGCCGAAATTTTGACAAAATCTGTAACAGATAAGATTGGGAATCTTGTTTTGATATCGTCTGGGTGCCCTATCGGCACCAGTCGCGGCCCCTGGGAGGGGTCGTGACAATAGGAGCTTTTGAAGCTTTAAGACTTTGGGGATGGGGACTATGTTGTCTTTTTCGAAACTTTTGAGACTAGGGCGGAAAAATTTTAAACTAAATTTGCTAAAATCATTAAAAGGGGTATTTGGCTAGTTTTAAAATTCATGGTGTATTTTTCCAACTGAGCTTGCAAGAGAGTTTATTTTGCCAATGCACCATGTTACATAAGACCAAGACAAATATACTCCAAATTGATTTTTCATTTAACTAGAATTCTCTGTAACTATATTTAATAAAACTTTTTATATATGTTTGTGAGATTCTGTCTGAAACAAATATTTTGGAGTCAAATCACAAAATTGTCAATTAATGCTAGCGCAACAATATGGTTCTTTTATGATTTCAGAATATCAACATTTTCTTTCTTTCTTTCTTTTATTTGGGATGGTGGAAGATGGGGAGGGACGAAAGATGCTCAACCACCTGAGCAATCCTCGCACTCCAATGTCAGCATTTTAATTACTAAATACTAATAGTAGTAAAAGGACAAGCCTTAAAATGCAATATAAATTTGACACAACATTATTGTATAATTAAAAAGTCAAGTACTTTACAATACACATGGACAGGATTATTCCAATACAAGAGACAAATACCTAAAAAAAAAAAAGCAATAACCTTTGTGAAGCTTGATCTTCACAATTTCTTATAGGTAATACCTAGAAAAGGTCAAAGGTTTCTGCTTTTTCTCTTTTGCCAATGAACCTTCTGAATATAACTACCTAAGCCCTTTATTGATTTATTTTTTTCCTTTACTCCTTCAATTTCTTCTTCTTTTCTGAATCAGCTATAAACACATGACAAACAGAGGACAAGTGTACAAATAGGAGGGTACACGATTACAATGGACCTTCTAAGTTCTTAAAATTAGAAGAATAAGATAAAAACAAAAAAGAAAAGTAATTCAGTCCTAAACATTCAATCATCAACAACATCATGATAGTTACTCACGCCATAACTGACGAAGATCCAGCTGCATCAAAACCATCAAGGTTTCTTGTTAAAACTTGATGAAATCAATAGGACTAGAGGAATTTAGTAAAATAATTATACATATTTATATCACGATCAGCCAATGATCCATTCATCGTAAATGAATATTGACATGCATATAATTAAAGAAGATTAATTCATACAAAAGTGTAGAGTAACTTCTAGTGTCCTCTGCCTAAATCTTGGTTGACAGAGTTACCCACCTCTACTAGGAGGTAGGAGTATCAACCAAATAGTTGATGTGAGCGTCAATAGCACTAGAGGCATTTTAGTTCTATAACCATACATACTTTTCTAAATGACAACTAGCCAATAATCCATCTATCGTAAAAGAGTATTTACAAATGTATAACTAAAGAAGATAATTTGATAAATCGTGATTGACAGAGTTACCAATACCGACTCAAATAGCACTTGTGGTGAAAAAAAAAAAAAGAAATGATGAGAGGTAATTACCAGAATGGTGAGCAAGAGAAGTTTGATCTTTTTGATGATTTTCCATGCACTGCATGAGAAACTTAAATGTCTCAATCTCACAAGGTATAGTGAGTCCACCAGTATGATCAAATCCAAACTCTTCCTCAACTTTATCCAACAACAATTTGAACAATGGATCACTAAGATAGCTTGTCGGAATTATAAACCTCCGAAGCTCTGGTCCAACGTAAACAGCCAAATAGCCTCTAGGGACACCATGGGGTGGCTCTGGACTTTGACAACTCTCTTCATCTGAATCACAATATATGTTATAGTTCCTCAACCTCATGCTAATCGAAGGTGATATTCCTCCAGGGGAATTTCTCCCGAGATTATTATTATTATTGTTATTACTATTTCCGTTGTTGTTGCAATTGTTACCATTTCCCTTGGGGCCAAGTGTGACATTTTGCCATTTAATTAGAAGTTCTTTGAGACTTACAATCTGCTTAATGCATGTCACTTTGCTTCCTCCATGTTCATCCATTTCCCTTTGCTTACTGCGACAAGATTGATGATGAGAAAAAAAATCCACCTGACATTGATTTTAAGCCCTTAGGCTCTTGGAATATTTCACTCATCCTATCTTCTTTCTCAACTGCATCCACAAAAGTACAATGGTTTCAACAATATTACTAACTACGTCTCAATTTCAAATAATTTCAATTTGTGCATATACATTTTACTACCTAAATTCGATAGGAGAGACCAATTTTTTGTTTTTTTAAAACATTCTTCTACGACTATGATAATTTTCTTAATACGTTCATTGTTTTGTTCCATCTAAAGAGGAACGAGGGAGTAATATGAATTGTACATTGATTCTTAGTTGTTCTAGCTAAAATTTACATATTTCGAAATTATATAAAAGAACATTATAAATCATAATTCTTAAATTAAAATGTTTGATAGATTTTTCTTTTTATAAAAGAACAGTTGAATATATCCCAAGAAATACTAATAATAATACCAAATCAAATAGAGACATTCAGCTAGAGAAGTATTAAGTTAATGCTTCACTCCATTCAAGAATAAACCTAATCCAAATAATAAAATCCAAATTTCCAAAAAAACTTATTTTCATTGTTTTGAATTACCAAAACAGGGTGAATCGAATTATTTACCTTTTGGGATGGTATAATATGGATGGAAGAAGACGAAACAGTACAGGCTTCAGTAATTGGTGGCGGGAACAAAAAACATCATTGTATGACGCAAACAAAATATCAACCAGCCCCAAAGGAGAAGGATGGAAGAGTTGGACTATAAGTTGTAAAATTTTCAGAAATAATTCTCTAAAGGGAAAAATTATTTTGAATACAAATGATATCACTAATTAACAACTTCTATAACTATTTGTCACCCTTCTTTATCGCAGCAATTTTCTCTTTAACCTGTTGTTTGAAGATTAGGTTATAGTAAAAATTTCCCCTCCCTCCACACTGCTCTTTTCTTATTTAATATATTGTTTTTATATTGTATAGCAATTCATGAAAATAATAGTTGAAAAATACATATATCTTTTAGATAGTCTATTTGTTTTGTATATTTGGCATCCACCTTTATTTTCGACCATCTAACTAACCTTGAACCTTTAAAATGAACATGAATATCTAAAATCATAAAACAAACCTTGAACCTTTAAAATGAATATGAATAAAAAATCATACTCGTAATATGCATTACTATTTCTTATTTTGCATTGTGGCACCGTTTAATACGAGGTCTTACGCAAAATTTTTATCACAATCCGAAATCGGATGGCACCAGTAATATTATTACAAAGCAACACAAAAACAACCAAACAAAACAACTATATTTCAACAGAAGCAAAAGAGAGAAAGCAAGAACTATACAAACAAGACAGGGGCACGAGCTTAGAGGATAGAGGAGGACAGAGGGGAGGCAATAAGCTTCCACGGAACACTAATGAGGGCTAGGATTTGGATCAGTATATTCTAAGTACTAACACATACTTTATGCCTAAATTATCGAGCAATGTAGAGACAGGTGATGCTCCTCCTCCTTGCACTCGTTGTTGATTGATGTCACTTGTTGAGCACATAAACTAGTCTAAGTTTTGATGATGACAAACTAAGTCAAGGACCAAGTAGATCATAAGGCTATTGTGCTAAAGCAAGTTATGGAGAACAACCTGTAAAGCTGTTGTGGTTGGTGAGAAGTCTTTCAGACTTGTACTGAAGGACAAGTGGTACATAGAATGTATCTATAGCAGCAGAAAAGATAGAAGTCCAAGGTTTCATAAATAGTTTTTCCAAGCACATTTTAGATAGAAGATTCTTGAGTGAAAAATTGTCTTCTTGGCTTCTTGTGCATGCATACACAAAACTCAGGTGAGGGAATTGATAGACTAGGTCTATAACTCTTTTGTTTGTCTGTGTTATATTGAGTTAAAAAGTGTAAAATCACTCTTGTTCTATAAAGGTAAATGATTAGTTTTTATGTCCAGCTGATTCATGTGCTGGTTCGTATCTTGTAGACAGTGTTGTAGTCTAAAGGTATGTTTATGTGTTAGTCTAACTACTCAAGTGTTGTAGGTTGGATTAAAACAGGATTTGTTGGTGCTCGTTACTTGTGCTAGTTATGCAAGCTTTTGGTGTTGTAAGGGAAAGTAGAGAAGGAGTGTGTGTGTTTTAATTCTTTACTTGGCTCTTTAGTGGATTTGGTTGATAAATCCTATGGTGACAGGTCGTGGTTGTTCCTCCCTTGAGCAAGGAGTTTTTCTATGTAAAAAATCTTGTGTTTTTACTTTCTGTTAGTTTTTATCTTCGGGTTTCAGTTATTATACGTTGAGGGACCTAATAAGCTATCAGGCTAGGAGCATGATAACTCATCAAGTGGTATCAGAGCAGAGATCTTTATCAGGTTCACACCTTGAGATTTTCTGTGAAAAATGGTTGCTCCACTCAACTTGGAGGAAGGACAATCATCTACGAGGCCATCAAGGTTCAATAGCAAGTACTATGGGTGGTGGAAAGGTAGGATGCATGATTTTTTGATGGCTAAGGATAGTGAACTCTAGGAAATTGTTCTAGACTGTCCCTATGTTCCTATGATGGAGGTGAAAGAAGGAGATACAACCAAATCCGTCCCAAAAGTTAGACAACAATACTCCGAAAGAGACAGGAACAAAATAGTGATATATTACAAAGGCAAAAAACTGATTGTGTGCAAAATAGGAGCTGAGGAGTACAATCGGATCTCAGTATGGATGTCTGCTAAAGAGATTTGGGATTGCCCGAAAATGCTCATGAAGGAACTGAACAAGTAATAGAATCCAAGGTAGACATGTATGAGGATTTCATCATGCATGAAGGAGAAACCATACAAGAAATGGAGACCAGGTTCTCAGTAATAACCAATGAGCTCAAATGCCTGGAAGAGTCCATCAGTCAAAGCAAACAGGTTTGTAAGATTTTGAGAGTTCTTCCCAGGTCCTGGGAAAGCAAGGTGGACACTATTACTAAGTCCAAGGACCTGAAAACTTTGAGGATGGATGTTCTCATTAGTACACTCCGTACACATGAGCTGAATAAAAAAAAGGATACAACAAAAAGGGAAGGGAAGAAAGAAAAATCATTGGCATTAAAGATTGTTCAAAGTGATGAGGAGATTGATGATGTAGATATGGCTTATCTCACCAAGAGATTCAAAAAGTTTGTTAGAAAAAGTCATGGCTTGACAAAGAAGGGAAATATAGGAAGAGCACATAGAGGTATTGACCTATGTCATGGTTATGGAAGACTTGGCCATTTCATCAGAGAGTGCCCTCATGGAAAAGGTGATCACAAAGAAGGAAAGAGCGCAGGGAAGGATATAAGGAAGGACCAGGTACCAAAAAAATACAAGAAGAAGGAAGCCACAGACAAGATAATGATAAAGGCAGTAGGAGTCTATGGAAATTCCTCCAGCAGTTCTGAAGAGGAAGAACAATCAGAAGACTCATTTGTGCTTGTAATGAAAGATGTTGATGAAGTCTATGATGTCCTCTTTGCCTTTATGGCTCAGTCGGATGATGAAGATGATGATGAAGAGGTAACACTACTAGACCTTGAAGATAACTTAGATCTTTACTCTACTAGAAAGTTGAAGAAACTAGCGTGTGTTCTTATTGACTCTATCTATGAATTGACCACTAAGAAAGAGTTGTTAAGCAATAGAGTAGATCTATCACATGATGAAAAAACTATGTTGACCACTCAAGTGTCTGATCTCGAGGTCAAGATTATGACTCTTGAAATTGAAAAGGGGGAGCTACTGAAGATTATGGAAGCTGAGAGTCAATCTGATGCTAAGTTAAAAAGAAAGATCAGTGAAAATGAGTCAGTGTTGGAAGAAAAGATGAAGGAATCTGAGTTAAAATTGAACCTAGCTTTAGAAAGAAATTCTGTGATTGAGAAGGATTTGATGAAAGTTAAGAAGGACCTGAACAAGTACATGAGGTGGACTACCTCTTCCAAACTTCTGGGAGATATGTCCTATAACTAGAATTCTGAGAAAAAAGGGTTGGGGTATGTCAGTAAGATTAATCGTCCCTATAACCCACAGAGTAAGTATGTGTTTGTTGCTGACAATCTTTTATGGTTGCACTGCGGAAGAAATGGTCATCTAAAAGATATTTCTAATGTTTTGAGGAGAACTTTGAACAAACAGGAGTCTGCTCACTTAAAAAAAAAGGAAGTGATAAGGGACCAGGTCTCAAACCTAAACGTCTACCTCTCTAGACCAAAAAATTTGTAATTAGGCCCTTATCTGCCTATTGGGAGCTCAGATTGAAATGGGTTCCCCAAACTAACTTTTAGAAGGAGAATTCAGGAGGAAGTAGTCAGTACGGTCACATGGTTAGCAGATGATCATAGCACATGACTGAAAAGACTAAAAACTTCCTCATTTTTGAAGAAGTTTGAAGGAGGTAGTGCTTTTTCGATGATAGAAAGGTTTTATGATGGGCATGAGAAGGAAGTTGGATATTTTGGCTCCAAAAGTAATGAGGGTGTGTTTGTTGATTACTCTACTAGCAACAAGGCTTATAGAGTATTCAACAAAAGAATTCCCTGCATTAAGGAAAATATACATGTTACTCTTGATGAATCTGGACATGTGAAGAGCAACTGTGATTAGACAAGGAAGAACCACTTCAAATACACAATGACAGTTTAATAGATGATCTTTTAATGGAGAATGTTAATCAACCTCGGAACAGATAAAATAATGGTGAATCCTTGGAGTAATCAACTATCTCTATAAAAGAACCTGAGGGGAATGCAGATGGAACTGATCAGGCTGGTAAAGCTGATGACACTCAACACATTGTACCTGACCTTCCTGATCTGCCGAGAAAAAGATCTAATCCAGTTTGAAAGGAGTCAGATGCAGTTTTTTTGGGTATCTTTATGATAGAAAGAGCACATTTATTCATCATAAAAGGACAAAGCACCTTGATGTGAAACATCACTGTCTCAGAGACTAGGGATCAGCTCGTAAGGAATAGGCCAATATTGAGATTGATCAAGCAACAACCTGAAGGATTGTTGTGATTAAAAATTTCCTCTGCAGACCTTGGCTTAAATGGATCGATTAGCTATCTAGGAAATGTTTCACTAGCAGGTAAATGCCATGTTGTACTTTGCAGATTAGCAGTTATTGAAACTTCATAGAACCTGAAGATTAAGATAAAGGGAATTTCACCAGAGGACCTAATTCATTTTCAAGTTAGTATTCTATTCATAATCTCTCACTTCATTAATGAAAATGCTCAGGACATGTCACGTCTATTCAGCATTCTCAGAACCAACGTCATTTCGTCCAGTCCCCGAAGAGTCACAACTAATCAGGGACCGGACGCCTTCTACTCTTCTTCCCTTTAAAATGATTTCATCCATTATTTCTTTGAATAAGGAAAAACTCATCTGAATACTTTTCTTCCAAAGGTCAAGTTCATCCTCTCTTTTTTTATCTTCCTCACTGTTCATCTTCTTGAACAAGTTTCTTGCACTTTATAACAATGTCTAACAGTCCAGAACACTCCTCCTCTCAAATCAATGTTGAATCAGAATCCTTGCCATCTCCCAACATCAACACACCACCGTCTACCCTTATTCGCACCCCTGTCAAACCAGATGAACGTCATCCGCTTACACAAGGTATTGATTTATAGTCTCTAACTCTACCTGCTTCTTCTATATCAACACTTGGATTAGACTCGTCTAGTGCATTTCCCTCTCCAATCCCTTTAGATATCCTTCCAAATGCTACTAAGGAACAGGGCAACTCTTCCCCTCTAGGACACATATCATCATCTCTCTTTGAGAAACACTTTGAAGGAGATCTTGTTGAGAACAGAGACACTGAATCAAATATACTCGCTGAGGGTCCTGAGTGGGTGGCCAAAAACTTGTTGAGTTTGAGGGAAGATGATCACAGTCTTCTTGAGGAACTAATCTTGCCTGATATAACTCTAGAACTTGGCAAGTCAGTGCATAATCAGATACTTGCTAGTGTGATTAGACCAGTCAATTTTGTTGAGGAAGAGGGGGTCGTTGATGAAGATAATGAGGACAGTGTACTATTGGCTTGGAGGTGCTGTAAACCAAATGTCTCTTTTGTATCAGCTCCTATCAAGGACCAAGTCAAAATAGACAAAGGAAAGGAGAAGGTGATTGGTGACAAAACCACAGTTCTCAAAAGTTATACTACCAGAGGGATCAAGAAAAAATTACTTGGGGATGAAATGACTGCAAATCAACAAAAACACATTTCTAAGAAAAAACAAAGAAAGACCATGATTGTTGAGGAAGAAATGCCTGAGGGTAAGCTTGTGGATGTTGATTGGACTGAGTCAGATGAGGAAGGCGACCATGTGAGTCAAGAACCTGGTGAGGTTAAAGACTCAACAGGTGTTAAGAATATTGCTAGTAAAGAAAAAAAGGGGTGAACCTGCTTCCACTAGGGGACCAGGTCCATAGGCAAAGAAAAGGATATCTGTGAAGGCTATGACAAGGGATAGAAGAGTCAGTCTGCTTCAGGATAAAAAAGTCCTGAATGGAAGAGTGTTTGAACCTACTGCCATGAACCATCCTTGTTTGAGGGAATTAGTTGAAGTCGTTGATTTTCAGTGGTGGGGGAATTTGTTTGAGTGTTCGGTACCTTTTTTATATGAATGTAAAGTTAAGGAATTCTACCTGAATGTGCAGCTTTAGCATGATGGGAGTTTTATCAGAAATATCAGGGAATATCCTTCAGGGTAGATGAAGAAAGCTTAGAGGAAATTCTCCATGTTAGGAGGTCAAGGATTAGAACAGTAGCTAACAAATCCCCACCAAAGGTTTCTTAGAGGAGGCTGGCAAGTTAAAAAAACTTCAACCCTACAGCCGTCTATAAAAAACTTCTTAAGGGGCAATATCAGTTATACTTTGAGTTTGTCAACAAAGTACTGTTACCAAGGGTTGAGAAAAGGACAATAGCCACTATGGCAGACCTATATTTGATGGAGAAGTTGTGTACTATGAACAAAATTAACCTTCTTGTGTTGGTGATAGAACACATGACCAAAGTGTTCATAATGGCTGAAGGTAAACATGGTCTGGCGTATGGATTTCTGCCGAACTGGGTATTTGAAGCATGTCGGGTTGAGTTGAGTAGGGGAACTGCTGGGATTGTAAATTAGTCTTTCTCTCTAAACACACTCGTGGAATGTGAGTGTGGAGACTCTAGGGCTGGTGCCAAAAATCTCTAATATCTGATCTGGTGGATCAGAATGAAGCTCTACAGGCTCAAATTAGGGACCTAACTGCTGAACTGGCCAAGAAGGATGTCAACATAGTGATTTTGAATGTGGAGTTGGCAAAAACCCCAAGAGGAGGACCTAATGTAGCTGTGTTGAACGAGCTAAGGGAAGTTAATGCCCAATTATCCATGGAAGTAAAGTCCCTCACTCAGTAGCTTCTAGATGTCCATAAGGAACGCAGTGTGAATATGTCAAAACTTGTCAAGTCCCTTGCATCCAAGTCATTTAGTCCTTAGTCTCCCTACTTATGTACTCTCCTCTTCTCTGTCCTCTCGGTTTGTCTGTTTTTGCTCCTGTGTCAAAGTCTATTTTGTGATGGTTGGTTGGTTTGGTTTTGTACTGGGAAGCTTTTTTAGTTTAAAGTGAAAGATTATACATAGTTTACTACAAATATGACAATGGTTTCCTTTGAATATTTATTCTCTCTGATTTCTTCATTTATTATGTTTTTTTTGCTAATTCAAGTACTTAGTATTTTTTGTTTTGATCTTGTCTTAGTTTACTGGTTTTCTATTATTATGCCAAAAGGGGGAATATGCGATCATACATTCATGGGGAATAATTGAGGGGCTTGTATTAAGGGAGAACACAAATCACATAGTGGGTATAGTTTGTCATCGTCAAAAAGGGGGAAAATATTGAGCATATAAATTAGTCAAAGTTTTGAAGATGACAAACTAAGTCAAGGACTAGGTAGATCATCAGGCTATTGTTTGAAGAAAGTTGTAGAGAATATCTTGTAAAGCTGATGTAGTTGGTGAGAAGTCTTTCCAAAACAATCCCAAGAAGTGCCCAAAAAAATGACTCGGAAGTGCCCAAAATCATAATTTTTATATATCTCAAAATTCATGCGTGATATCGAAAATCCGACTTCATATTCTTGATCGGGGGGCAAAATTGAGTAGGGAATGTTTCTAACTCTGATTTTAGAGCAATCGAATCACAATTTCAATTTCCCAAAAAAACGATTTCTAGTAGGGTTTTTGTGCCCAAGGCGCGACGCGCTAAGGGCGCTCCTCAGTATATTCTTTTGTGCAATTTTCTTGTTCAGTCCAAGAACTTATATCGTGGACCTAAGTCCTTCCACACATGAAAATACCCACACTTAGCCATGTTTCACCTTCATATCATACTAAACATTCTCCAATACTCTCTTAAACACTTAGACAAATATTTCACCTCAAAATTCAAGTCCTAAAACTCATCCGGATCCTAAGGATTTCATTCAAGCTTCAAGTCTCCATTTTCAATCTTCATCAAGTGATTCTCTAAATTTAAGGTATGTGGGTTTCAACAATTGGGTCCTTTCATCCATGGTGTCCAAGCTTCCTTTTGACCTAAAGTACATGTCTCTAAGTTTATTTTACTTATGAGTCTTCTATTATGAATTTGACTATGAACTATATTGGAGTTTTGTAAAAGTGTAACTGTTTACGTATGTTTTGAGCTATGAATTTTTGATCTATCTAGAGATTTGATGAAGGCTTTTGATGTATATTGCACGTCGGTGTTACAAGTGTTGGTGGGTGGTTTTACATTAAATTTATTTGCATGATTTCACTTTTGAATTGCATAGACACCAAGTGTTTGATGAAATATCCAGTTAATGTATTTTGCGTTGAAGGCCTAATGATTGACATATGAGTTAAGTGACTTTATAATGATGAAAGGATGATATGTATGTGTTGATTCCATGAGAAGTATGCATTGTATTTTGAGTTGACCATACCCAATTAAGGAGTGATGCCTTAATTTCATAGATAGGGGTGGCAAGCCGTTAACCAATTAAGGGGTTAGTACCTCAATCACCTTGGATAGGGGTTGTAAGCCATCAACCAATTGAGGGGTTGGTATCTCAATCACTTCTAAGGGGTGGTCTACCTTAGATTTCAAGCACTAAGTTGCTTATTCTATGATGATGGTCTATTCCTATACATGCAATATGTTCCATACATAAGCATGTTTACTTCAAGTGTCATTCATGCGTACCATATTGTTATATGATCATCTATTGCTTAATTATGCATTTTGACTATGTCGTGTCTCTATTATTGCATTGCATCCTACATATTTAGTACATTCAAACATACTAACGCATATTCTATGACCATATAATGTTACTATGTAGGAATCGAAACCCTACTTGATCCTCCTCCTCCTCCATGTGGCTAGTATGATATCTCTGAAAGCTAGTTGGTGAGTCCTCAACTTCGAGGACATGCTTCTCTTGATTTATGCTACATATACTCTTTTCTTTATGGTATGCTTTGACTATGAGGGTGAGCACGGTTGCTTGTCTTGGCCCCCGCTAAGTTCTATGCTTGGAGGTGTTGTTGGACATGATATGTAATGATGCTTTGAGCCTTGACTCTCTTGACTCTTTTAATACTTTATGATATGAAAGATGTTTCATAGCCCCATTTATCCCTACTTACTATCTCTTATTGTTATTTTATTGCTTTCACGACCAAGGATGTGTAATGATATGCTAAGAGGCTTGCTTGGGGTCCCTTCGAGTTCCCCATTTGTCGTGTTGTGTCTAGGCCTTAGGCTTGGGTCATGACAAACTTGGTATCAGAGTACTAGCTTGTTGATGGTCCTCGACATCCAACACACCGCGTTGATTAGAGTCTTATTCATGGTTGTGTTGTGCACCACAACTATGAGTAAGAGGATATGAGACATTTTTTACGAAATGTTTTCCTTCTTCTTACTCTACGTCATGCTATAGAAGTTAAGGTAAGGTTTTCCCCCTTAGTGATTGTTCTTTGCTATGTTAGATCATGCCTAACACAAGAGGAAGAGGAGCCCGCATACCCAAGGAACAACTGGCTCATGGTGAGCTCTAGGATGCTCTCACTATGCTAGCTCAAGTCGTTGCTAATCAAGTCAACGAAGAGGCCCAAGCCTCTTATGCTCCTACTCCGACATCGCAGGTGAGAGACTTTATGAGAATGAACCTATCGGAGTTCCATTGGTCAAAGGTGAATGAGGACCCTCAAGAATTTATTGATGAGGTATATAAGGTGTTGTCCATTATAGGTATGAGGTTGGAAGAGAAGGCAGAGGTGGCGGCTTACCAACTCAAGGGGTGGCTCAAATATGATACACTCAATGTAAGGAGGAGAAGGGGAACAACAATGTGGTTCTATGACAGGAGTTCAAGGCAGCTTTTCTCAACCGATTCTTCTCTCTTGAGCTTAGGGAAGCCAAATTGGCGGAGTTTATGAATTTGAAGCACAGGTCTATGAGTGTGAGAGAGTATGCCATCAAGTACAACCAACTCTCTAAATATGCTCCACACTTTGTTGCTGACTCGAGGTCTAGAATGAATAAGTTTGTGATGGGTGTTCCGATTTGGTGAGTGAAGAATATCGTACCGCTATGTTGATTAATGACATGGATTTGTCCTGCTTGATGACTTATGTCGAATAATTAGAGAGGGAGAAATTGAGGAAGAGAAGGGGTCATGAGGCGAAGAGGGCCTGTTTTGATGACAAGTTCCAAAGTCACAAGGGTGGCTGGTTTCACCAAGGCCAAGAGTCTTCTCATGCTCCTAGTGGGAGATGTGCCAATGACTACCCAAGGCCCCAAGAGGGTGGTGGTGTGATGCCTAGACTCGTGTGTCCAAAGTTTGTAGGGGTCATGGTGGCCCATGCTTAAGGGATACCAATGCTTGTTTTGGTTGTGGGGAAGTAGGCCACGAGGTGATTGATTGTCCACGAAATTGCAACAAGAGTAAGGATGTTCGTCCTCAAGGTCGGGGTGTTAATGCGGTTCCTTTGGGTAGAGGAGGCCAACAAGGCGGTGCCCCAAGGCATAATCAAATCTATGCTTTGCATGGGAGGCAAGGGTTGATGAGGTGCCAGATGCAGTCATCGGGGTGTTAAAAGTTTTTAATTTTGATGTGTATGCATTGATAGACCCAGGTGCCACTCTTTCTTTTATTACTCCTCTTATTGCCAAAAATTTTCATATTAAGCCTGAATTGCTGTGTGAGTCTTATGAGGTGTCTACTTTATTGGTGCATGTATTGTTGCTAGAAAGGTCTATAGAGATTGTCCCGTTTACATCTTGCATAAAATATTGCCTTGTGATCTTGTTGAGTTGGATATGGTTGATTTTGATATCATTCTTGGGATGGATTTGTTGCATGCATATTATGCCTATGTTTGATTGTAGAACCCGTAAGGTCAAATTCTAATTCTCAACTAAACCCGTGCTTGAGTGGGAGAGTCATGATGTGGTGGTTAAGGATTGGTTTATCTCTTGCATTAAAGCCCAAAACTTGATCTCTAAGGGATGTCTCTATCATCTTGTGAGGGTTAGGGATGTTGAGTCCAAATACCTCCCTATAGAGTCGGTTCTGGTGGTAAATGAGTTTCTTGATGTCTTTCCGAGTGACCTTCCCGGTGTTCCTCCCAAAAGGGAAATAGACTTTAGTATAGACCTCCTCCCCAATACTCAACCCCCCATTTCTATTCCCCTTAACGTATGGCCCCGACGAAGTTAAAGGAGTTGAAGGAGAAATTGAGGGACTTGTTGGACAAGGGTTTTATTAGGCCTAGCCAATCACCTTGGGGTGCATCGATTTTGTTTGTAAAGAAGAAGGATGGTTCTCTTAGAATGTGTACTGACTATGAGCAACTTAATAGGGTCACCATCAAGAATAAGTATCCTCTACCAAGAATTGATGATTTTTTTGACCAACTTTAATGGGCTAGTCACTTCTCTGAGATTGATCTTCGGTCCGAGTATCATCAAGTAAAGGTAAGGGAGTGTGACATTCCCAAGACGGCCTTCCGAACTAGGTATGGACATTATGAATTTGTGGTTATGTCTTTTAGGATGACCAATGCATTGGCTATCTTCATATATCTTATGAATAGTGTCTTTAAACCCTACCTTGATTTGTTTGTTGTGATTTTTATTGATGATATTTTGATCTACTCTCATAGTGAGGAGGAGCATGTGGATCATTTGAGGGTAATGCTACAAATATTAAGGGAAGAGAAGTTGTATGTTAAATATGAGAAGTGTGAATTTTGGTTGAAAGAGGTTGTATTTCTAGGTCATGTGGTGTCAAGGGATGGTATTTAGGTGGATCCTAAAAAGGCGAATGCGATTAGCAATCAGCCTAGACCAATGATGCCATCGGAGATTAGAAGGTTCTTAAGCTTAGCGGGTTACTATCGGAGGTTTTTGAATGGTTTCTCTTCTATTGCTTCTCCCATGACTAAGTTGAGTCAAACGAAGGCTAAGTTTGTGTGGACTGATGAGTGTGAAATGATTTTCCAAAACTTGAAGGATAAGCTTGTCTCCGCTCCTATCTTATCTCTACCGGAAGTGTTGGAAGGGTTTGTTATGTATTGTGATACCTCCTAGATTGGTTTGGGTTGTGTGTTGATGAAAAATGGTAAGGTGAAAGCCTAATGCTTCTAGGCAACTCAAAGTGCTTGAAAAACATTATCCTACTGTGATCTTGAATTGGCCGCCGTGGTTTTTTCTTTGAAAATTTGGTGTCATTACTTGTATGGATGTTAATGTGCTTACTGATCATAAGAGTCTCCAATATGTATTCACTCAAAAAGATCACAACTTGAGGCAAAAAATGGTGGTTAGAACTTCTAAAGAATTATGATATGAGTATGCATTATCATCCCGGTAAGGCTAGTGTACTGGAGGATGCTTTGAGTAGGGTGTCTATGGGTAGCCTAACTCATATTGATAATAAGGGCAAAGAGGTGGCTAGGGAGGTCCATCTGTTGGCTAGGTTGGGAGTTAGGTCGGAAGAGGTTGATAATGGTGGCATTGTGGTTGTTGATAGTTCAAAGTCTTCCTTGGTTGATGAGGTAAAAGCAAAGCAAGATCTTGATCCCTCCTTGTTAGAGTTGAAGGCCTTCGTGAAAGAGGGCAAGGTGGAGGTTTTCTCCCAAGGGGGAGATGGTGCCCTTTAGGTACCAAGGTAGGTTTGTGTGTGCCTTGTGTTTATGACTTGAGGGAGAAGATTCTTGATGAGGCTCATAATTCTTCCTATTCTATCCACCTCAGTTCTACCAAGATGTATAGGAATTTGAGGGATGTGTTTTGGTTGGGAAGTATGAAGAAAGACATTGCCGAATTTGTATCTGGTTGCCATAGTTGCCAACAAGTGAAAGCCGAGCATCAAAGGTCAGGTGGCCTAACCCAAGATATAGAAATTCTCACTTGGAAGTGGAAGGAAATTAACATGGACTTTGTGGTTGGGTTGCCTAAGACTGGAAAGGGTTTTGATTCTATTTGGGTTGTGGTTGATAGAATGACAAAGTTAGCTCATTTCCTACTGGTTAAGATTACTTATGGGGCCGAAGACTATGCTAAATTGTACATTCATGAGTTGATGAGATTGGATGGGGTGCCTTTGTCTATCATATCAGATCGTGGGTGCTCAATTCACTTCACACTTTTGGAGGTCCTTCCAAAAAAGACTTGGTACCAAGGTAAAGCTTAGTACGACCTTTCACTCTCAAACAGATGGCCAAGCTGAAAGAACTATCCAAACTCTTGAGGATATGCTTAGAGCTTGTATTTTGGAGTTCAAGGGTAGTTGGGATGATCATCTTCCATTGACTGAGTTTGGTTATAATAATAGCTGTCATTCTAGCATTGGTATGGCTCATTTTGAGGCCCTCTATGGTAGACGTTGTAGATCATCGGATGGATGGTTTAAAGTGGGAGAAATAGCCTTGTTGGGTCTGGATCTGGTTATGGAGGCTATGGAGAAGGTAAGGTTGATTAGAGAAAGGTTGAAAACAGCTCAAAGTCATCAAAAGTCCTATGCTGATGTCAGGAGAAGAGACCTTGAATTTAAAGTTTGTGATTGGATTTATTTGAAGGTGTCACCCATGAAGGGTGTAGTTCATTTTGGTAAGAAGGGTAATTTAAGTCCAAGATTTGTGGATCCTTATAGTGTGTTGAGGAGGATTGGTAAGGTGGCCTACGAGTTCAAGTTGCCTAGTGAAATAGATTTGGTACATCTGGTCTTCCATGTATCTATGTTGAGGAAATATGTTGGTGATCCAAATGCTATTGTCCTATTTGGATGTTGTGGGTATTGTTGAAGAGAACTTGACTTATGAGGAAGTCCCAGTATAGAATAGATCTTTGATAGACAAGTGATGAGGTTGAGGAACAAGGAGGTTGCTTGCGTTAAGGTCCTTTGGAGGAATCAACAAATCGAAAGTGCTATATGGGAGGCCGAAGTGGACATGCAAAAGCGATATATATGGGAGGTCGAAGTGGACATGCATATATATATATATATATTGTACTAAATATGGTAAGGCATAAAAATTCTCTCTTCATTTATAAATAAAGGTCATTGGCAAAAAAAAATAGGAATAATAATGTGACTTGTAGAAA
>JAABOM020000092.1:16379777-16397191 GCA_011800125.2 Solanum clarkiae | reverse complement strand
GTGTTTTAATATATATATATATATATATATATATATATATATATATATATATAATAAAACCCACTGATTTTATTTCAAAAAAAAAACTTTTCCTCAAAATTAGATAATTAATCAAGAATAGTAGGGATCGAAGATACACTTAACTGAGGCTTTTATTTACACTAATAATTCTCAAAAGGACGAATTAATCATATGGTAAAAATTACAAATTATTCCACCAAAAATATGTAATTGTACTCCTCAATATTAACATTAAAATCTACCATTGCATCTTATTTAACCCCCCGTGTTAGAATTACCGACACTAATCAATTCAATTAAATCTTCTAAAAAATTTTAATTTATTGACTAAATTAATTCTTTATCTATTATACTTAATTTATTTCACGTGACGGATATAAAATTCACCTGCAGGGTTTTCACGTGAAAACTATTAAGTATCCATAAAGGGATGTCTTCAACTCGAGATCGAGACACGGTTCTATCAACTAATCATTATTTCACTAATATTATTTGTAATTATCCAATTCATTAGAAATTTATTGACTCATCAAAAGTCTCACCTTTTAATGGATTAAAATAATTAACAAATCACATAGCTCATAATAATTATGTAAGTACATGCAATGGACAAGAGAATTTATCTATTAAATAGTCAGAACATAAATAAAATTCTTAAATTGGTCCATTCAATACATACAAAATGTATTAGCACAAGAAGTTAGAATTTAACCATTCCCATAATTAATACCAAATATATTTAATCTTGTGCTACGATCATCTAGATGTTTGTCCTACCTCATCTTTGACTGTGAACATTTTAATTTTAACTTATATAAACCGACAATTTTAACCTTCTGCGTATGAGCTAAATTTCTCCATACGCAAAATCGTCTACTATATAAGATATGTACACACATATATACATATTGAATTATTCAAATAAAGTCTTTTATTATATATTAAAATAACATACCAAGTCATTACAAGGGAATAAAATAAAATATTATAACACAATACATAGTTAATAGTATATTCCAACAATCTTCCACTTAGACTCATAACCATGTATTCACAATTTTAACACTCATTTCTTCTACATGTTTGTCAAAAACTTTCTGCGGTAAGCCTTTTGTGAATGGTTCCGCCAAATTGTTCTTCGACTCAATTTTCAGCACTCTTACATCACCCTTTTGTGTAATATCACGAATCAAGTGATACTTCCTCTCAAGGTGTTTACTTTTTTTATGGCTACGTGGTTCTTTTGAGTTTGCAACTGCACCACTATTATCATAATAAAGTGTGATTGGTGCTTCAATTGAGGGAACTACTCCAAGCTCTTTTAGAAATTTTCTGAGCCAAACAGCCTCCTTAGTCACCTCAGAGGCAGCAACATATTCAGCTTCCATGGTGGAATCAGCAACATAGGATTGCTTGATACTTCTCCATATTACAGCTCCACCTTCTAGAGTAAATATAGATCCTAAGGTTGACTTTCTCAAATCTCTATCCGACTGGAAATCTGAATCTGTATATCAAATGGGTACTAGATTTACAGGAAGGAAGATGAGCATGTAATCCCTAGTACTTTTCAGATACTTGATTATATGCTTGACTGCAGTCCAATGTTCTTACCTAGAATTAGACTGAAATCTGCTTACCATGCCAACAGCAAAGCAGATATCTGGTATAGTACATAACATAACATACATAAGACTCCCTACGTCAGATGCATATGAGACCGCCTTCATTCTCTCTATCTCATCATCCATCGTAGTTGACTAATTCTTTGATAAAGCAATTCCATGTACAAAAGAAAGATATCCTTTTTTGAAATTTTGCATATTAAATCTTGCAATAATTATATCAATATAAAGTGCTTGAGATAAAGCCCAATATCTTTTATTTACAATCTCGCATAACCTTGATCCCAAGGATATGG
The DNA here is from genome assembly GCA_011800125.2 of Solanum clarkiae. NCBI lineage: Eukaryota > Viridiplantae > Streptophyta > Magnoliopsida > Solanales > Solanaceae > Solanum > Solanum clarkiae. The sequence continues at coordinate 16,395,249 of JAABOM020000092.1, read as the reverse complement.
GCGGCTTCTCCCAAGTGTTTCATATCCAACCTCGTAGACAACCATTCCTTAATAGAGTTCAGCATGCACATATTATTTCCTATGAACAAGATATCATCAACATATAGAATAAAAAATATTATCTTGTTTCCTTCCCATTTCTTATAAATGCATGATTCATTTTCAAATTGATCAAAACCAAAGGTCTTAATTGATTTGTCAAAATAAATATTCCATGCTCTTGATGCTTGTTTCAATCCATAAATAGATCTTTTAAGCTTACACAAAATGCGTTTATTGCAACCTTCTATGAATTTCTCTGGTTGTTTCATGTAGATACACTCATTAAGACTACCATTTAGAAAAGCTACCTTGACGTCCATTTGCCAAATCTCATAATTATAATGAGCAACAATGGAACAAGAGAATCCTAATGGATTTCGGCATGGCTACTGGTGAAAAGGTTTCCTCGTAATCGATTCCTTCTTTTTGAGTAAACACTTATGCAACAACCCTAGCTTTAAAAGTTCACTTTTCCATCCACACCTCTCTTTTCCTTAAAGATCCACTTACCACCAATAGACTTTATATCCACAGGTGGTTCAACAAGATTCCAAACCTGATTAGAGTACATTGACTCCATTTCAGATTTCATGGCAACTATCCATTTTTCAGCATCTTTATCATGTAATGCTTCGGTGTAACTTAATGATTCTGTGTTAGGCTCTTTAGGGATTCTATCATATGATTCTCCCGAGAGTGTAAACCTTACAGGCTTTCTAATCACTGTCCTACTACAACAACTAGCTACTATAGGATGTGCTACTTCCGAATCTGAATCCTAAATAATATTGTCCACAATCACAGTTTGTTGTGGATTACTCACACTACTTTGGTGTAGTGGGATATTCGAAGTTGCCTCCAAAACATCCTCCGGCACAACCTCAGGCGGATTAACCTCTTGAGCACATTTCTCCAACTACACGATCATAATTGTATGTCTATGACTGTTTGTAGATCTAACAGTACCAAGTAAGGAGGAGTTATTCTTTGGGACAGTTCTTGTGACGCAAGTTTACTTCTAGGAACATGGTTCATTAAATAGTTCTATTCTAGAAACTTGGCTTTTGTTGAGACAATGACCTTCTGTTCCTTAGGACAATAAAATAAACCTCCTTTAGTGCCTTTAGGATAGCTAATAAAAATGTATACTTCTGTTCATTCTATAATGTGGATGGGGTTAAAGGTATAGATTTAGAAGGAACCAAGTTTAGAATATAATTCGATGTTTCTAAGGCATATCCCCAAAAACTAGAAGGTAAATCAGAATAACTCAACATTGATCTAACCATTTCTAAAAGAGTTCTATTTTTGCACTCTACCACTCTATTTTGTTGAGGTGTCCCTATAGCAGAATATTAAGAACTAATTTCATTTTCTGATAAGTATTTAACAAATTCTGCAGAAAGGTATTCACCATCACGATCAGATCATATTGTTTGGATAGATTTATTATATCGCTTTTCCGTTTCAACCATGAACTCTTTGAATTTGTTAAAGCATTCAGATTTATGGCGCAACAAATAAATGTATCCATATTTCTAGTAATCATCTGTAAAGGTCACAAAATCCTCTAAACCACCTCTTGGTTGTATATTCTTAGATCCACACAAATCAGAATGCATTAATTCTAACTTACTATTAGCTCTATTTCCTTTATAAAGAAAGGGTCTCTTTGTCATTTTACCTTCTAAACTGGATTCACAGGTTGGTAGTTCCTCCATTTTCAATGAACTCAAAGGTCCATCAAAAACCAACCTAGAAATTCTATTTATATTAATATGACAAAGACGTAAGTGCCATAAATAAGTTGGACTTAATTCAAAAATATGCTTTCGTTTATTGGAAATATCAATATTATTCAATTCAGAATGTTGAAGCACGTTATGATTAACCTCAAATAGAAACAAATCTTGAACTTTTTGAGCATTAGGGATAAAATGGCCATAATGTTTAACAACAGCATTATTATAAATAAAATACACATCATAACCAGCATCTATAAGTTTGGAAACAGAAAGTAAATTCCTCCTTAAAGAAAGAACTTACAAGACATTATTCAAAACTAAATGTCTAAAACTACTAAAAGAAAACGAAATTATTCTAATAGCTTAAACTTGTGTGGGCTCCCTATTTGCTTGAAAACTGAATCTTCATCTTTGTTTAGCTATTGTGTCTCCTGGAACCGCTGCAAAGAAGTGCAAATATGATTAGTGACTCCCGAATCTATAGCCCATAATTCGATAGAAACTGCCACTATACAGGTTTTAACGACATTTAAATAAGAATTACCTTTCTTTTTCAGCTTAGCCTGATAATCTGGGCATAGCTTTTTGTGGTGTCCAGGATTCTTACAATGAGAGCACTTCCCTTTCGGCATAGCCACACCACCCTTAGCACCTCCAGGTATCTTAGCCTTATTGGGATTTTTCTTCTTTTTCTGGGTTTTAGTTGGTTTGGAAGAAGAGGGTCCAGCCTTGTCAAGCAAGTACAGTGCTGGAGCTTACTGCTTGATTATAGTCCCCACCACTTTCAGCTCATTCAATAGTTTTGCTAAGGACTAGTCCATCTTATTCATATTATAGTTTAAGAAAAACTGTTGAAAACTGTCAGGCAAAGTCTAAGGATCATCTCAATTTGAAAAGGCAAAGTCTAAGGATCATCTCAATTTGAAAATCCTTATCAATCTCAGCACCAAGAATTTCTAGCTCATTCAAGTAACTCATCAACTTCAGCACATGTTCTCTGACAAAAGATCATTCAGGCATTTTGGTGGTCAACAGGGCTTTCATGGCAGTCTATTTTGCAACACGATTTTTCTCTTCGAACATCTTCTTAAGGGATGCCAGCATATGGTAAGCAGAGGGCATGGACTGATGTTGATGCTACAAGACATTCGGCTTTGAGGCAAAAATGTAGCATCTTGTCATCTCATCATCCTTAACCCATCCGTCAGAAGCTTGGATCTCTTCCTCAGTTGGAGCAACAGGTTTGATAGGACATTTTTTAAATAACACAAACTTATAACCCTCAGAAGTCAAGACTATGTCTAAATTTCATTTTCAGTCAACATAATTCGGTCCCTCTAGTTTATTTTGATTCAGAATAAAGGTCAAAGGGTTGTAATAAGACATAGTTATTCTGAGAGATAAAAAACATGTCATTAAATATACATGTATAAGCATGAAAACAAAAAATACATATATGCAAGCTAATAAAAAGTTAGATTTGATAGGGAAACTTAACTATTTTAGCAAACATATGTGCACGTTCGTATATATTACCTATTTAAACAGAACAAGTTCAACTCAGTTAGAGAGTATGTTATTCAGTGTAACCAAGTAGATATATATAAGATGATGACCCTTGTTCATTGATTCAACATGCAACTTAGTTGGTTAAAAAAGCTATCAAAACAAGAGACACTACAAAAATAGTATCAAAATATGCAAGTTTATCCGATAGGGAAGAAGACCTACGCCAACATACAAACTTATATTTTTACTATTAGAATAATTTTGTCATGACCCAAGCCTAGGGCCTTGATGTGACATGGCACATGAGGAACCCGAAGTGACCCCAAGCAAGCCTCTTAATATATCATTACAAATCCTTGGTCACGAAACAATAAAATACAACAAGAGATAGTAAATAGGGATAACCGGGGCTAAGGGACATCTTTCATATCATAACATCAAGAGTCAAGAAAGAGTCAAGCTCATAGCATTATACATAATATGTCCAACAACACCTCTTACTATAGAACTTAGCAGGGGCAAAGACAAGCAACCGAGCTCACCCTTATAGACAAATATACAATAAAGAAAGAGAGTCGTAATACATAACATAAGAGCATAAATATTGTCCCCGGAGTAGAGGACTCACCAACAAGCTTTAGAGAGATCGTACTAGCCACGTGGAGGAGGATTATCAAGCCGGGCTCCGATTCCTACATGGTGACATCATGTAGGCATAAAGTATATGTTAGTACAATTGAATGTACTAAGTATGTAGGATACAATGCAACAAGTGATAAGCACCAAATGCATAACATAAGAAATGGATAAGTATATAGCAATATGACATGTATGAATGCTGCTTGAAGTAAAAGTATGCTTATATAGAACTTAATACATATGTAAAGAGAGACCATTATTAGTGAATATCCAATGCCTAACACCTCCTTCGAGAGGCGAATGAGGTACGAACCCCTCAATTGGTTGATGAGGTACAAACCCCTCAACAAGGTTGATAAGGTACAAAACCCCCAACAAGGTTGGTAGAGTATAAACCCCCCAACATAGTTATCAAGGTATAAACCCCTCAACATGGTTGCACGATCCTACCACCTCCCGAGCGAGGCGATCGAGGTACAAACTCCTCAGCAAGGTTACCCGAGCCTACAACCTACCGAGTGAGGCTTGGTCAATTCCCAACACTATAGAGATAATATTATAAATATACATTCCTTACATCATCACATAGTCATTTAACTCATGAGGCATGCATTGGACTTTCAATTCCTCAAGAAAATCATAAACGGACATTTTGTCAAACACTTGGCGGGTATGTAGTGCTAGTGTAAAATGATGTAATTCAAGAGTGAAATCATGCTAGAAAATTCAATGTAATACCATCAATAGATACTTGGTAACACCCTCAACCAACATACATCAAAACTCTTCATCAAATCTCACAATGGATCTTAGATTCATAGCTCAAAACATACTAAAACAATCATACTTTCATGAAAGCCCAACATAGTGTGCAGTAAAATTCATAATAAGTAAGACCCATGAGTAAATCAACTTTAAATTATACAATTTTAAGTAAAAGGAAGCTTGGACATAATGGGTGAAAGGAACCCTTGAAAGAAACCCACATACCTTGACTTTGGAGAATTCTTGAAGAAAATTGGAGATGGAGACTTGAAGCTTGATTGAGAAACTTAAGATCTGGATGAGTTTTGAGACTTGAAATTTGGAGATAAAAAAATTATCTAATTTGAGAGAGTATTTGGGAATGTCTTGAATGATATAAGGGTGAAATAAGGCTAAGTATAGGTATTTTCACACATGGGAACACTTAGGCCAAGACTCAAAGTCTTGGACGTGATTAAAAAAAACTGGACAGAAAATATACCAGTCCGCGTCGCACTAAGGGCGTGGACTGCTTACTGAAAATTGTATTTAGCGATTTTCCAATTTTGCTACGGTTGCTCTTAAATCGGGGTTAGACCCATTTCCCTCTCAATTTGACCCCCTAAATAAGAATATGAAGTTCGATTTTCGATATCATGCATGAATTTTGAGATATATGGAAAGTACGATTTCGGGCACTTTTGAGGCACATTATTGGGCACTTTTTGAGATCGTTTCAATATTTCCCCCTTGGGAACATTTTTCCCCAAATTTCAAAGAAACGTATATGTGAAGAGTAATCATGAAGAAATCAACCCCAACAAGAATGCAACAACATACTTAAAAAACCATTTCCAAAATCTCAAGATAAGTGTAAAATCACTATGAACTTTATCAATTTTAACATGAATGCATGTAAATGATTTAGGGCTGGAACATGAGACATGAAGTCATATAGAAGACTTAAAATTAGTACAATAGGCTTGACTAGGTTGGAAGAGATAAGGATATCATTTTTGCATGTCCGTTTCGGCCTCCCGTGTAGCACTTTTGACTTGTTGGTTCCTCCAAAGGATCTTAATGGAAGCAACATCCTTGTTCCTCAACCTCTTCACATGTCTATCCAAGATCTCTACCAAAACCTCTTCATATGTCAAGTTTTCTTCAACTACCCCCACAACATCATGAGGCACAATTGCATTAGGATCACCCATACACTTCCTCAACGTAGACACATGAAAGACCAGATGGACCAATTCCATTTCACTAGGCAAATCCAACTTATAGGCCACCTTACCAATCCTCCTCATCACCTTATAAGGACCCACATATCTAGGGCTTAAATTGCCCTTCTTCTCAAAACAAACCATACCCTTCATGGGTGATACCTTCAAATAGACCCAATCACCAACCTTAAACTCAATCTCCCTCCTTCTCACATCGGCATAAGACTTTTGGCGACTTTGGGCTATCTTCAACCTTTCCCTAATCATCTTTACCTTCTCCATAGCATCCATAACCAGATCTGGACCCAACAAAGCCACCTCTCCATCCTTAAACCAATCAACTGCTGATCTACAACGTCTACTATAGAGAGCCCCAAAAGGAGCCATACCAACGCTTGAATGATAGCTATTGTTATAGGCAAACACAATCAATAGAACATGATCATCCCAACTACCGTTAAGCTCTAATACATAATCCCTAAGCATGTCCTTAAGTGTTTGGATAGTTCTTTCGGCTTGGCCATCCGTTTGAGGCTGAAAAGCCGTACTAACCTTTACCTTGGTTCCAAGACCTCCGTGGAAGGACATCCAAAAGTGTGAAGTGAATTGTGCACCACGATTCGATATGATTGACAAAGGAACCCCATGCAACCTCACCAAGCCATTAATGTACAACCTAGCATAATCTTCAGCCCCATATGTAGTTTTAACCGATAGAAAGTGAGCTAATTTTGTCATCCTATCAACCACAACACAAATGGAATCAAAACCCTTTCTAGTCATGGGCAACCCAATCACAAAATCTATATTAATCTCTTCCTACTTCCAAGTAGGAATCTCTATATCTTGGGTTAGGCCACCCGACCTTTGTTGTTCGTGTTTGACTTATTGGCAATTATGACAACTTAGACAAATTTGGCAATGTCCCTCTTTATGCCTCCCCACCAATACACCTCTCTCAAATCTCTATACATCTTAGTAGACCTGGGGTAAATAGAGTAAGAAGAACCATGAGCCTTATCAAGAATCTTTTCCTTCAAGCCATCAACACAAGGCACACACAATCTACCTTGGTATCTAAGGGTACCATCTCTCCCATGGGAGAAAACTTCCACCTTACCATCCTTTACCAATGCCTTTAGTTCTAAAAAAGCGGGATAAAGATCTTGCTTAGCTTTCACCTCCTCAACCAATGAATATTTAGAGCCATCAACAACAATAACAACACCATTATCAATCTCTTTCAACCTAACTCCCCTTCTATCCAACTGATGGACCTCCCCAGCCATCCCTTTGCTACCATCATTAACATGAGCAACGCTATCCATAGACACCCTACTCAAATCATCCACCACCATATTAGCCTTACCAGGATGATAATGCACACTCATATCAGAGTCCTTAAGAAGTATTTAACTACCTCTTTTGTCTCAAGTTGAGATCTTATTGAGTGAAGACATACTGGAGACTCTTCTAATTGGTGAACACATCAACATGCACCCCATACAAATAGTCACGCCAAGTTTTCAAGGAAAAGACCACAGTTGCTAACTCAAGATCATGGGTAGGATAATTCTTTTTATGCAATTTGAGCTGTCTAGAAGCATAGGCTATCACCTTACTATTTTGCATCAACACACAACCCAAGCCAACCCGGGAAGTATCACAATACACAACAAATCATTCTAGCCCTTCTGATAGTGACAATATAGGAGCAGACACAAGCTTATCTTTCAAATGTTTGGAAACTCCTTTCACACTCATCGATCCACAAAAATTTGGATTTCTTTTGAGTCAACTTGGTCAAGGGAGAAGCAATAGAACAGGACCTATTCACAAACCTCTGATAGTAACCCGTTAAGCCCAAGAAGCTCCTAATATCCGACGGGGTCAATGGTCTAGATCAATTGCTAATCAAATTCGTGTTTTTAGCATCCACTTTAATACCATCCCCTGCCACCACATGACCTAGGAAGGAAACCTCTTTTAACCAAAATTCACACTTCTTATATTTAGCATACAATTTCTTTTCCCTCAATTTTTGTAACACTACCCTCAAATGGCTCACATGCTCCTCCTTACTATGAAAATAGAACAAAATATCATCAATGAACACCACAACAAATGAATCAACGTAGGGTTTGAAAACCCTAGTCATAAGATCCATGAAGATAGCCGGTGCATTGATCAACCCAAAGGAGATCACAATAAACTCATAATGTTCATACCTAGTTCGGAAGGTCGTCTTGGGAATGCCACACTCCTTCACCTTCACTTAATTGTACCCGGACCGAAGATCAATCTTAGAGAAGTGGCTAGCCCCTTACAATTGGTCGAACAAATCATCAATCCTTGGAAAAGGATACCTATTCTTGATGGTGACCCTTTAAGTTGCTGGTACTCAATACACATTCTAAGAGACCCATCCTTCTTCTTCACAAACAACACTGGTGCACCTTAAGGTGATTGGCTAGGCCTAATAAACCCTTCTCTAACAAATCCCTCAATTGCTTCTTCAACTCCTTTAACTTTGGTGGGGCCATATGGTAAGGGAAAATAGAAATGGGTTGAGTATCGGGGAGGAGGTCTATACTAAAATTTATTTCCCTTTCAGGAGGAACACCGGGAACGTCATCTGAAAAGACATCAACTAACTCATTTACAACCAGAACCGAATCTATAGAAAAGACTTTGGACTCCACATCCCTAACTCTCACAAGATGATAAAGACACCCCTTAGAGATTAACTTACGGGCTTTAATGCAAGAGATGAACCTACCCTTGACCACCACATCATGACTCTCCCACTCAAGGACAGGTTCATTTGGGAAATTGGAATTTGACTATGGGTTCTACAATCAATAGAGGCATAGTATGCATGCAACAAATCTATCCCAAGAATGACATCAAAATCAACCATATCCAACTCAAAAAGATCACAAGGCAATATTTTATGCTAGATGCAAATGGGATAATTTCTATAGACCTTTCTAGCAACAATAGATGCACCAATAGAAGTAGATACCTCATATTACCCACACAACAATTCGAGCTCAACATGAAACCTTTTGGCAACAAAGGGAGTAACAAAAACAAGAGTGGAACCCGGATCAATCAATGCATACACATCAAAACCAAAGACTTTTAACCTACCAGTAACAATGTCGAGCACCACATCAACTCCTTGCCTCCCATGTAATGCATAAAACTGATTGTCCCTTGGGGCACCATCTTGTCGGCCACCTCTCCCCAAAGGAACCACATTAACATCTTGTGGACGAACCGTCTTACCCTTGTTGCGATTTTGGGGGCAATCCATCATATTATGCCTAACTTCCCCACAATCATAACACACATTCGTATCCCTCAAGCACGGGCCACTATGACCTCTACCACATTTTGTACACCCACCATTAGGAACCACACCACTAATACCTTGGGCCCTTGGAAAGTCTTTGGTAAGCCTCTTATTAAATGTATGAGAAGACCCTTGGCCTTGATGAAACCGGCCACCCTTTCGACTATGGAACTTGCCCTCAAAGCAGGCTCTCTTGGCCTCATGACCCCTCCTCTTCCTCAACTTCTCCGCCTCCATTTGTTCGGCATAGGTCATCAACTGGGACAAATCTATATCATTAATCAACATAGTGGACCAGTATTCTTCACTCACCAAATTGGAAATACTTATCACAAACTTGTTCATTCTAGACCTTGGGTCGACAATCAAGTGAGGTGCATATTTAGAGAGTTGAGTGAACTTGAGAGTATGCTCCTTCACACTCATATACCTTTGTCTCAAACTCATAAACTCCACCAATTTTGCTTCTCTAAGCTCAAGAGGGAAGAACCGATTAAGAAAAGTTGCCTTGAACTCCTCCCAAAGTACCATATTATTGATTCCCTTCTCCTCCTTCCATTGTTTAAACCATATTTGTGCCACCCCTTGAGTTGGTAAGCCGACAACTCCGCCTTCTCTTCCGATCTAACACTCATGATAACCCAAACCTTGTAGATCTCATCAATGAACTCTTGAAAGTCCTCATCCACCTTTGACCCATAGAATTTTGATGGATTCATCCTCATGAAGTCTCTTACCCGAGATGCCGGTGTAGGACCATGAGGGGCTTGGGCTCCTTGATTGGCTTGATTAGCCACAACTTGTGCAAGCAAAGTGAGAGCATCCCAAAACTCACCATGAGCTGGTTTTCCCTCGGGCGTGAGGACTCTTCTTATTGTTGTGTTAGGCATGATCTAGCATAGCAAAGAACAATCATTAAGGGGAAAAACCTTACCCTAACATCTATAGCACGAGATAGAGTAAGAAGAATGGAAACATTTCCTAAAATGTCTAATAGCTTCTTACTCATAGTTGTGGTGCACAACACAACCATGAATAAGACTCTAATCAACGCGGTGTATTGGACTCCGAGGATCTAACGACCTAGTACACTGATACCAAGTTTGTCACGACCCAAGCCTAGGGCCTAGATGTGACGCGGCGCATGGGGAACCCGAAGGGACCCCAAGCAAGCCTCTTAACATATCATTACACATCCTTGATCGCAGAAGCAATAAAATACAACAAGAGATAGTAAATAGGGATAACCGGGGCTAAGGGACATCTTTCATATCATAACATCGAGAATCAAGCTTATAGCATTATACATAACATGTTCAACAATACTTCTAACCATAGAACTTAGCAAGGGCCAAGACAAGCAACCGGACTCACCCTCATAGTCAAATATATAATAAAGAAAGAGAGTCGTAATACATAACATAAGAGCATGAACATTATCCCCAGAGTGGAGGACTCACCAACTAATTTTAGAGAGATCGTACTAGCCACGTAGAGGAGGAACATAAAGCAGGGCTCCTGTTCCTACTTGGTGACATCATGTTGGGCATAGAGTATGTGTTAGTATATTTAAATATACTGAGTATGTAGGATGCAATGCAACAAGTGATAAGCACCATAAACAAAATGCATAATATAGGCAATGGACAAGCATATAGCAATATGGCATGTATGAATGATGCTTGAAGTAAGATCATGATTATATAGAACATAATACATATGTAAGGAGAGACCATTATTAGTGAATACCCAAGGACTACCACCTCCTAAGAGAGGCGAATGACGTACGAACCCCTCAATTTCCCTCAACAAGGTTGATAAGGTACAAAACCTCTAACATGGTTATCAACGTACAAATCCCTCAACATGGTTGCACAAGCCTATCACCTCCCGAGCGACGCGATCAAGGTACAAGCCCCTCAATAAGGTTACCCGAGCCTACAACCTCCAGAGTGAGGCTTGATCAATTCCCAACACTATTGATATAATATCATAAATATACATTCCTTTCATCATTACATAGTCATTTAACTCATAAGGCATGCATTGGACCTTCAAATCCTCAAGAAAATCATAAACAGACATTTTGTCAAACACTTGGCGGGTATGTAGTGCTAGTGTAAAATGATGTAATTCAAGAGTGAAATCATGCTAGAAAATTCAATGTAATACCATCAATAGATACTTGGTAACACCCTCAACCAACATACATCAAAACTCTTCATCAAATCTCACAATGGATCTTAGATTCATAGCTCAAAACATACTAAAACAACCATACTTTCATGAAACCCCAACATAGTGTGCAGTGAAATTCATAATAAGTAAGACCCATGAATAAATCAACTTTAAATTATACAATTTTAAGTAAAAGGAAGCTTGGACATAATGGGTGAAAGGAACCTATGAAAGAAACCCATATACCTTGACTTTGGAGAATCCTTGAAGAAGATTGGAGATGGAGAGTTGAAGCTTGATTGACAACCTTAAGATCCGAATGAGTTTTGAGACTTGAAATTTGGAGATGAAATATTGTCTAAGTGTTTGAGAGAGTATTTCGGAATGTCTTCGATGATATGAGGGTGAAATAAGGCTAAGTATAGGTATTTTCACGCATGGGAACACTTAGCCCAAGACTCAAAGTCTTGGACCGGATTAAAAAAAATAAGAAAGAAAATATACCAGTCCGCGTTGCGCTAAGGGCGCGGACTCCTTACTAGAAATCGCCATTTGCGATTTTCAAATTTTACTACAGTTGCTCTTAAATCAGGATTGGACCTATTTTCCATTCAATTTGACCTGCTGAATATGAAGTCGGATTTTCGATATCACGCACGAATTTTGAGATATATAGAAATTACGATTTTTGTCACTTCCAAGGAATATTTTCGGATACTTTTTGGGTCTTTTCAAATTTATAAGTATTAAGAATGGACCCTTACACTAATCAACCTTAAAAAAGTTATTAAGAAAATTTTAAATTTTCGGAAACAGAAAAATGGCCAAAAACTCATCTAAATGATTTTTTTGGCCAAAAAAGGTGGTACGCCACAACAATGTTGTGGGTATTGCTCATTGGGCCACTTTTTGTCAGCCAGTCAAATTTGAGGTCAATTGGAGTTCATCAAATTGTTCTTTTTTTGTTTTTCAGAAACTTTTTTGGTTTTCTAGAAAATTTTACATTTTACAAGAATAACAATTTTCATTTTTCAGAATATTTTTCCAAAAAAAATTTTCGTCTTCTAGAAACAAAATTTTCAATTTTTCAAAAAATTTGACGATTTTCAAAAAAAAATCCCATTTTCTAGAAAATAGATCGTTTTTCAAAAAATGTGTCGCTTTCCAAAATTTTTTTCAGACAATTTTCCCATTGTCCAGAAACGAATATTTTGTTTTCTAGAAAAAATTTGTTTCCAGGTGTCCAGAAAATCTTGTTTGTCTTTTTTTAGAAAACTTTTCAGAATTTCTTTTTTCATGTTTCAGGAAATTTTTCATGAAAATATTCCGTTTCTTAGAAAAAAATTACGTTTTCCAAAAAAATATTTTGCAGAAAAAAATTTCTAAAAAATTTTCCGTTTCTTAGAAAAAGATTTCGTTTTGCAGATTTTTTTTCGTTTTATAATCTTTTTTTTCCATTTGATAGATAAATTTTCCTTTGTCCAGCAAAAACCAAACAAATTGTGTAATTTCTTATACATAAACATATTTCCACTCAATCATGCAAAATTCATGTAGAACGGAAAAATTAAACACTAAAACAGTATGTACCAGATTAATTTTTTAGATTCTAGATTAAACTTATTGTCATACATGAACATATTTTCAAGAAATTAACACAACAACATGATTCTTCAATAACTAAACAATAAATCACAGATAAACTGAGAAACTATAAATCATGATTTGCAAAAGTTCTCATGTTACATTATCACGATATTGTAAGATGACTCACTAATACTAATTGTTAAAAATTAGGCAACGGAAGCAACATACAAGATAGAAACTCTTACATAATTGTAATACAACATCACTTATATCATGTATTTATTGAATTCTATTAGAATCACTTACCTGTTGAAGCTTTCCATAGTTGCTCCTTCAATGCTGATAGAATCAACGTGTGAGTCTAAGAGTCCAGTCTTCTACTACTTCCTGATTAATTTTCTACCAGTGATTTGTGTGGGCAAGTATTTTGAGGACTTTAGATTTTTTTTCAAGTATATTTCTTTTCACCAGGAACTCCTTTTTATCCTCAACTTTTGAAGAAAAAGAAGAAGATGATAGAACAAAAAACGGTTAAGGGCATTAAGGAGTAATTAAACCAAATAAAAACTCCCAAATCGTTTTTATTCTCAATTAAAAGAAACAATTGTTTTATAAAATAATTAGGAGTATTCAATACCCCATAAACCCCAAAAACGTTTTCCTTTATTATTTTTTAAATTTTGAAATATTTCAAAATCAATATTTTATTTTACAATAAAACCTGCAGATTTTATTTCCATAAAAAAAATGTTTTTGATATATCATTTAATTTGATATATTTTCAAATTAGTGTTTTAATATATATAATAAAACCCGTTGATTTTATTTTTAAAAAAACTTTTCCTCAAAACCGGCTAATTAATCAGGCATAGTAAGGACCGAAGATACACTTAACTGAGGCTTCTATTTACGATAGTAATTCTCAAAAGGATGAATTAATCATATCGTAAAAAAATTACAGATTATTCCACTAAAAATATGTAATTGCACTCCTCAATATTAACATTAAAATCTACCATTGCATCTTATTTACCCCTCCCCCTCCCCCGTGTTAGAATTACCGACGCTATTCAATTAAATTAAATCTTCTGAAAAATTTAATTTATTGACCAAATTAATCCTTTATCTTTGATACTTGATTTATTTAACGTGATAGATATAAAATCCACCTGCAGAGTTTTCACGTGAAAACTGTTAAGTAGCCATAAAGAGATATCTTCAACTTGAGATTAAGTCACGGTTCTATCAACTAATCATTTGTTCACTAATATTATTTGTAATTATCCAACCCATTAGGAATTAATTGACTCATCAAAAGTCTCACCTTTTTAATGGATTAAAATAATTTAACAAACCACATAGCTCATAATTATTATATCAAGATTAATAGTATAAGTACATGTAATGGACAAGAGAATTTATTTATTAAATATTCAGAACATAAATAAAATTCTCAAATAGGTCCGTTCAATACATTTTGATAAAATTCTCAAATTGGTCCGTCCAATACATACAAAATGTATTAGCACAAGAAGTTAGAATTTAACCATTTCCATAATTAAGATCAAATTATATTTAATCTTGTGCTACGATCACCTAGATGTTTGTCCTACCTCATCTTTGACAGTGAACATTTTAATTTTAACTTATATAAACTGATAATTTTAATCTTCTGCGTATGAGCTAAATTTCTCCATAAGCAAAATTGTCTACTATATAAGATATGGACACACATATATACATAATGAAGTATTCAAATAAAAACTTTTATTATATAATAAAATAACGTACCAAGTCTTTACAAGGGATCAAAATAAAATACTATAACACAAGTATATGGTTAATAGTATATCCCAATAAGAAATCAGTTGTTAAAGGTCAATTTCCAGCTTCAATCGCAATATCCAAACAATTTTCATTTAGTATCAGTAACATAATGTCAAATCTTTTCAAATTTTTGCACTTCAAGAACCCAAAAAACTATAAATTTCTCACTAACAAGCTTCAAATGAGTAGCCATTTTTGAGTTTCAACACAAAAGAATGACTTCAAGAGTTTTTCAACATTATTCAATCTTTGGAATTAAATTTTAGTCTCAAATTCAATGACCCAAAACTCAAATAATGAACTTGATTTTTCACCCCGTATATACAACCTCAAACAAACTAAGCACTCTTCGAAATTGAAGTTTTAAAGTCTGAAAAACAAATCAAACAATAATAATGGAGGAACTATTATAGGTGTTTTCTTTTGATAGGTTCAACGAGGAAGAACACTATGATTGAGGGAAAACTTTTTTTTTTGCCAAGTTGACTGTTTAAGTGGACTGTCATGTCAGCTCCAGTGATAGAGATAACTGTCACGATCCAAGCCTAGGGCCTAGACGTGACCGGCGAATGGGGAACCTGAAGGAACCCCAAACAAGCCTCATAGCATATCATTAC
>JAABOM020000092.1:16362719-16379677 GCA_011800125.2 Solanum clarkiae | reverse complement strand
AGTGCGTAAAACCTTCTCGAAGTGGAAATGTGAACCCGAACCCTTTCTCTAGATTTAAAAAGATTTTTCTGTTAGGTCTTTTTAAATGTTTTATTGGTTTCCTAATCTATCCTTAAAATTAGGTGGCGACTCTGTTTTCCTTTTAAATTTCAAAAAATTGGTTTTTCTCAACATAATTGAGTTTTAAACTGATTTTTCATTTTTCTTTAAAAGTCGGTCATTTTTCGGCATAACACTTGCTTAAGCAAACAATTGCCTATTGATATGCCTGCTTTATTTGTTTAATTTTTAAAAAATTAAAGAAATATAAAAATCAATTGATTATTTTGAAATTAATTTATCGACATCACATAAAAAGGGATAAAAGAAATGACATATATTATTTAATCAGGAAACTAAGTAAAAATTACCACAAATCTAGATAAGTATAAAAAATACTATAAATCATAATATTTGACAACTTCAAATTTTTTAAAAACAAACACAAAATTTAATTGATTACTGAAATTAATTTATCGGCGTCACATAAAAGGGGCAATCAGAAATAGCATGTATTATTTAATTAGGAAACTGCGTAAAAATTACCATGAATTTGCATAATTAACAATAATGATATATCCATATATACAACAACAATATACCCCAGTGCCTCAAAAGGCTCCCGCTCATTGCGGGGTGGGGGGGTCGGATGTATGCAGCTTAACCCCTACGTTTAAAAACATAAAGCGACTGTTTTCAGATGACCCATGAGGAGCGTCGAAAGTTGCATTGACTAATTGCTACTTCACAAATGAAAGAAGCGCAGACAGTTTAAAGAGCCATTTTGCTTTATTCCATCATACTCCAAAGCCAAAAAATAGTCAATATTTGGCTCCATCTGAGATTGATAGAGTTCATATCCATATATGAAAATTAAATTAAAAAAATACTATAAATCACAAGACTTAACAACTTAATGTATTTAAAAGACATACAAAAAGTTCAATTAATACTGGAATCGGTATAGCATAAATAAGGATAGATGAATAACACATGTTACGTAAAAATGGCATATAACATGATGTATATCATAATAATTTCAAAAATTAATAAAAAACGTAAAAAAAAAAATTAACTTTCGAAATTTTATTAGTGGCACATAAATTTGTGACAAGAAGAATAACATATTTTATTGAAAAATTATGTAAAAAAGTACTATAATTTATAATAATTAATAATTTCAAATATTAAAAAATTATAACTAACTTTCTAAATTTTATCCATATCGCATAAATTAATACGCAAAAATAATAAATATCGAGCCTGCACCAGTGCGGGCACGAACATCTAGTAACATTTACGAAAATTCAAATTTTCAAACATAACATTTTTATGCAATTAAAAGAAATAATAACACTAATAAACATTAAAATAATAACATATTTGAATTCAATTCAAAATTTCAATAAAGGGTAATTGTGTTAACTGTTTGTAGCTCAATTCGTAAACTTGTCCCAAAAAAATAAATACGTACGTTCTATATATCTATTGGTTGTGTCTTACTAAAAATAATTAATTTGAGGGAGTTATAGTGAAGGATGCTTTCCTATTAATATTTTGAATGTGAAATTGGACAGATAAGTGAGAGACCAAACATTTGATCTTATCCACAACACATAAATGGTCCTCAAGTAAGTGCGACCCACCCTATGACATTGACTTTGCAGTCAACAAAATTACTCTACGTGTTCAATCCCACAACGGACAAGCCATGGGATATAACCGTGATTTTCACCTAATACTCATTTGTTTTTCTTTTTTTTTTTTATGTTTCAACTAAACTTAAATAAAATTATATAAGATTAAAGTTCGTTTTACATATTTTATTATTTATTTAAATAGAGTGACATGTGGACAATATATTCATATCTAAAATAGTATTTGTTAGTTTAAGAAATATATATATAGATAAAGATAAATTCTTTATTTTAAAAAATTACTAAATACATTACATAAAAAGAAGCTCTTGCATTTTGATAAAAATAAAATAAATTATGAATATTAAGTAAAAATTAAATATTAAAAATATTATCATCTAGTATTTTAAAAATATAACTTGACATATTTTTTTTGGCACTCCAATATATCCTCCTCCCATACTCCACAAATCCACCAATTAGTTTACTTTTAATTTTTTTTATCAACAATAATTTTTGCACTACTTATATTGTACTCCTGCAAAATATTTTTACAGCCATCGTCTATAAGATCTTGTTACATAAAAGGTATTATGGGATCGTTGGATTTAGAGAAGGTAATATACTAATATGAAATAAATTGCTAATAATTTAAATATTGCTTCACATGTTATACAAAATATTATTAGTGTTATGAATCTCTATAACAATTTAAAATGTTTTAGTATATATGTAATTAGGATCATCTCAATAAAATTAAAGGGTCTAAAGTCAAGTTTCATAGAGAGACTTTCGTTAATATACGTAAATTAAAACAATAACATATTCACTATAATCCTACTAGTGAGATTCGAAGAGAGTACGATATATAAAAATCTTACGAAGTAAGAATATAAACAATGTAAATTTTTAATAAAAATATAATATAAAGTTAGAATAATAAAACTTAATTCAAGTATAAGAGAAATTTATATAATGATATTGAAATAGTATTGCATTAAATTTGATAAGTTGATATAATGATATTGAAATAGTATTGACTTGTTTTCTGTCATGAATTAAAGCAGGTCAAAGTGATACCCACACTAACCCTCTGGTTGAAAAACCAATTTTACAATCCAACTAAGTGATCTACTAAGAATTAAGCATTTAAAGATTACGAAAGCAAATTTAAATAGAACAAAGGTCGATTTCCCATAAACTCAAGAGAATAGTCTAATATAATGCACAAAGCAACCTCCTTGAACCTGAAAGTCATTGTGCCAAAATATTCACCAATAGTCTCGAATAAGGAATGCAACCCCAGAAACATAACTAAACAGTATCTAAAATGTCTAAGTCCAAAGAAAGTTGACTAAGAATCCAAAAGAATTCATGGTAGCGTGAAAAAGCTGGCTCACCGTTGGATTTTGAAAAATCAACAATCTCCTAGTTCAAGTTTGTGTAAAGATTTCCTATACTCAATAAAGAAAGAGCAAGTGCAATATCAGTACACATAACAACGGTGTATTAGCATGATTATACAACTATTCTAATAAGTGAGATATTAACAAGTAATCACAACACAGTGCACCATATATATACACAAAAAGAATAATAATTTCACAGTTCAAGATCACCATACCAATTCAAATATATTATCATTTCCAAACCAACAATCAGCTCTCATAGGACCCACAACCGAACAAGTTGTGTGTCAGAATATGACACCCAATTCAATAATGTGTCTGAACATAATATTTGATCCAATAATATATCAGAATGTGCCATCTGATTCAATAACATCACTTATCTCACCATGGCAGCACTACCATGGCTATGCCACCATTGAAATTTACATAGTAAAGTAAAAAACAGGGAATTTTGTGTCCCAGACTTTCAATTCGGAATACTCTCTTAAACTATGACATTTTAAAATTATTCTCTGCGCCAAGATCAATTTTAGACATTCTACTTGCTCAAATTCAATATCATAAAATCATACAGGCTTCTTATTGTCTTGACTATTATAATATCTTGAAAATTGAAAAATTAAGATAAAAAAGTAGAAAATAATTTTTTGGTGTAATTTTTACAACCTATCTACGGCTCGTAGATCACCTTAGGTCATATAGGATCTCATGGATGACACTTGAGTTCAAATTTTTTTTTTTTTGAAAAAATCATAGATTCTACGAGTCGAAATTATGAATCATAGAAGAAAACATGGTCTATAGAAGATTGTCTTCAATGGTCCTAGAAAAGTTTGAAAAATACTGAGTCTCAATACTTTATTTATGAACAAGAAGGACGGGTCCATAAAAAGAAGTATTTGATTGTAGTTGGAGTTTGTAGAACACCCCAGTACTTCCAAAATTTTTTGGAAAAAATGAGACAGTCTACAAGAGAAGGGTCCAATGATTCTTAGAAAGTTGTACAATTCATAGACAAATTCATAGATGTGATTCTGGAGGATGAAAATTTAGCTAAGTATGGAGGGTTTTCATAAAGGATTTCATGGGTCGTCCAAAGGATATGGGTTGTGATTTTAGTTGTAGTTTTTGATCCAGTTATCATGATTGCAGTACTTTTCTACAAACCAAAAGGGCGAGTCCATAGATGAGTCTACGAGTCATAGAATGAACTTGTAATTGAAAATCCTGAGACATGAAATTCGATCAAAACCATAAACCTAGTAATTAGATCATAAATAGGTTTGAGACCCGTAGATCCAATCGTAATTCAAATTCAGTAAATTTTAATTAAGGGTATTTTGATTCTTTTCTATCTTCAGACTTCTAAACTACTTCATTTTGGCCTTATAGACCTGCCATTAACTGTTTTTACTCTTTTTATTTCACCTCATTCCCATTTAATCCCTCAATTCACCAAACTTATGTTCAAGTTCCTCTCCCCAAGGTTCTAATAAAGGCTAATTAGGGATCATCAATCTCCAAGACGACTTCTCCAATTTTCTTTAAGGAATTCACTCAAGTTATATGGATATTCATTCATGGGTTTCTCTTCACCCTTCAAGAAAAAAGAATTCTCAACTTTTTCTACCAATTTCAATTATGAATTTCATGAGTTTTTATGATTTTTTATTCTCTTCCATGACTTATATTTTTTATTTTATAATTAGTAATTTGATTATACATGAATTATTATTAATGACATTATTTTAATGATTTTCAAATGAATTATCATCAATACTATTTAGGGTTCATGAGTTTCCTTGAGGAACCTCCTCTAATTATGATTTCAATTTATATTATTCCTTAAGATTATGCATAATTTAATTGAATTACATATTTTAATATAATTTGAGATGGAACCATGAAAGTTACCCTAGTTTTATTATGAGATGTGATCATGAATGGAAGAAAAGACTTCACTCGAGTTTCATGAAAATGTTTAATTATGATTTATAGAAGTCCTTAAAGAATGAATAAAAAATGGTGAAATAATTTATCTCACCTATTTATGAATTTGAAATATGATAAGGACAATTCTCACATTGGTTGAATCAACAAGGTTTTAAAGAGCTACTCTATTTATGATGATGACTTAATTATTTCAAATTTATGATATGTTTCATTGATATATGATTTATATACCGTTAGAAATTTGACATTGCATCGAGGGGGCTTGAGGTGAAGTTCAGTTCAAGAAATAAAGGATGCTTCCCAAGGGAATCCTAGTAACAACCTCTTATTCAAATCTACATGCCCCATAGGTTTGGATTATTAGCCTAGATAGTGAGTCCATATATAACCCATGATGTTAAAAGTTTTCATGGAGTCTACCTTGGCAACGTAGTCTCTCTCTTCTCTATGTGAGAGTTACATTAGATTTCATATTATAACTCGCATGGTCTTATTGTTGATTAAGGTTGGTATCCTACAAATGATTAAGTTTACCTTCAAACTTTTTACTTTAAGGTTTGAAACTTTAATTTTGATGCATTGACCACATGATTGGTATTTGTATTCATCTCATGTTTTACTTAATCAATGGTCTTGCCTCTTATGATTCATACGCCATATCATCTTATGTTCATTTATGCATATTGTGTTCATTATACATATTGCTTATATACTTAGCATATTTAAAGTATTAACACATATTCTTTTGTCTATATTGTGTTATAATATAGGGTTAGATGCTCTTTCTCACTCCATTTGTGGTTAGCTTGGACTTTGACTTGAAGATTGATTAATGAATTCTCATGTTTTGAGAGCAAGTCTATCATATTTTTTTTCCTCTTGTTATCTTTAGACTATGTTGTCACTTCAAAACTATTTTTTCCCCTTATATTGAGGGTGATTTAGGAACTTGTCTTATGCCTCCACCTATGTTAGTAAAGACATGTTTAAACGTCAAAGTATAAGTCAATTAATTATTTGCGCACATTGCTTAGCTTTACTTTGTTCTATTGAGATTCTCTTAATTGAGACCTTATTTCCTCTTGTATTACCTTATGTATGCTCATGTATAATATGCTAAGATGACTTGATTGGGGTTCTTCGGGGTTCTGATCACCGTGTCACGCCAATGACCTAGTTTGAATCATGACAACTATCAATTCAAAGATCAAACTAACAAATCAACCCCTAATCCATTGTTGGATTGCCCTAGACCTCACCTGACTCAAGTTTTATTCAAGTCTGACCTAGATCAAAATTTTCAAATCACTAGCTAAAAGTTTTCTAATCCAAATTTTTGTCCATTGACCCGTTCATAACAACGCAAATAGATTGTTATATTTTTGTACTTGAAATTTGAAAAGGCACCAAAAAGCAAATTTATTTTTATAGATTTTGTGCTATACAGAAGATTTGATTATTGAGAATCTTCAGAATTAATATTCAATACATACTAACAATAATGAAATAAGAATGAAAAAGAATAGATGTAAGAGTAATAATGTGAGTTCACATTAATCATCAAATGTTAAATGATACAACAAAATAGATAATTATATTTGTATATCTGACTAATTAATCTTTGACTAGGAAAACATAACGAAGTTCCCTTAACCTCAGCTGGAATCCTAAATTACTTTGACTAGGAAAACATAAATCCTAAACTGATGCTAACGTTGTGTTGTATCCACTTCCTCCCAACTTCCAATTTGGTTGACTTCATCTTTCTTTCACACATTTGACTAGTTGAATGTTGTTGCCATTTCGTAATAAACTTCTTGCTTTCTAGAATATTCCATGATGTTAAATTTTATATATTCTCTAGGAGAAAATTAAATCAATATACGATATATACATTTTTTAAAAGGCAAAAGTATCTTCATATTATGCAAAAATATTTTTTTAGTTTGTATTTAAATTATGCTTCTTTAAATGATTGCACTATTTTATTAAGTATGTTTTGCAATGAAAAAATGCCTTTCTTTAAATGTAGTGAGCCAGTGAATAATGAAAGAAAAATAATAATATTAAACATACTTTAATACTTGCATTACATAAAATTAATAATGCAAAATATATATAATTATAAAAAGATAAATAAATTATCTATTTATGAGTTAGGACTAACAAAGAAAAAATAAATAACTATCCTTATATATTATGATATAATATTAAATGAGGCTAATATACGTAAAATGAAAATATAAGTACGATAATTTTTACTGGGTTAACAATTTACCTGATTAGGAAATTGAATACTCCATCCCCACACCAATAAGCGGTTGATTATAAAATTTTAATCTGTTCCCCAATAATTTATTAGATAATCAAATATCAAACTTTTCTTTTTTATCCGTCTGTGTGTTAGATCTGCCGGACTCTCCTGCAAGGTTGGTTACCTTCACTTCACCGGGACCGGCTCCTCTACTCCTTCTCTCCAATCAATCATCCACTTTGGGGGAACGAATTTGCCTCATAGGATGGCGCCTGTCTTCCAACCCGACCTCAGACTCTTTCTTCCCGACCTAGTTTCGTTTTAAAACAGGCGCCCATCCGCTCTGTCTAAAAGAATAAGCCCATTTTTTAATTGGTTTATCAATTACACTTCGATTTTGAACGCCCCTATACATGTGTGTATATATGTATGTATGTACATATATTGTATTAAATATGATGTGTAACTATACAAATAAATAGTCTCTCTGATTTATTTTATGTGATACATTTTTCTTTTGGGTTCATCTAAAAAAGGATGTCACTTTATTCTAATTAAAAATAATTTAACTTGAAAATTTTTCTTTTATCCTTAATGAAATGATTTTCAATCACAAATATTTAAGAATTATTCTAGATTACGTGTTTAAAAATCTTTCTTTATTTCTTAAACATCATGTTAAGTCAAATGATGCCACATAAAACAGAAACAAATGATATAATTAAATTTGTAAAAAAATACTTGGCATAAAATTTTAAAAAAAGTAAATAAAACTTTTTCAATTCAAAATTATATTAAAATATCGTTATTTAAAAAAATAGAGAAAATGTCAACACAACATCTATGAAACGAACGGTCCAGATTGCTAGTTAAAGGCGCTAGTATTGGCGCGTGATGCATGCTAGTTTCGTCTCTTTGTTCTTTAATAGAAATGGAAAAGATAAGTTTGTTTAATTATCCAACTTGTACTACTAGTATTCTATTACTCTGTCTGGATAAAGATAAGGCTCTCATCTTCCCCCATTTTATTCCATTTTTCCCTTTTGTCTCTCATACCAATATCAGTTTTCTCTCTCTATTACTGAAGATATGTCGATTGTGTTGGGAAGGAATAATTCAACTGATCATCGGATCGAAAATACTGGATTCCCGACGTCTATTCCGATCTATAAGTCGCCGGAGTTTGCCATCGGAGATCAAGAGGACGATCGGACCTCTTCTTTCTCATCTTCCTCCTCTTCTTCATCGATCGGAAGAAACAGTGATGATTCGCCCGCCGGTAGATCATCATCGGACGGGGATGGCGAGGAAGTAGAGAGTCCATTCAAGCCTGGAGGTTTGGATAATTTGAACACCTTAGAGGAGGTTTTGCCTATCAAGTATGTGGATTATTCATTTTTTTTTAACTGTTGATGTTTTATTTGTTAGGTCCGTTAGCAAAAACTAATTTAGTGTTTATTTGGTATATAAAAGTAGGTGACATTTAAGATAGCGTTTTGATGATTGTGGAAAGTTGTTTTTCCTCATTTTCACAGGGGCTAAAGTCTGCCTACACTCGCTGGATATGTTGTTGTAGTGGAAGTTAATTTTCCTTTAATAGTTCAATGTTGTAGAAATTACTTTAACAAGATAGTTCCGCCATACACAGATCTGCAAATGTTTGGTCGTTTTCTGTAGTTAGTTTTGGGATTTATGGTTAATCTGCTATCTTTTGATAAGATTTATCACTATAAAGGTTGCTTTAGTTTGTAGTTTGGTTATGTTGGTGATACTGTGAGGAAAATGAGCCAAAAAGGTTAAAAGGTCAGTGTCAGCGAAAAACTGATGGTGCTGAATGTATTTGCAGTAGGCATGTTGGAATATCTGTGAATGGATCAGTTAGATGGTTTGTTTCAGAAAAAGAAAAAGAGAAGGTATCAGTTAGATGGTTTCTGTATTAGGAATTAAGGATTAACTGTTGATGTGGCTTGCGCAGTCTCTGGAGGTTATGTATGCTGCAAGTCCCTTCATTTTGTGGGTTAAGGACTTAGGGATTGGACATCCACCCTCTTTTAACATCTCGTGTGGGTTTTAATCATTTTGTAGACTGATGGTGATAGTTGACCCATTTTATATAGGTCATAGCTTATTCTTTTCGACGGAAAATCCCATAGTTTGGTCTCTGGAAACCTTACTTGGGATTTTTGGTCTGATGATCTCAAGTTACGAGTTGATTCTAGTAATTCATGTCATGTAGGACGGTTACTTGTTATGGCAAGCAGAAGCTTGATGAAAGTGTGATACAACTCTGATGTTGACATTTTAGGATGTGGTTTTGGGGGTACATGGGATGGATAATCAAGTCTTTTGCACTATGTATTGCCTGGCTGTTTAAAGCTAAACTACTTGACCTCTTATACTCATCTATGTGTTGAACGATGTTTCATGCACCGACAACCAAGAAATCATGAGAGATATGAATGCACTTATTCTTCAAGGTATTTAAAGCACGCGTATAATGTTTTTGAGAATGTATTTGATTATTCTGGGTTTCTTCCTGTCCAGGCTCACGGGAAATGTTTTTGAGTATTCTCTTTAGTTGGTTTGGATTTGTTCCTTGGAGTATGGCCACGTAATTGGTGCATGTGCATCATATAATAGATACAATGCCTTGTGCATGTAGATGATTAGACCTCAATTTTTGTTGCTGAAAATAAAGGAGGCTTACATTCTCCTGACTCCTAAGATGTTCCTTGATGCTTGTAACATCACCTAGTATATATTGTTGTGCATTGATTTAACTGGAGAGTTGATTGTTGGTTTCAATTACTATTCTTATTGTTGTTGCAAAAGTCTGAATTGATCTGAAATCTTAGCCTTGGAACTTAATGTCTTTTTTAGTATTTGAGTATTCTCTATGAAGATGATTTGTCTGGACCAGAGGGTGCAGGAGTTAAATGGGAAAGAAATTTTTTTGTTCATAGAAACTATGTAAGCAATCTATTTGTCTTATTGTTAAGCACTAATTGTGCCTGTCTGCCTTTTTCCAGGAGGAGCATATCAAAGTTTTATACTGGTAAATCGAAATCTTTTACCAGTCTAGCAGATGCGGCTTCAATTTCCTCGGTCAAAGAAATTGTCAAGCCAGAGGATGCATACACCAGGAAACGCAAGAACCTGCTGGCTCAGAACAATTTCTTTGGAAAAAATCGTAGTTTCATCCCAGGTGCCGGTAATGGTGGGATTTACAAGAGACCAATCAACTCTAGAAGTTCATCAGCTCTAGCTGCAACTATGAGTTGCTCCGACAGTAACTATAGTTCTGAGTCTTTGAACTCAAGCCCATCATCACCGTATCTCTCTCGTCCTCCTCTTCCTCCGCAGACTCGAAGGCATAACAAGGAGTCCTCTTTATCGCCTCCTGAACAAAAATTCAATGCATGGAGGTCTTTCTCCTTATCTGATCTGCAAGGTGCTGCTGCTGCTACTCCCAGCTTAATGGGAATAAAGGAGTAAAGATGCATGACAATAGCTTTATTCTGTGTCACCCTATGAACCCAAATACAGATTTGTCTTCATGGAGGTTGGCTTGCTTATTAAACCAGTCATAGGATTGGGTTCTAGTCGTTGGTTGTGTGCCCATTGTAATTATTGGTCCATCCATCGTCTGGTCATCTTGTTTTTGTAACAATGTTATTTTATTTTTTTACATTTAAAACCTGTGTTTTAATGTGTTTTGACGCGCAAGTGACAGCTCCCCGCCATAGATAAAATGAAAAAGGATTGTGTGGTGTGGGGACTCTTTTTGTCCTCCCTCTGCCCCTGCATCTTCGTATGTGCTTCAGAATGGGTACTTATGTTGCTAGGTAGTGCATCGGATAAATAATGGAGAACTAAGAGAATGTCTTGATTGGACTACTGGAATGGCAATTGGAGTCTTCCTAACCTAAATGGAGCACTTAGGAGAGGGAAGCCATGTAGGTTTTGCCAACTGATCTCAATCAAGTGGAGCGTTGTAGTCTCCGGTTTTTTGGTTACGATAGGCTTTGTCGCAAGGATAATTGACATTAATTTCTCAACAATGAAGATACATCTGATCGATTTGAAGCTATAGAACCTCTTTTTAACATTTTTTTTTAAAAAAAAATCAATTTAGGAGCCCGTGGGCCCATTTTATTTCATAATTAAGAAAAGTACATCAAGTCCAAATAAGAAATGCATGGCCCAATACAATCCCCCAAAAAACCCGGTCCGTTGTTTCTTCCTATCATCATCCATGGATTTCGTGGCTCGTTGGATTCATCTCTCCCCGTCAGTATCTCCAAAATAAGTTGGTTTCTCCTCGTCATCCCTTTGCTGTGTATCCCCTGTGCTGAGTTGCATTCTCATCAGTCCATTCATTTCTGCAGGTAGATCTATCATCGTGCGCATCTCCGCTCATCGTGGTGCCGACTTTTCCATTGTCATTCGAGTCCGGTAAGCACCCTCTTCTCAGTGCTCCCTTATCTGTCATCGATAGCATCTGATTCCTTATGTTACACCAGATATAAGGAAGCTGGAAAAGATCCTCCTTGTTAGGCGATGTACATGTCCTATTTTGCTGCAAATATTTTTGTAACTCCCCATAGCATCTCTTTCGTCTCTCCACAGTCCTCACTGGCCCCTTAGGCTTATTTTTCGTGTGTATTGACTGTGGACTCACATCTATCTGAATAGTGATGCTAAACTTATTAAGTGTGTGTATTCTTCGTCTGCTGTGAAATGTCAATGTAACTTGAAGCCTTTGTTGATGTTTGTGTGACTGATGATTGTTGTAGCTTAGTATATTGACCCGCCTCCATGTGTACTAATTTTCCTCCTCTTAATCCTGAGAGAGGGTACTTGATGCTTGTCCAGGTTGAGTATTCCTTTGCATAGTCTGGGTAGTTGATGAAATGAGGAGTATTGTATCTCCCCATTCACATCTAATGCCACATTAGCCGAGGAATCTACCAATTGATTAGACTCTCTATATGTGTGTTTGAAGATAACATTCTTGTTTGCTGCAATCTGTTGAATCTGCTCTATATCCTCCATTATAGCCCAAGGGATCCTCCATTCCTTAAGGATAATTTTATGTAGGGACAGTGAGTCAGTCTCCACAATGATGTTATTGACATCAATTGTTAGACAGTGTCTCAGACCTTGCAGCATTGCCCTAGTTTCAGCCTCCATATTAGACATCTCCCCTATTACCTTTGCTTTTGCATATAGGATATCCCCTCGCCAATCTCTTATGCAGAAAGCATAAGAGCTTTGACCAGGATTCCCTCTACACCGACCATCAGTATTGCATTTTATCCACTCTTCCTCAAGCAATTCCCAAGTCACTGGTAAACGGTATAATCCTGGCCTATAATTCTGCATCACCATCATTATTCCAGGCCAATCCCTTGGCCAAGGGATCCATTTGAATCTATTCTTAACAAGAAAATAGACTATCTGTTGGCATTGATACTTCACCCTTTGGAAGCTAACTTCAGATCCATGTTTCCTAGTATTCCTTCTCTTCCATAGCTCCCACATTATCACCATAGGAGTTATCTTGAAGACCAGCTGCAGTTAGGATTAGTGTGCTTCCTCCATCATTTAGAGTTCATCTGCTGCAGCTGCAATCCGTCCATTGTAAGACCTGCACAAGAAGCAAAGAACTTCCATAGCTTTTGGGCTGTGGAAGATGTTAGAAAAAGGTGTGCCATGGTTTCCTGCTTATGCTCCTCACAACAATAACACCTTGACACCACATTAACGTGCATTCTTTGCAAGTTATCATCTGTAGGCAGCCTTCTCTTCCAAACTCTCCATTGAAAAAAGCTAATTTTGAAAGGCAATCCTTTCACCCAGATGCAATCCATCCACTCTAGCTGTTGCCTCTTCCTTCTCAATAATTCATATGCTATCTTGGTGGAGAATCTGCCATCATAACTTGGCATCCAAATTGGGGCATCAGTCAGCTCATCCCTCACCAAGGGATTGAAAGAATAGGTAATGTGGGTGGTCATTTCCTCAGAAACCCAATCCCTGCAATCTCTGCACATCCCATCCCCCATCTGCAATAAACTCCTTAACCTCCCAATCTTGCTCCCCACCATTATCTTCAGTAAAATAAAGAGATAACTGATGTGTCCAATTGTCCATCCAGAAGCTGGAATTTCCAGCCTTTAGCTTCACCCAATCTCATGCTCTACCTCCTCTCTAATCTCAATCATTTTCTTCCACACCTGGGATCCCCCCAAAGGGGTGGTCCTTTTTGCAATACTTATTCCACATATAGTGGCTCCATATCGAAGTTGTGGAGGTCCTAAAGATCCACCATAGTTTAGCAAAAAAAGCTCTTGAGATATCATTTAGAGACCTAAACCCGAGACCCCGTTCCTCTTTTGGCAGACATAACTCTTCCCATTTTACCCAGTGTTTCCCTTTAACACCTCCAAACTTACTCCAGAAAAAGGATGAGAAGATCTGATTAACCTGATTCATTATCTTCTTTGGAGGAAGCATTACTAATAATAGATAAAGAGGCATAGACTGTAGGACATGATTCACCAATATATACTTACCTCCATATGAGAAGAATTTGTTATGCCAGCATCTAACTCTTCTAGTTATCTTCCTCAGAAATTCCTCAAAATGAACAACGTTTCTTCTTCCATATAGGACAGGGCATCCTAAATACATAAAAGGGAATAATCTCATTTTAATTCCAGTAAGTCTTTTCATCCTCAACCCCACCCCCAAGGGGGTATTCTCATGAATGCAGAAGAAACTTTTGTCCTTATTGATCATCTGGCCAGACACCTGCTCATAGTGACACAATACTGACATTATCCTCCCAATTGAATACGTGTTCCCTGATCCAAAGATGATGGTGTCATTTGCATAAGAGAGGTGATTAATTTGTGGACTCCATTTAGTTAGTCCAAACCCCACAAAATTTTCATCTTGAAACAGATTATTTAGGCTTCTAGACATTACCTCTGCTGCAATGATAAATAGCACAGGGGACAAAGTATCCCCTTGCTTAACCCCGCTAGAAGACTGGAAAAAATCATAAGACTGACCGTTAACTAATACAGAGTACTAGTTACTACTTACCAACCTCCATATCATATCAATCATGGTCTCTGAGAAGCCAAACTTCCTTAACACCTTTGTCATAAATACCCATGAGACCCTGTCATAGGCTTTTGACATATCTAGCTCACCACCACATTATGCTTTGAGTTCCTCTTCCCTATATCCCTAATAATCTCCTGAGCCAGCAGAACATTCTCCGAAATGCTCCTTCCCTTGATAAAACCTGTTTGATTAGGGGATATGAGTTGTGGAATGATATCAGATATTCTTTCTAAGAGTAATCTCGAAAAGATTTTGTTGACAAAATTACTTAAACTAATAGGTCTTAAATCCCTCATCTGTTTTACTATCTCCTTTTTGGGAATTAAAACCAAATTAGTATGAGTAATAAATCTTGGGAGGGAAAAACCACACCACAAAAGAAGGCCCTGACCATCTTGGTTACATCTTCCCCCACAATCTCCCAACAATGTTGATAAAAACTACCAGGGAACCCATCCGGACCACAAGCACTATCCCCATTCATAAGGAAAACAACATTTCTCACCTTCTGTACATTTGGCATCCACACAAACTGTTCATTCCTCTCCCCAGAAATCAGAGCTGCTATACAATCCAGCATGCTAAAGTCATTTACAACATTACAACAACAACAACAACAACAACAACATAACCAGTAAAATCCCACAAGAAAGTCATTTACAACATTATCTTCCATAAATTGTTTCTCATAGAAAGAAACAGCCTTAGCCCCAATGTTTTCCTCCCAGGGAGATGATGTCTCCTTGCTCCGATTGGATCTCAGAAATATTCTACTTTTTCCTTCTCCACTTAACATAGGAGTGGAAAAACTTTGTATTTCTGTCTCCTTCAAACCACTTCAAACCATTTCATCCCAGCCTTCTACTTCCAGAATTCTTCTTCATATAGATAGAATCTTCTAAGCTCTGCATTCACCTTATTTAGCTCCTCCCTGTTCTCTTGGGTGGGGGAAAATCTCCAGTTGGGTCTCCTTAATACGAACCCGATCCACCAAATCAACCACCTTCCTGAAGACATCCCCAAAAGTTTCTTTACTCCACACTGCCAGAGTTTTTTTCACCCTCTTTAGTTTGTGGTGGAATTCGTAGAATGGATCCCCAATAAAGTCAGCCCTCTAATTTTCCTCAACCACCTTTTTAAAGCTGTCATGGTTAGTCCAAAAGTTCAGGAACTTGAATGGCCTATGGACTGGTTCCTCGGTAGTGTTGCACATCACATGAAGAGGGGCATGGTCAGACCCTTGCCTAATCTGATAATGCACTTCACTAGAAGGAAGGATTTGCATGAATTCCTGATTTGCCAGTACCATATCAAGTCTCTTAAAAATACACTCTTACCCCACTCTCCCATTCCACCAAGTAAAACTGCCACCTTTATGTTTCAGTTCTGTCAAAGCACAGCTAGATATACAGCCTGCAAAGTCCTGTGCTTCAACATATGTGAATTGCAACCCCCCTTGTTTCTCCTCCTCAGACAGGATTTAAAGTCCCCCCCCCCCCCCCACAACCCCCCAAAGAAGCCAAGGTTCAAGGTTCCCTTATAGTGCTCCCAGTGTCCTGCAACTCTTCCCACAGCTCTAATCTTTCAATGGCCAAACACCTAGCATACACTGTCGAAATTGAGAATTGTCTTTAATTATACAGAAATCTTATAGTAACTTGTTGCCTAGAATCCCTAATCTCCTGACTCTCCCACTTCTCTCCCCAAAAAAGCCATATTTTAGACGAATTACTACAATATGCATTATGCAAGCCCAACCTCCTTTTATACATCTCCATCTCCTGATCAGCCTGGAATGGTTCCATAATCGCTATGAAAGAGTAGTGATTTCTTCTATTTAGATCCATTAGCCTCTCAAAAGATTTTTGAGATTTTATAGACCTAATATTCCAGAAAAGAACTTTCCCTATCATGGATTACTTTTATTACTTCTATTTTTACTCCTTGTTTTGACTTGTAGAGGGACTTTTTGTACTTTTTAATTGTACCTTTCAAATATTGCATCTCTAGGTGACAGATCCCCCTCCTTAGCCACAACAGCTACATTAGCACTGATATCCCCATTTTCATCTTTTTCCCTTTGCTTATCTTGTGGTGTCCCCTCATTAATGTCAGGTGGATCATCTTCATTCATCAGGCCCTCACTCCTTAAAACCCTGTCCTCACCCACGTTAAGACTGTTATGTACAGGCGCCTGACTGCCAGAGGCAGCCTCGATGCCCTTGTTGGTGGACTCAGCATCATGAATCTTCCCATTAGCCCCTGAATCACCCTCCACCCCCTTCTGTACACCATTACTTTTATTCATCACTTCCTTTATTGAGCTAGATGGGCTGGGCTATGTTTATTCTCCCCAATGTTATCCTTCTTTTGTTGCATGGCACTACTTCCCTTGTCCTCCTCTTTCCCTTGTGTGTCATTCACCTTATCCCCAAATTTCTCTTGCACCCATTCTTTCATATTAATCTTCTTTTTTGTATTAGCGTTATCTTTCTGCTCTTCACCCTTCTTATTCTGGTCCATTTC
>JAABOM020000092.1:16350089-16362619 GCA_011800125.2 Solanum clarkiae | reverse complement strand
CAGATGCCCACAAGTTGGCAAATATGATGTCGGTTAGCTACTGGAAGGGGGCACCATTGCTTGCATTTGGTTGGGCATATCATGTATTTGCATCTATATATGTGTATTTAGGACATGCAATTTCTCGAGGATACCATGTATATTTGATCACTAGGAGGTCTAGTGTAAGCTAGGAAGGTTATTTGAGTTTTAGTTATAGTTGGCATAATCTTTGATCACCGAAGTTACACCTCTCTTTCAGAGGATGAAGCAGTCGTTGTCAAATATGAAACCTAACCAAGGTTAGGGTCGAGTCCCACAGAGATAACAGAGACTCACAATGAATTCAGTAATAAATAATTCAAGTAACAACTCAATTCCCCAAAAGGGGGGAAGGGGTTTGCAATGTTCAACAAGAAATTAAACTGAACTTACTAAAGCTAGAGACAATCAATAACGGAGAGACACTTGCGAATTATGTTCCCCATGATTCACCAACTCAATATCCTCGAGTAACCAATTCTCGACTAGAGTATAGCATGTAGGCTAGTAATTTTAGTTTACCAAGCCCTTTCGTCAAAGTTGAGAGGCGAATTTCATTATGTGACTTGGCCCATCTACACAGTGTGCAAAACTAAACATTATCCATAGTCCCAGTCAACCTCCCCTTGGTCTAATTCGATTGATTAGACAAGAAGACATCATCGAACACTGTTAGACAATCTCTTTTCCTATTCATTACAACTTGGACCGGGAAGGTAACACTAGGCATGTTTTAATGTTGGCCACCACTGGAAAACATGCAAAACGAAGACAATTGATTAATACATGTAAATACCCATTCCAAGAGTTGCAAATTATCTGGGTTTATTTGGTTAGATTTTCATGGTTCCCACAACCCCAAGTTGTTGATTTATCTACTCATGCTATGGGTATATGAAGAAATCATGAATTGAGAAAACATAGTTAATCACTTACCCAATTGAGTTGAAGAACAAGAAAATCCAAAATATAGTGAGAATCACAAGATTTGAAGATACAATGAATCCACAAGTGTATTCTCCCCCAAGATTGAAGTCTCTAAGTACAAAATCCTAAAGAGTACTCTATCGACGTCCTTTCTACTGTACTCTTCAATAGTGACATAAAAATTACTATTTATAGTATTTATAAACAAGTTGTAAAAAATTAGAAAAAATGGTCGACGACTTTATACGATAGGCCTTTACAACTCGTAAACTGATTTATAAGTCGTAATCAGGGTCTCATATTCAGCTCTTAAGATCTTGGACTTACTGCTACAGATCCACTCTACGAGTCATAGATTTATTTATGACTTATATTGTGCTCTCGTAAACTTTATCTGTATTAACTAGTCCTTCACTATATCTCACTAGAATTCCTCTCGAAACCACTCTATACGACTCGTGGAGTCATCTATGACTCGTATCGATGTCTCATGCGGATGAACTTTAGAAATCAAACTTGATTGGAAATCTTCAAGGAACCCACTCTACGAGTCGTGAACTACCTAAAACCAGAAAAGTCTGCAATTTACCCAAGAATCATGCAAACCTTCTTTCCTGCAAAAACTAAGCATAAAACTATAAAAACTATAAATGTCGCATTGAGAACATACAAAATCCTAAGTTTGAAGCATAAAATGTGCTGTATTTTGACAGCACATCAATATCCTCAACATAAGATTGTTGCTTGTCCTCAAGCGTCGACTCAATCTATATAGACAATATAGCAATAAACGTCAACCCATTGACATACATCACATATGATTCAAACTTAGGTAACCACACCAACTTTTCAATACAAAATCAAATAGCTATTTAGAAAACCAAAACACTTGTGGCTTTGACAACACAACAGTGAAAAGAATAGTAACAATCCACAATCACTTAACATGTCAAATTCTAACAATGAAATGCAATTGCCCTTACAGAAAGAGGTCCCATTTTTGACACTCAATGATGATTTCAAATTTAGCTTTGGGACTGTGCAAACACACTCACTCTAATAAAAGATATTCATGCATCATGACTAATGCCATAAGCTTGCCCTTGTACTCATGACTCAGATTTTCAACCAACTGGACTAGGATCACTTTAGGACTTTCTACCCTTGTAACGTAGGATCAGGGGGATTTGGTATGGCATTTTTGAAAAACAATGACCAAAAGCCTCCTTGAACTACATTTTTCATCACTTTCACCTTACAGACCTTAATATTTTCACCTTATCCTCCCTTTTTCCACATTCAAGCTCTTCCGGGTATTTTCTGATTTTTACGCTTCGTTTTGCTTTTAATATCAATCTAAGACATCCTTTTATTTTTCTTGCACTTGACGCAGGATTTTCTTCGTTTTCTCCTCATTCCCATCTCACCACCATATTCTTGTGCTTTACCTTTACACCGACCACTCTTAACTTAGACTTTTAGCCCTTGATAAAGTATACAATATCTATTCTCCAAACCAGGGCCACTTTTGGTAGCTACCCTCAACTTATGGTTTTTACCTCAATCAAGGTTCATAATGCTCAAGGACATACTAGGGCCAATTTCAAGGTTTTTCACTAGACAAGGTTATGCTAATTAGGTGCTTTTGAAAGAAATGGTACATGTAAGACTCAAATATTTGGAACAAGGGATAAAACTTCATTTGGTTAGTAATTTTAGGCTATAGTGGACTAATTAAAGAATAAAGGCCTAAGATCCCTTCCTAATCCATTTAATCTACAATCCAACTTAGAGTAAAGGGAAAGTTCTGAATTAGCACAAAATACACGAATTTAGCAAAATAGGCCCACACATATGGCACAACAAGCATTATTAACAAGAGACTCACAGATCATTCTCCATATCACAAATTACCCTCACTTATCAGATCAACTATTTCCAAACACTCAAACATGCATGGTTTCCATTTAACCACTAATCAAAAACTTTTCGTGGGTACCAATTTTCAAAACAAAACAAAAAAACATGCTATATGCCATGCATATTAGTACTATGTGCTATAAATATTATCTAAACATCCAAAATGTTCTAGTTCGACAGAAATTAAATATCCATGAGGAGAAAGAACACAGTTAAGAAAACCTCGGGATCAAAATTTGGGTAGTTATGGACCATAAGCTACTCAAACTTCACCGAGGCCCACAATACCCATACTCTATTGAAAAATTTGTGCATTATCCCCATGCACAAAATTAAGCAAAGTTAGAATAAGTACGGGTCAAAAACATATCTCGGCAGCTAAGTGCTTGTCTCGTGCTACGTCTGGTAATCTCCCATCTGCAGGGTAGTATGCTCATCTGCCGAACTTTGTCCAGAGGGGCTAATACCCCTTGCCCTATCATGCTCCTCAGCCAGCCTCATCTCCTCCTCTTGCCTCGATGTCCTTAAGGCCAGGCCAAGCTCATCCTCCTCATCCTCATCATCCTTAAAGTGCTTTGCACATACATTCCTCTTAACAAGGTCCTCATATGTGCAAGGGAACTTTCTGAGGGAAGACTGTGTAGGCTCTATAGAGGCAAATAAATCAAATGATGAATACTTAAGTATAGTCTCTGGTAGTGTCATAGGTGCCACAAGTGAAGTTGTTATGTCTTCCCTAAGCTTCTCGATCTCATAATGTACGACTAATAAATCTAAAGGTTGGGCCTTGGATAAACTCTTGTGAACCCGATACTTAAAAAACCCTCCTGAATAGTAGAGATGGTGAATGCCCGGCATCGCTCCTCAGAGTCTATAGCAGTCTGTCAGACCTATGGTCTAAGCTGATGAATAAGCTGAGACAAATAGGCCTCAGCATGTGTAATCGCCACGTCATGGCCTGAATAGAGAGACAGTGGACACATAAACCATGCCTGGTGAAGAAAGTTGTGAAGTGGTAGCCTCTGGTGCAGGGGCAACTATAGTATGACCTCTCTCAGCATCGAATGCCTCAAGCTGTTGGGGTCTCTCATCAGTAGTAGCTGCAATAGTAGTAGTGGTGGTAGTCATCGAACCCTCTGGTGATGGCTTCGGGGCAAACATCAGTGGTGGTGGTGGTGGGGTTGTGCTCGTCGGGTTTTAACTGGGTTATCATCAGCCTTTATTAAGCTGGCCTCCAAGATATGTTGTGCCTCAACTAATTGGTCCAGTTAATGAAGTATCTCTAATTGAGAATCTAAATAGAGTTTGTAGA
Organism: Solanum clarkiae; assembly: GCA_011800125.2. Classification (NCBI taxonomy): domain Eukaryota; kingdom Viridiplantae; phylum Streptophyta; class Magnoliopsida; order Solanales; family Solanaceae; genus Solanum; species Solanum clarkiae. The sequence continues at coordinate 16,358,439 of JAABOM020000092.1, read as the reverse complement.
CCAAAATTGGGAATGGGATAGAAGTGGCCCTCTAGAGTGCTGACTTATGGATCTGCTCTGCTATGATTCGAGCCCAATCAATGTCTTAGCCAGCCCAGATGTTGGCAACCAATACCGTTCGCTTCATGTCAAATTATTATCCACCAAAGTAGGCCAAATGCGAGATCTAACAACTGCCTGCCGAAATTTGGTGGGGAAACTATAGGATCAGTGTGGTTGGTGGACCAAGTAGGCTCTGGACCCTGCTCTATAATATGAGCAACCACGCATCTTAAAAGTGATGTCAGATGTATCGGATTCTTCATGATCAATGAATTTCTGGCCTACCCATCTTATAGTCAAACTCAGCTGTCGATCTTGGGGCACGATACTCGGGACCAAAAAGTACACGGTGGATCATCTCCTCTAAAGTATTGGCCCGTCGCCCTCTTACTTGAACCTTTATCAATCTGGGATGTAAAATAGGTCTTTTCCCCTTGGGAAGATCTCGTTCAATCGTAGCCGCGTACAATGTGTAAAAATCTCATACTAGAATTGGGGCATATCGTCCAAGTGCCTCTGTCAGCCACTCGAGCCCATATTGTATCATCGTGTCCTTCAGACTTGGTACACGACTCAGTCCATCACCAACAACCCTGTTTCCTCATATATTAAACAGGTCGGTTTGTGCTGCCCCTTGGGCTCTGTGCCCTACAAAAATATGGCCTTCATCTCCTCGATGCACCATCGATGAGTAATAGCATCTGGTGCTGAAGAAGAAGATGGTGTAATGAAGGACTCAATATCTCCTCTCTCCTTGGAGGCCCCCCTTAACTCCGCTCCTCCATAGAAAGGGGTCATCTTGGGTATGCTACTCCCCATCTCCTCACTATCTTCCTCGCTAGACTAGGAAGGACTTCTCTCTGAACCTGAGGCTGCCTAACTCTAACTACAACTCTCATATGTGGTCAAGGCACCTCTGGTGAGGCTGGGTATCTTATATCTCCACTGACCTGTCAGCTGAGAGGTCTGCTCAGTATTCGAAGGCTCATCATCTGTAGGCTTATCTCGAAGCTTCTTTTTAAAAGCCTAAATCTCTGCACGTTTGCCTTTTGACACCAAGGTATTCAAAAACTAAACATCAAAGAATCACAATTAGCCCCAACAATCAAGGAACAAAAAGCAAAAACCTAATTAAATCATTTGCAGATAGGGTCTACGAGGGCCCCTTTACAAGTTGTAGTGAGCACTACAAATTGTAAAGTGCTCTCATAGGTCAGGGCTTCAAAACAATAATTCACTGGAAAATTATATGAGACCTAGGTACAACTCAAAACTTGGGTTGCAAGTTGTAAACTAGTTTTGTATAAAAGTCCAGAGAGTATTTTGAAAAACAGGCTGAGTTCTACGAGACCTATTTATGAGTTATAAAGTGATCTACGACTCATAGAGGGTCTCATCTGAAGAATGCTCAAATTATCAAGTCTCTGAAACTTCCTACGAGGACATTTATGACTCATAGATTTATTTATGAGTTGTAAAAGACTCTCGTGAACAAGAAATTGTAGATACCTAATCTATCTCAATTCATCACAAGGACCTCAAAGACTAATCAATCCAATGAAATTCATCCAAATTATAACACCATAAGCTTGCCTCTATACTCACCTTCCAGATCGGTGACAAAGTGGATTTGGATCACTTTAGGACTTAATGGCCTGTAACATAGGCTTATGGGGCTTTGGTATGACATTTTAGGCAAGTAGTGACTAAACTCTATCCTTGAACCATGTTTACCAACATGTTTACCTTCATAACCTAAGCATTTCCACTAAATTCTCCCTTATTCTTCTATTTCAAGTTTTTCCTGGGTGCCTTCTTTCTCTTTTTTCAGCTGTGCCTTATTTTTGAACTCATTTTTGCTATTCTTTTCAATCTAAGGTACTTTTCTTTTCTTTTTCTCACCCCATCTCCTGGCTTTTAATTTCTTTCTTTGTTTCGCAACTAATCACATTATTTTTATTACTTTACCACAATAAAGGACACCCTCAACTTAGGCTTTTAGCCTGAAAAGAAGTTCATAATATCTATTCCCCAAATCAGGGCCACTAGTCGTAGCCACCCTCAACTTAGCCTTTTAGCCTCAATCAAGATTCACATGTTCAAGGATAGGTTAGGGCCAACATTAAGGTATTTCATAAACAAGGATAATCTAGCTAGGTGTCATGAAAGAATGAGTGCAAGAGAGCCTCAAACAATAGGAACAAGGGGTCAGCTACACATCTGTTAATAAGCCATTTAGGCAAAAGTGGGCTCATTAAAAGAACAAAGGCCTAAGATCCCTTCCAAATCAACTACATCACCAAACCAATCTTAGAGTACCAAGACAAGTTCTAAGTCCATACATAATACATGAATGTGACAAAATAAGCACACAACACACATGGCATCATACATCAATTTAGTCCACTTGGTTACTCAGACATCACCAATTTATCAAACGTTGCTCCTCCACAATTTTGCTTTTTCTTCCACCTTGAACTTATGAATCAAACCCCTAATTTCTTTTCCAACTTTCTATCATACTCAAAGGGTGGTGGTATAAAAATGAGGGGAACAAGTACTAGATATTGCCTGATATTTGGAGTAGAGGTTCCCAATCTAAGCTCCTTTTAGACCGCAAGGGGCTTCAAATATCTCTAGTTCGATATCTCTAATTTTGTAGGGTATGGTGCCAATCTTCTCCACTAACTCTATGAGAAGAGTGTTGATGGATAGCTATTTTAACATGGAGAGAGAATACTTGACCTTGCTTTCCTCCTCCCTCTTCTTGAGTCATTGAGGGAAAGGAAGAGGAGGCCTTGGGACGGGCTTGGACTTCTTTGTCTCTTCAATGGATTTATTTACCACATCCTTGCAACACACATTTCCATAAACCATACCCTTATTTGCATCTATCTCCTCATGAATATCTTCTACAACAACTAGAACAGGAGGATCAATAGTACTCTTACTACACCTACTAGTAACCTCCATACATTTCCCTTCATTCTCAGAACTTTGCATTGTATCACCAGGCAATGTACCACTCTGATGCTGCTTAAGGAGAGTCGATACCTGACCACACTGTTGCTGAAGCTAGTTAAAAGCCAAAGAATGAGATTATTTTTTTTATTAATGTTTGCAATTTCTAATCTCATTCCACATAGAGTCTCATCCCGTGTCTCAGCGTTCTTGAACAGGCGATCAAATATCTCCTCAATTCTAGAGTTTTTTGTTCCTGCACCGTATTGGCGTGGTAGCATATAAGGATCATTTCTGAAACCATCTCTACTACTCAACTCGATGTCTAGCCCCTGAAATTTCTCATAATAACCACCCTAGCTATATCTGTAAGGACATTCTCTTCCATATGTCCAATTGTGGTTTCCTTGACCTTGGCGCCAATGATCTTGTTTGGACCATTGGACGTTTGTCAGGAAATTCCCTATCTACTCAGCTGGAAACCAAGTGTCCTCCTCATAGTATAGGTCCTCATACATGGGTGTACGTGAAGGCTAATATTGTGATCAAGGAGTGTAAATCTCTTTTTTTTAAATGCCCTGGAAAGAAACAAAAGAAAACAAAAACAAAAACAAAAGAAAAATATATGAGAATTAAGAAATCAATACTTGAACTAACTAATAGTGAATTCAATGTCAAGAACCTAGTTGTATTCCCTAGCAACGATGCCATAATTTTTAACTAATGTTCATGCTCCAATAAGTAAGCGGTCATTGTCAGCAATTAACCTAACCAGAGGTTAAAGTTGAATCCACAGGGAATATGGGGCTTGTCTATAGAGATCCACTATGAATCATTTCAACCATTGATTGCTAAAATCTCTAAATAGGAGGGGGGTGTTTGTGATTTAATAATAAAAATAAAGATAAAAATAAAAATAACCACTATACTAACTATGCGGGAAGACACACAAATTTAGGGACAACTTGGGAATTGTGTTTCCCATGATTCATTGACTCAATTACCCTAGTCAATATATCTTTAATTGGGAATTCGTATCCAGGACTGTAACTTAGGTTCTTTCAGCCCTCTTGTGAAGGTGAAGGCCAAATTTCACCATGGCACATGTTCGGCAACCATGGTGTACCAATTAACCATTACCCATTGTCCCAATCAACCTCCCCTTGGTTAGGTTTGGTTGATTAGAAGGGAACACATCAATTGAATCCTATCATTTACTTCTTTTTTCCTATTCATCACTACCTTGGTCGGGATCATGATAGTAGACGGGGTTTGGTGTTGGCCACTACCAAAAAACAATAAAGATGAAGTGAAATATATAATACATGCAAAACCCCAATCATAGAAATGCACAAAGTATAGGTTATTTCAAGTCAACTACTCATGGTTCCCGCAACTCCAAGTTATGGATGCTTAGCTACGCATGTGTATGGCAAAATAAACAACAATGAAAATAGAAGGCATAGTTGAGAGATTACCCAAAACAATGAAGAACAGGAACACCACAAGTTGAAAACCATAAGCTTGGATTAATGGAAAATGAATACAATGTGGGTTTTCAATCCCCCAAAAGTGGGTCTTCAAATTGAACGATAAAAATCTACTCTAAAACCTAAAAATGCTCTTAGAATATTCACAAGTATCTCTGAATGTTGAATCTCCCTAAAGAAAACCTAACATTATGTATCTATACTAGTTACAAAAGTACCCTAAAAGTTAAATAGAAAAGACAGATAGCAACAGATACATCACACAAGTATGACTCGTAGGGTGATCTACAAGTGGTAATCAGGGTCTCATAATCAGTACTAGGCATTTTGGACTTGACTGTTACGACCCACTGTTTCGAGTCATTTCTTGGGCTGTGACTTGTATGCTCATCTCGTTGTCTAGGACTTCAGTTCTTGATCCAAACTTTTAGCTTACTGTTTCTTGCTACAATCCCAATAATACGAGTTATAATGATACATATGACTCTTAGAGTTGCCTCCTAGGGTTTACTTCCACTTAGCAAATTTCTAATTTTTTCTCTCTGTTTCTTGCTACAAGATTACCCTACGACTTGTATCTTAGGCTACAACTCGTAGGAGGACTCATATGTCCTGCACTTCAACAAAATCTGTAACTTTCTCCCAAAATCATGCCAACCTACCCTTTCAATAATAACAACACAAAAAAACATAAAAACTATAAAAAGTCGTATTAAGAACTCACAAAATCTCTTATTTTAGATATCAAATATGTTGTATTTTGACAGCACATCACCCTACCACCCATGGTGATTGAGGTACAAACCCCTCAACCTAGTTATCAATGTACAAACTACTGGATTGGTTGGTGGATCGTTACACCCTACCACCCATGGTGATTGAGGTACAAACTGCTCAACGTGGTTATCAAGATATAAACCCCTCGACATGGTTACCCGGGCTCACAACCCCCGAGTGGGGCATGGTCAATTTTTAACACAATATAAGAGAATATCATATACTATATCCCATTCATCATCATAAAGTCATTCATCTCATAAGATATGCATTGGAACTTCAATTGCTTAAGAAATCATAACCGGACATTTTATCAAACATTTGATGGTGTGCAATGCTAGTGTAAAATCATGCAATTAAAGAGTGAAATCATGCAATAAATCTTGAAGTAAATCATCCCACCAATACTTGGTAACACCATCATATAATATACATCAAAACCCTTCATCAAATCTCAAGATAGATCTAAAATTCATAGCTCAAAACATGCATAAACAATCATACTTTTACAAAACTCCAACATAGTTCATAGTCAAATTTATAATAGAAAATCCAAATAAGTGAAATCAACATAGAAATATGTATTCTAGATAAAACGGAGGCTTGGGCATCATGGCTGAAATGACCCAATAGTTGAAACTCACATACCTTGACTTTGGAAAATTCCTTGAAGAGGATTTGAATGGAGACTTGAAGCTTGGATGAATTCCTTAAGATTTAGAAGAGGTTTGGACACTTTCATTTTTGAGAGAAATATTAGTCTAAGGGTTTGGACCGAGATAAAAAATCACTGGCAAGCAAAGACGCAAGTCTTCATCTAATCCACGATGCAGACCTATCCCCAAGGTAAATTTCACACTGGTCTGCGTCAGGTGCGCGTCGCGGTACCATCACGAATTGTCACTATTTTGCGCAAACTTGAGAAAATCAAATTTCACTATGGTTGCTCTAAAATCAGGGTTATACCTATACCCTACTAAATGTTGCCACATGATAGAAATTATAAAGTCAAATTTTTTTTATCATGCAACAATTTTTTACGATATATAAAAATTATGATTCTGGGCACTTTTGAGGCGCATTTTTAGGCATTCTTTGGAGTCGTTTCATATAGTTACTGGCTCTACATTCTCATATATTACTATATTTAGTATTAGTAAGCTTGATATGAGACCTGAGCAACTGTTACAGTCAGCTGAGGCATGTGCACCGATTGGTGACTCAATTATAGCTAGTCATGTCTATTGTGGTTGTACAGTGTTAATTAAAGAACCTCCAACCTCTACTGATTTAGTTAAATTGATTATTCTAGATTTTTATGTTTTTATGGCTATGCATTTTTTGGCAACTTTTTATGCTAATAGTGAGTGTCATGCAAAGCTAGTCCACTTTCATTTTCTAGGTGAGCTTGCCCTTAATGGAAAGGTAATGCTTCCACGCCCAAGGGTAAGTTTATTTCATACCTTAGGGCCATGAAGATAATTGCTAAGGGTTATATATGTAATCTAGTTGATTCTAGGGATATTGATAAGGAGCTAAGAACACATTAGTCATTCCCTATTGTGAATGAATTCCTTATGATATTCCCTAATGAGCTTTAAACAATTCCCCTCAAAGGCAAATCAATTTTTCTATAGATTTTCTCCTCGATATGCAACCTATATCTATTCTTCCCTACAAAATGACTTTTTCAGAGCTAAGTGAATTGAAGGAGAAATTGAAGGACTTACTCGATAAAGGCTTTATTGGGCCAACTACATCTCCATCAGGTGCTCTAGTGCTTTTTGTTCGAAAGAAAGATGGACCTTATGGATGTGAATAGATTATAAACAACTGAATAAAGTCACTATCAAGAATAAGTATCCTCTTCCACGAATTAAGGACTTGTTCGACCAATTGTAGAGTGCCAAATACATTTTAAAAATCTACTTGTGATCTTGTTACCACCAATTGTGAGTCGGGGATGTTGATATTCCGAAGACAACATTTAGGTCAAGGTATGATCATTTTTGAGCTCCTTGTCTTGTCAATTGGGCTTACAAATTCCCAATAGTTTTTATAGACTAATGAATTGAGTCTTTAAACCATTTTTTGATGAATTTGTGATTGTGTTTATTGACAACATCTTGATATATTCACGGTCATAAGCTGAGCATGAAGACCACTTGTGAGCTATATTGCTGACTCTCCAAGACAACATGTTATATGCTAAATTCTCTAAATGTAAATTTTGGTTAACTTCTATAGCTTTTCTTAGACATGTTATTACTGGCAATTGTATAAAGGTCAATTTCCAGAAGATTGAAGTAGTGATGGACTGGACAAGACCCTTGAATCCAATAGAGGTTCATAGTTTTCTAGGCTTGGCAAGATATTATAGAAGGTTTATTAGGGAATTATCCTCTATCTCTGCACCACAGACGAAGTTGATGCATAAAGCAGCTAAGGTTTAGTAGACTAAAGCATATGATCAAATTTTTCAGGAGCTAAAGAAAAGGCTTACCACTGAACCTATCTTGGGTCTTTTGATTGGCACCAATGGTTACGTTGTATAGTATGATGCCTCAAGAATTGGCCTGGGTTGTGTTTTTATGCAGCATGGTAGAATTATCGTATATGCTTTCAGACAATTATGAAAACATGAAGAAAACTATCCTACTCATGATCTTGAGATTGCTGTAGTCATTTTTTGCCCTAAAGATTTGGTGGCATTATCTATACGGGGTTCATATTGATGTTTATACCAACAACTAGAGCCTCCAATATTTATTTAAGCAAAAGGAGCTGAACTACAATAAAAGAAATGGCTAGAATTACTAAAGGACTATGATTTAACACCCCACATCTTATCATACGAATACTATACAAATGAAATATGACATGATTTGGTTAAACTAGCGCTAATTTTTTAAAAGAGTTTGGATCTCGTGTTAATGGGCTATATGTGCGTCTAACACTTAAGAGAGTCGGGTATATACATGTTTTGTGTCAAAGTGAGGAGACTATGGCCTTAAAATGAAGTGAGAGAATTGAGGTTCTTGTAGGACTTAGGAAGCAAGTAGGTGAGTCAGCTACTTGCT
>JAABOM020000092.1:16317517-16349989 GCA_011800125.2 Solanum clarkiae | reverse complement strand
CAGTTGGAGGAAAGCCAGTAAGAGCACCAAGCAAATTCCCAATTACACTCTTTCAATTCTTTCGAATTCATTGGATCATTTCATTGCATCCTCAACTTCCCATGCTATCTCTTCTGCTTGCCGGTTCCTCCAAAGTACTTTAACTGAATCTATTTTTTTGTTCCTTAGCACCTTAACTTGATGGTCTAGAATAGTAATAGGTACCTTTTCATAAGTAAGATCCTCTATAACTTGTACATCCTCGATAGGAGTGATACAAGATAGGTCACCTATGTATTTTCGAAGCATTGAGACATGGAAAACTATATGAACCATTGAAAGCTCCTGGGTAGCTCTAATTCATATGCGACCTGTCCAATCTTCTTAATGATCTCATACGGCCCTATGTAGCGTGGACTCAATTTTCCCTTCTTACCAAATCTAATAACCCCTTTCATGGGAGACACCTTTAAAAATACCCAATCACCTACTGAAAATTCCATCCTCTTCTCCTGGCATCGGCATATGATTTGTGTCGACTTTGGGCTGTTTCTAGTCACTGATGTATCACCTTAACTTTTTCCACGGCTTGTTGTACCAGATTCGGCCCACGTAAGTTGGTTTCACCCACCTCAAACCATCTAATTGGTGACCTACATTTGCTTTCATACAAGGCTTCGTAAGGTGCCATTTTTATACTCGCATGGTAGCTATTGTTATAGGCAAACTCAATAAGTGGCAAGTGGTCCACCCAACTACCTTTAAAGTCTAATGCACAAGCTCACAGCATTTCTTCAAGTGTCTGAATGGTGCGTTCTGCTTGACTATCTGTTTGAGGGTGAAAAGCTTTACTTAAATTCACTTGGGTCCCTAAACTGCTTTGGAAGGACTTCCAAAACTTTATAGTGAATTGGGCTCCTCGATCAGATATAATGGAGACTGGGACTCCATGTAACCTGACTATTTTTTAAGGTATACCCCATTTACGCAAGATTCAAGCACTTTTATAAATTAGCACTAGTTTAACCAAATCATATCATATTTCATTTGAATTGTACTAGTAGTATAGTTTAAGGTGTGGGGTAATACAAAAATATCATGGCAAGAATTCTAAAGTTATTGATCACCTATTACATGATTTGCAAGTCAGGTGACTTCATGATGATTAAGGGATTTTAAGCATGCATTGAATTCATGAAAAGTATCTATGTTTTTACAAGTATCAAGTTAACCCGTATTTTAAGATTTTTACCTCTTGTGAGCCATTCATGTTAAAGCAAGGGTTCATGTATGATTATGATCTATTCTTATATTTAAGTTAGGCTCACTACTAGGGTCAAGCATGGTTATGAGCTACACAATTCATATTCTTACAAGCTATCCATGTTATGATTAAAGAATAATTATTTCAAGTATTTTGTAGGATTAGACCTTGCACTGATGGATTGGATGTCAGTGTGGACTATCTTCAAGGGTACATACTCCATTCCTCAAACTATGTGCTACCATAGGATTATGATTATTACCCTAACTATTTTAGTGGATCCACATAGTGCTCTTTATCATGAAATTCTTTCCTAAATGGGTCATGTTCCTATAAGAAGGTTTGCTTCATACAAAATGTGTCATGTTTCCATAACATGAAGTATGGTTTACCTTGGGAAGTAGATCACATCTTTACCAATGTAGGGTAATTATCGGGATTCTAAGTTGTAGCTTGCTTGATCTTTCTCATGTCGGTTAAGGTCTCTTCCTATACATATATTACGTACTATGCAAGTCAAATGTTTTACAAGCATATTTTGCTATAAGATTTGATCATGCATCCCATATTGAGATTATATTTGTTACTTATGTGTATGCATTTTGAATATATTGGCTTAGGTCTTCGTTGCATCATATCCCAAATACTTACTACGTTCAAACGTACTATTGCATACTTTATGACTACATGATATCACCGTGTAGGAACCAGAACTCCTTTTGATCATCCTTCTCCACGTGGCTAGTTCGACTCTCAGAGAAAGCATAGATGAGTCCTCAATTTCGAGGATAATATCTACTCATTTCATGTTATGTTGAGGCTCCTTATTATGTTGGATACTTATGTTTATGAGGATGAGCCTGGGAAGTGTCTTGGCCTCACTCTATTTCAAGTTAGAGGTGTTGTTGGATACTATGATGTATTTATGCTATGAGTTTGACTTTTTTGTTGGTTTTATGATTATCAAAGAATTCCCTTAGTCTTGATTCCCTTTTTACTAAATCTTGTTGATGTTTAGTTTGCTTCCGCAATCAAGGATGTGTGAATGATGTGCTAAAAGGCTTATTTAGGGTCCTTTGGGTTCCCATTAATCCTGTCACATCTAGGCCCTAGGTTTGGGTAATGATAAAGTTGGTATCAGAGCATTACATTGTTAATCGTCCTCGAAGATCCAATACACTGAATCAATTAGAGTCGTATTCATGAATGTGAAGCGCGCCACAACTATGAATAGGAGGCTATGAGGCGTTTTAGGAAATGTTTACTTCTTCATGATCAATATTGTGCTTTAGGTGTTGCTAGAACGATTTTCACCTAACGAAATCTCTTTACTCTTTTAGATCATGCTTATACCAAGAGGAAAGCAAAGGAGAGCCCATACACTCGAGGAGCAACCGGCCACTCCCGCTCCTCAAGCTCCTCAAGATGGAGAGGTGGCCCAAAAAGAGTTTTGAGATGCCATCACATATTGTCCCTTGCTATGAACAACCAAATGAACTAAGGGTCCCAAGCCCCTCATGCTACTACTTCGACCTCAAGTGTGAGGTATTTCACAAGGATGAGTCCACCGGAGTTCCATAGGTTCAAGGTGAATGAGGGTCCCTAAGAGTTCATCAGTGAGGTGTATAAGGTGCTATCTATTATAGGGGTCAATTCGGAAGAGAAAGCAGAGTTAGAAGCCTACGAACCCAAAGGTGTGGCCCAAATTTGGTTCACTTAATGGAAGTTAGAGAAGGGAAATGATAATTTTATTCCTTGGGAAGAGTTCAAAGCTGCTTTTCCTAATCAGTTCTTCCCTATTGAGTTAAGAGAGGCTAAGATGATGGACTTATGAATCTTAAGAAATGTTCTATGATTGTGAGGGAGTATGCTCGGAAGTTTAATAGGCTCTCCTAGTATGCTCCACAATTGGTTGCCTAACCTAGATCAAGGATGAACAAATTTGTGTCGGGAGTATCCGACATGGTTAATGAAGAGCGTCATATCACCATGCCAGTGAGTGATATGGATTTGTCTCCGCTAATGACATATGCCAAACAACTAAAGGGAGAAAATCTTAGAAAGAGAATAAGTGATGAGTCTAAAAGGGCTTAATTTGAAGGTGGTTTCCAAGGATCTAAGGGTTGCCAGTTTCCTCAAGGCCACAAATTCCAAGACCTAGGGTCTTCCAATGCTCCTAACAAGAGATTCGCTACTGACAACCCAAGATTCTAAGGCGGCAATGGTGGGATGATCAATCCTAATTGCAAAAAGTGTGGGAAAAACCATGGTGGCCCATGTTTGAAAAATTAAAATTCTTGTTTTGGATGTGGTGGAATGGGTCACAAAGTTATTGATTGTCCTCATGCTCAAAAAATGGGTGGAGACGATCGTCCTCAAGGCCAATCTGCTAATGTGGGCAAAAGGGCAAGGGGAGGTCAAGAAGGGGGTGCTTTAAGGCAAAATAGTTTGTAACATTCCAAGGAACGCAAGGAGTTGATGAGGCGTCCTATGTTGTTACCGGTATGTCAAAGGTTTATGATTATGATGTGTGTGCATTGAAGGATTCGGGTGCCACTCTCTCTTTCATTACTCCTTTTGTTGCCAAAAAGCTTCATGTGTGTCCTGAATTGTTATGTGAACCTTATGAGGTGTCTACCCCCATTGTTGAGTCTATTGTTACTAAAAGGGTCTATCGAAATTGTCCCGTGTCTCATACGACCCATGTGACTGGGCGTGGCACCTTACTTGGCCCCAATGATGGGGTTTTCAAGCTGAGGCCACCCCACGACTCCTCCACATGATCTGTTGAGTATCTTATCGCTTGTGTGGGGTGCCGGTGAGGTATTCCTTAGCATGTAACACCACACCAAGGCCAATACTCAAAATTGAGGCCAAGTGTGGTCTAATTAGAGCCCACACGGCTTATGTAACCTCACAATAGATGCATGATCTCTCTTGAGCCAATAATTGGTCCAATTTTTTTTGGTAATGAGTTTTCTTCAAGGTCCAATAGCGTCATACGATATCCTGTTCATTACACATAACCGGGCATTTTCTCCAATGCTTCAATCAAAGGGATGTTGATGGATAGTTTCTTAAGCATAGAGAGAAAATGTTTAAACTTGCCATCCTCCTCTTTTCTTTTGAGTCTTTGGAGAAAGGGAGGAGAAGTCCTTGGGATGGTCTTATACTTCCTTTGCTCATCTACGGCTTTAGCATTTACACTCTCTTCAACATAACCCTCTCCTTCAACCACATCTTTTTCAATAAATATCTCTTCATGCACATCATTCCCATCTACCGACATTGGAGGATCAATGGTACTCTTACCACCTCTTGTCGGGACTGTCATACAGTGCCCCTCATTCTTTGGATCCTGAATTGTATTGCTTGGAAATGTACCTTTCTGGCGTTGATTCAATTGAATGGACATTTAACCGAACTGTCGATTAAGTTGCTTAATGGCCACTAAATGAGACTCTATCTTTTAGTTTATACTTGAGATATCCAATTTCATTCCCCTTAAAGTCTCATATTGTGTCTTCGCTTTTTTCATCAATTGTCAAACATTTCCTCGATCCTCGAATTTCTTGCCTCGACATCACGATTATGTGGAGGTACATATGGACCATTTCTAAAACTATCTCTTCTACCCTACTGGGCTTCTAGAACCCTATTCCTCTTATAATAACCTCTTTTATCTCTATAAGAACCTTCTCTACTGTAAGTCCAACCTTGATTTCCAAAATCTTGATACCGATAGTCTGTATTAGACCATTGAGTATTTTTCCAAAAACCCACCACTTGATCACTCAAAAAGCAAGCATACTTATCATAATATTGCTCTTCATACATGGGTGCTCGAGAAGGTTGATGAACAATGACAAGCACTCTCTCTTGATTTTGTTTGATGACCACGTCCATGCTAGTGCAAAGTTGAGCAAGTTGTAGCATAATTTCTTCATTAATCTTAGATTGCACAGACCCAACACTAACAAGAGCTTCTTGTGGAGGCTTTATCACGTTGTCCCTGTACATGGTTAGTTTTGTCGGCTTGTTCCATTCTCTCGGAGATCCTTGCGAATGGTTGATCCAAGAACATACCCCCCATTATAGTATCAGCACAAGCTTGATTATTTTCATTAAGGGCACATTAAAACATTTCTACCAAGGCATCATCAATAATTTTGTGGTCTAGGATGCTTCTCAAACATTTTGTAAATCTCTCCCACGTAGTACTGATTGAATCACCTGGAAGTTGCTCAAAATTATTGATTTGATATTTTAATATGAGCTTTTTTGACCTTGGAAGCACCTTTCCAAAAAAGAATTCTATAAATCTGTCCAATTGGTGATCAAACATTGTGGGAGCTTAGATGGATGCACAGTCGTATTACCAGTTAAGAGGTAATGGACAAACATGCAACCCCACAAAATCCATGGAAAGATTTTGTGTCCACATCACACTTTTGCAAAGGAAAGCTACATCAAACAGATGCCTATGCAGATCCTTGGATGGTAAGACAGCAAATAACTAACAATTTTGAAGCATTTGAAGCAACCTACTTGAAATCATGAACATAGTATCGACGGGTGGTAGTGGCAGTACTATAGCTCCAGTTATTACCATAGCCATGGGATTCAATCTATACCGATTCCATCTATAAGCATTCTCATTGAAGTCCATAGGTTGTGGCCTATTCTCCAATGGTGGTGGATTGTCATCCTTATTATTAAAATTCCGATTCATAGCTTCATTAACCGTGATATTAGCAATTACTTGAGTCATTCTTATTGTAACCCATTAGATCTCTAAATTAATCGAAGCTAAGGGAATGCCTTAACTCCTTGTGCTGGGCATACAACATCTGTATACCCTGTAAAGAGACTAAACAAAACAAACAAAAATAAGAGTAAACTACAAGGGAATTAAGAGATTAACACTTGAATTATATTACTAGTGAATCCAATCAAAGTCTCGTCATATTCCCCAGCAATGATGCTATTTTTCTTTGATCACGCTCAAATATGCCTCTTTTTCAAGGTCAAAGGGATAATCAAAGTAATAAACCTAATCAAGGTTAGAGTCAAATCCCACAGGGAATACGGGACTTTCCAAATTGGTTCACCAACAATCAATTCAAGTATTAACTAACTCAATTCCCAAAAGGGAGGGGGCGGTTGCAATTATTGATAAAAATTAAACTAAACTAACTAAAATGAAAGAAAATCAATAACAGAGAGCAAGTTTGTATTGTTCTCCATGATTCACTAACTAAACATCCCCAAATGTCACAATTCTCAACTAGAATATCACATGCATGGCGGTAATTTATGTTCTTCCAATCCTCTGGTCAAAGGTGAAGGTTGAATTTTACTATAGGAGTTGCTCTATCTCTATAGTATGCTAAACTAACTATTACCCATTAACTGCTCCCCTTGGTCTAGTTTGGTTGATTCGATTAGGACACATCATCGAATCCCATTAATCACTCTCTTTTCCTATTCATTACCACCTGGATCGGGAAGGTAATGCTAGGCGAGTTCTAATGTTGTCCACTATTATAAAACATGCAAAATGAAGAGAAATGATTAATATGTGCAAATACCCATTCTCAGAATTGTATACAATCGGGATTTTTCATGTTAGATTCTCATGGTTCCCACAAACCCAAGTTGTGGATTTAGCTACTCATACTTTTAGGCAAATAATGAAACAATGAATGGAGAAGACATGTTTAATCACTTACTTAGAAAAAGATTAAAGAACAAGAAAACTCAATTTGTATTGAGAATCAGAAAGATAGCTTGAATCCACAAGTGAATCTCTTCTCCAAAATTTAGTCTCAAAAACTAAAACCCTAAAAATATTTTAATTTTCGTACTCCCTACTTTACCCTCTCTGTAAAAACTATGCAAGAAATTATCAGAGACTGCATTTAGTGACTTAATATTTACTATTTATAGTATTTACAAATAAGTCTCTAAATAAATTTGAAAAGCTGATTGACAGCTGCTACGACTCGTAGTTACAACTCGTAAAAAAAGTTTATGAGTCGTAATTGTCCTTTTGTGTTCAGCTTCATAAATCTTAGACTACACTGCTATGAAACATCTTCATGAGTCGTAGTATGATCTATGACTCGTATTAACATCTCGTAGCCCACATATGTATCACTTGGTCCAATACTAGAAATCCCTACAAAACCTCCCAATATGACTCGCAGAGAGTTCTAAGATTCGTAAAGGGGTATCGTTTGGCCGAACTTCATTTTGCTTCAACACTAGAAATCTCCATGAGACTTCCTCTATGACTGATAGATTGGCTACGACTCATAAAGGGTCTCATATACCTTTCAAAATCTAGCAAAACCTGTAACGTTTTCCAAAATTGTGCGAACTTGCTTTTCATGCAAAAACAAACACAAAAACACTTAAAAACCATAGAATTCACATTGAGAAAATGCAAAATCTCTACTTTTATGCATCAAATATATTGTATTTTGATAGCACATCATGAGCTTAATTTTTTGGATTCATGTGTTTTGTGCTAATTAAGAACTTTTCTTATTACTTTAAATTATATTATTGATTAATTGGATTAAGAAAGGATCTTAGGACATTATTTTTAATGGTCAACTTAGCCTAAAAATGACCAACTAAAATAATGATATAATTCGTTGTTCCTAATATTTTAGCCTAACTTGTACCTATTCTTTGAATACACATGATTAACCTAGTCTTGTTAGTTGTAAAATCTTGAAATTAGCCCTGGTCCTTCATTGAATATTGTGCACCTCGGCTGAGGCAAAAAGCCTATATTAAGGGTGGCTACCAAAAGTGGCCCTGGTTCTGAAGATAGATATTGTGCACCTCAACACAGGCCAAAATCCTAAGTTGTGTGTCGCTAGTTTAAGTGTGAAACACAAAAACAAGGAGGTGAATTAGTGATATCTAGGAAAAAAGCAAAAATCATGTACAAAATGGAAGAAAAAATAAGTGATGCCTTAGTAGTGTACTAGAAAGTAAAATAAAGTGTAGAAACATGGCAAAACTCTGAAAAAATGAAAAAAGAAAGCACCCAAAAAAGCTTGAAATAAGAAAAGGGGAGAATAAGGTCAAAAACAATAGAGTTGATAGGGCAAAAGTGTAGAAAACTGCAATGTCAAGGAAGGCCTTTAGACACTATTTTCTCACAACATCATAGCGAATCATCATAGTCTACCTTACTAGACTTAAAAGTCCTAAAGTGATCCTAGTCTAGTTAATTGAAGGTCTTAATCATGCGTATAGGGGAAAGCCTATGGTATTAGACATAATGCATGAATATCTTTTGTGAGAGTAGGTAATTTTGTAGAGTCCCAAGGTTATACATGAAAACATCATTAAGTGTCGGATATGAGACTTCTTTCTATGAGGGCACTTGCATTGCATTGTTATCACTAGATTTGTTCAGTTATTCTGGATTGTTGATAATATCTTGCTTGTCATAATTGTGTTTTCACAAGCACCAATTTGTATTAGTTTGCTAGATAGTTATTTGATCCTGTTTTGAAAAGTTGGTGTGGGTCTCTGAGTTTGAGATTTATGTAATGTCTATCACTGGATTCATGTCTGTATGTTACTGTATTATCTGAATAGATTGAGTCCGCTGCTTGAGAAAAAGAAATAATTTTATGTTGAGGGGTTTTTGTGCTGTAAAAATACAACACTTTTGATGCTTGAAACTTGAAATTTATGTGTTCCCATAACTTATCGTCCCGTATGTTATACACTAGAAATGAATTAGGTTATCCGGTGATACTTAGTTGGGGAACTATGGGGAGCACAATACCCTAGTTTATCTCTATAGTAACTTCTCTTTTGTGTTAGTTAGTTTAGTTATATTCCTTATTGATTATTGAACCCCCCCCTAGGGAAGTAAGTTGGTTAACTATTTGGATTGCGATTATTTTTGAATTCTCTTGAGTCTACATATTCCCTACGAGTTCAGCCCTAACCTTAGTTAGGCTTGAAAACAACTACTTTATCCTCTAAAGTGGATATGTAACTAAGGAGACATCACTAGGTACAATCATCTCAAAGATAGTGACATCCCTGAACAACATTCAAAACATGTTATGGTCATTATGAGTTCTTGTTCATGTCATGCATCTGACAAATACACCAGTAGCTTTCATGAATCATATAAAAAGGATGTTGAGGTTGTACAGGGATATGTTAGTTATTGTGTTCATAAATGACATCCTGATCTACTCTCGTAATGCGGATAAGCATGCCAACCATCTTAGAATTATCCTTCAGACCCTTAAGGACTAACAGTTGTATGTCAAATTTTCCAAATGTAAGTTCTGGTTAGCATTTGTAGAATTTTTGGGTCATATTATTTCTGGTGACGGCATTCAGGTTGATTGTCAAAAGATTGAGGTGCTAAAGAATTTGCCAACACCTACAACTGTGACAGAGATAAGGAGATTCTTAGGCTTGGCAGGTTATTATAGGCATTTGTTGAGGCATTTTCTTCTATCTCAGCTCCCTTGACTAACTTTAGACAAAAGAAGGTTAAGTTCATATTGTCTGAAGCTTGTGAGAAGAGTTTCCAAGAGTTAAAAACTAGGTTGACTACTGTGCTAGTCTTATACCTACCTTAAGGAGCTGATAGCTTTGTTGTATAGTGTGATGCTTCCAGAGTTGGCCTTAGGTACGTAATAATGCGAAAAGCAAAGGTGATAGCATATGCCTCCAGATTGCTCAAGACTCATGAGAAGAACTACCCAATTCATGATCTTGAGCTTGCTTCTATGGTGTTTGCTCCCAAAATTTGAAGCCACTATCTTTAAGGTGGGAATGTGGATGTATTTACTAACCACAAGAGCTTGGAATATGTATTCAACCAGAAGGAGTCGAACTAGAGTCGAAGGAGATGGTTGGAGCATCTAAAGGACTATGACAAGAGAATCCTCTATCACCCAGGTAAAGATAATGTACTTGCTAATGCTCATAGTAGGTTGACCATCGGGAGCACTGCACACATTGAGGATAGAAAGAAAGAGTTAGCTAAGGAAGTGCACAAACTAGCATGCTTAGGAGTATAAATTGAAGATTCGGACAAAGGTGGTGCAATTATCAAAAATTGGGCAGATCAGATTCATTAGTTGTAGAGGTAAACAAAAATCAAGACTGGGGTCCAATCCTCCTTTTGTTGAAAGAAGATGTTTAGTAGCAGAAGGTATTAATGTTTGCAAAAAGTGGAGATAGAGTCCTGAGATACCAAGGCAGGCTATGTGTACCAAGTGTTGATGGCCTAAGGGACATGATTCTAGCTGAGGCTCATAACGCCAGATACTCTATTCACCCTGGTGTAACAAAACTGTATAAAGATTTACGAGAGGTTTATTAGTGGAGTGGCATGAAGAAGGACATTGTAGAGTTCGTGTCTAGGTGCCTGAATTGCTAGCAAGTTAAGGTGGAGTACTAAAAGCCAGGTGGTGTGGCCTATAATATTAAAATTCAAGAGTGGAAATGGAAGATGATTAACATGGAATCTATAATAAGATTACCTTAATCTCATAGACAATGTGATTCGATATGTGTAATAGTAGAATGATTGACCAAGTCAACTCACTTTCTACCTGACAAGAAAATTGATACAGCTGTGGACTATTCCAAACTTCCCATTAAGGAGATCATTAGATTGCATAAGGTTCCCATATTGATTATTTCACAAAAGTAGCCCAAATCAGAGCACAATTTTTGAAATCCTTTCAAAAAGGCCTTGGTACGAAGGTGAATCATGGTACAACCTTCCATCACTAGACAGACGGGCAAGTTTAGTGGACCATACATCCTTTTGAGGATATATTCAGGTCATGTCTTATAGACTTTAAAGTTAACTAGGATGATCACTTACCCTTTATTTAATTTTCCTATAATAACAGTATCCATGTTAGCATACAAGTGGCACCATATGAGGCCCTTTATGGGAGGAGTGTAGGTTTCCTATTGGATGGTTTTCAAGTTGGTGAGGCAGGATTGATAGGGCTTGGCTAAGTCCATCAGGATTCATAGAAGGTGGAAGTTATTCAAGAGAGACTAAAGACAACCTAAAGACAAAAAAATCTTATACTGATGTTAGAAAGAGACATTTAGAATTTAAAGAAAGTGTTTGAGTGTACCTAAAGGTTTTGCCATTGAAGGGAGTTATGAGATTTCGGAAAAAGAGAAAGATCCGTCCTTAATATATTGTCCCATACCAAATTATTAGGAGGATCGATAATGTAGCATACGAATTGGAGTTGGCATTAAAGTTAGCTACTATTTATCCAGTATTCCATATTTCTATACTTAAGAAGTGTTTGGGAGACCCCCCACTGGTTGTGCCTATATAGTATGTTAGAGTCAAAGACAGTTTTCCATATAAAGAGATCTCAGTTCAGATACCAGATCGTTAAGTTCATAAGTTGAGGACCTATGCAATTTCTTCAGTTAAAGTATTATGGTGGAACTGAATAATCAAGGAAGCCACTTGGAAAGTTGAAGTAGACATGAAAGCTAGATATCCTCACTTATTCGTGCTTTCCAATGATGAGCATGAAGGTAATATTCCCTATTCCTATCATAGAGTTGAGATGCATCCTTAAATATGAGTAAGATATATGGATAGCTTCCTATTAGTAAACTAGTTTATGAGAAGCAAACATGCTTATATTCCCCAGTTTCACCTTAATTCGAGGATGAATGATCCCAAGGAAGAGATATTGTGACACTTCATAATTCTACTCATAAGATCAGGAAATTCATCGTGGCTGATATATAAGATTTTACCTAGTAATGTCTTACTTGTACTAACATTTTAAGAATCATTAATATAGGTGGGAAGTGTGTTGGAAGTGAATTCGGGTCATGAGACTCCCCTAGTGCTTAGTTTCGTTCAAAACCTCCCTACCGGTTAAGTTTTCCACTTTGTATTATGCAAGGATCTACTTCAAATGACCATAAATCTTATCACACAAATAATTAGGTGTACTATGACCTAAAACATAAAAGGTATTTGAATTACCTTTCCTACGTAACCAATTTCACCATATTTGGAGTTTGGAGTCAAAAGTTATGTCTATTTTACTAGAGATTGCTAAAAGTAGAGTGCATCTACAAAACCTATTATGGGTCAGATAAAAGTATGACCCGTCTTCTAACTCATGAAAAAAAGTCCTAAAAATCTAATTTTTGGTCACTAACATTCAAACACTCTCCAAACTACGACCCATCTTCAAATCATTAACATTCAAACACTCTCCAAACTCATAAAGAAGTTTTAAAAGGGCAAAAGCTGAGGCTTTCAAGCATCTACTTCAATTTCTTCAAGAAACTAATTTTCCATGTATGTAAGGCCCTTCAGAAGTTATCCTATGTTTATTTTAGTATCTTTAACTACCAGTCTCTACCCAAGATCAAGTTTACTCCATTAACAGTTAATTTCATTGAAATACTTATTCATGTATTTTTCTTGATAAAAAACATAGTATTTAATAATTTCACTACTAAATTAAGTTATTAAGTTAAGATTTCATGGTTAACGTTACAGTTGTAAGAACCCTAGATATTTATGAAAACCATTATGTCCCAGTTTTGAGTTGAGTTTAAGAAGTATTGAAGGTTACTATATTTACAAGATAGTTGAGTAATAAAGATTGTGTTTTGAGACACTTTTCTTTGATACAACTTTCAATCAAAGAAAAGAGACAACTTGAGAAAAGTTTAAGAAAAGCAACAGTCCGGCTGAGTCCCAAAAGATTAAAAAGGTATTTTGAGAACTCTTACTCTTAAAATTATGAGCATTATAAAAGTTATTTTTGGAGTACTACTGAGCACTGATATGAGTGAGAATAATAATAACTTAAACTCATAAGCTATGTAATCGGCATAGGATAGGATTGTACCAAAAGTATAACTCCTTATTTGTCACTGAGATTGTCTAGTTTTGAGATGGATCCACTCCCCTAGTATTTGTCCCTCACGCTGGCAAAGTATGGGATGACTCTAGTAGAGTGGGGAAAAGACTATATCATCAAGAAGCTTATAGTGATGGTTGTCGATTAGAAAAAATCTCCAAGTTAAAGTAAACTAATTCTTCCATACAGAGTTTCAGCATATGTTCTTACTTTCAGCATGCACTTTATTTATTACTTATACTATCTTATTTTTCAGACATGTGTAAGCTACTTTTGAGTGTAGTGCCCTATATTAAAATCCCAGTTTTGGCTATTTTAAATGTTTGTACATTCCACATATGGACATCCTTAGGATCTGCATCATTTTATAACACAGACGCAGGTGACAAGGCCCTCGGCAGACATTCCGTTGAGGACCAACATTACATTTAGCCATTGGTAAGGCGTCTTACTATCAGAGACTTTGGAGCTTTTATTCATGTTTTAGCATTTCTTTTCAGTTGTTGTTATCGTAGGCCTATCATAATAATTGTTCCAGATTAGTTTTGTTAGAGGTTCCATAATCTGTCATGAGTTTTAGTTCTTATTTTCCAATTATTGTTGGGACCTAAAATGGTTATGGGTGTTGGCCACATTCAAGGTACAGACTTGGTGCGTGATAGATGGACAAAGGAACTCCATTCAATCTGACAATCTCTTGGATGCACAATCGAGCTTAGTCCTCTACCATATTAGTAGTGTTTACCACCAAGAAGTGGGTTGACTTGGTCATCCTACCAACAATCAGATCGAATAATATTCTCTGTGGGATCTCAGTAAGCCTGTGATAAAATCAATGTTGATTATCTCCCACTTCTATTATGGAGTTTCAAAAGTTTGGGCTACTGAACAAGGCCTTTAGTGCTCAACTTTTACTTGTTGGCAATTTGGGCAATTAGAAACAAAATTTGCAATGTCTCTCTTCATCCCAATACATCAATGAACCTCTCTCAAGTCACTGTACATTTTTGTAGACCCATGATGGATAGAATATCTAGAGTTATATGCTTTTGAGATGATCCTTTATCAAATACCATCAACATCTGGAACACACAATCTAAATTGGTATCTCAATACCTCATCTCCCTCTGATATGCTATCAAAATATAACACTTTTGATGCTTAAAACTTGGAATTTTGGTGTTGTTAATGCGATGTTAGTGGGTTTTGTATGTTTTTGTATTTGGTTTGCAGGATTTCAAGTTGGCATTGTTTCTGGGAAGAACATGTAGAAGTTGCCGATTTTGAGGATGTAGGAGACCCTTCATAGGCTGTAGAGCATTTTATGAGTCATGAAAGAGGTTTTGTGGACAATCCCAATGAGGGGTAGATTTCCAAAGTTTGTTCCACAAACATGCAAACGGTCATGAATCATTTTACGAGTCGTAGATAAAGTCTTGTACCTTGAGGATCAGAGAAAGAGGACTTTCTGAAATTTATTTAGACGAAACCCCCCTCCTACAAGCCCTAGAGGGGTATCATAGAATACAAGTCTAGTTTTGCAGCAACTAAGTACAAAAGCCTGATTATGGGCCATGGAACACAATACGACCCGTAAATCAGTTCATGAAACATGCTGAGCTAGTTATACTATTTTTTAAAACATGTCTTTTAAATATTATAAATAGGTTTTTAGGTTATTTTTCTTAGAGAGCTCAAATAGTTAGCAGAAAAATAGTGAGACACAATAGAGAAAACATTGGAGAGTTTTGAGAAACACTTGCACACTTTATTTTGATCTTCTAATTATAATATTGTGATTATCATTGAAGCTTCGATTTACTTGTGCCTAATACAATTGTGTCAGTGCTCTGTTATGTTATTCAAATTAATAAGTCTTGCATATACACAAATTATGAGTAGCTAAACCCATATATAGGGTTATGGAAACCATAAAAAACTAACAAAGTAAAACGAAATAATTCATAATTCTTGGAAAGTGTGGATGCCTGTGTTAATTAACTCTAATTGTTTTGCATGTTTTCTAGTGGTGGCCAACATTAGAACCCACCTAGTGTTATTGACTGGACCAAGGTAGTAATGAATAGAAAAAGAGATTACTTAACAGGATTTGATTGATATGTTCTCATCTAATCAACCGAACTGGGCTCTACGGTAATGGGCAACACCAAATAGTGAAATTCACCTCTCGCCTAGGCCAAAGTATTTGGTGAACTTAACCCACCATCATGCATGCTACCCACTAGAAAGAATTAGGTTATTCGATGATAATAAGTCACAGAACTATGAGGAACATAATACCCTAGTTTCTCTGCATATTGGTTAAACAATTATTGTAGTTTAGAGTTACTTTCTCTAGTTGTTATTACAAGCCCCCCCACACTTTCAGGGAGATAAGTTGGTTAATACATCAAATTGCATCAATTAAATTCTTTGATGTCTACAATATTCCCTTGGATTCGATCCTAACTTTAATTAGGTTTTATATCTTGACAAAGACTGTTTTATCCTCAAAAAGGAGGTGTAACTTGGGCAACATTAAGATTTTAGCGCCATTGTCAGGGAATATGGCTAGACTTGTTTAATTCATGTGATTTGGGGCATTAAAGGTTATTTCCCTCATTTTACAATTTTGGTTGCTTTTTTTTCTTTTCAGGGTGTAAGGGTAGTGTATTCCCAACATGCAAAGTCGAGGCAGATCCTTGACTTTGTTTGACCCAAAGATCAAGAGAACATTGAGAAGAATGACCCAAATAACACCAACAATGTGGAAAATGTAGCTCTGAACAACAACGAGAATGAGAGTGCTGACAATGGAAACCCATCTCTTCTCAAGGATATTGCTCTATAGCCACCGAATTTCAATGCCAGTGCTTATCAGTGGAATCAATATCAGTTGAATCATATGACTATAAAGGTGATTGGAGCAATTTATGTTCCACCACTACCAACTGATACAATGTTCATGGTTTTAAGTAAGTTTCTTCAGATGATGTATAACCATAGGTCATTTGTGAGCCTGCCATCGCAGGATCTTCATAGCCATCTGCACAACGTTATATTTGTCTGCAAGAGTGTGATAGGAACATAGAATATATCTTTGGATGTTGTGGCAATTTGTATTTTCCCATTATCTCTTATAGGAAATGCAGCACTATGTAAATCTGAGTTCCCATAGAGTTCAATCACCAGTTGGGCTGAACTATAGAAGGCCTTTTTTGGAGAGGTACTTCTGGAGATCGAAGAATCTCAAGTAGAAAGATCAAATCAAGAACTTTGAGAAACTTCATAGTAACTCGATCAGTACTACATGGGAGTGGTTTGCTAAGTACTTGAGGGGTGTCCTAAACCATGAAATTTTTGACAATGTCTTGATGGAAATTTTGTACCACACCCTGGATGTGGATAGCCAAGCATATGCTAACACCATCTTGGAAGGCATGTTTGTAGATCAATTAATCGCAGAGATTGTTGAGTAATTGGAGATAGCAGCCAAATTGAAGCCTGTTTTGGGGCCCGTGAATAAGCCTCCCACCAAATGTTCGAGTATGTATAACATAAGCCCAAAGTAAGAAAAGATAAATAAGGGGATCAAACAGATGCTTGCCCAAAGTAATACAAATATAGAGGTGCTAATGAGGCAGTGCGAGAGCTAGCTTAGTCTAGAAGCATCCAGGATAGCTACAACACCAGGCAAAAAGTATAGAAAAGAGGAGTAGAAAAGGACTGCAAGGATGGCTACAGAAGCAATCGATACATGCCCCCTTATAGTCATTATATGGGTGCTAATAATTCTAGGGCTGAGGAATGGTTGGACAACTAATGAGAAAGGTCGATGCATATGATTAGACTCTAAAAGGGATTAAGTCTGACATCACCAGCATAAACCAAAATATTGAATCCTTTTCTATCGCAATGAAATGGTTCGACCTTCTATTTGGACAAGTATCAACTCAACTTCGCCAGTTCCAAAAGGGCATAGTACCCAGCACCACAGTGTAATACCCAAAGAATAATGACCAATGCAAGGTAGATATAACTAGTGGGGAAGGGAACACTCCAATCCTTCTACAATAGTTGACAGGGAAGCACAAAAGCTTGAAAAAGTTTGTGTACTCAAGCTATCAATGTCGTACCGTGATAAGAAATCAGACACTTCTTAGGTGGCAACCCAAGGTGGAGACCTGCACTTAGGCACCCAGGTATGCTTTTTGACCCCAATACTTTATTTTGTTTTGACTATGTGCGTTGAGGACAATGCACCTCTTTTTCAATAGGGAGTGGGTAGTTATGGACCTCAGTGAAGTCTGAGTAGCTTGGGTCCATAACTACCCCAATTTTTGAATCTAGGAGTTTTCTTGCCTATGTTCTTTTTCCCCATGGATATTTACTTTCAGTTGAACCACCATGTTTAGGTAGTATTTGTAGCATATAGTACTAATATTTGTGGCATATAGATGTTTTTGTGTTTTTTGTTAAAAATGATTCCCACCAAATTTTCATTAGTTAATCTAGATAGCAACCATGCATGTGTAAATGTATAAACGATGTTTTTCTGATAAGTGAAGATAAATTTAGATAAAAAGCATGAACTGAACGTCTTTTATCAATAATGTAATCAGTGCCATATGACTGTGAGCTTAATTTGCAAAATTTATGGGTTGTGTGCTAATTTAGAACATGCCCTATTACTCTATGTTAGACAATAGATTAATTGGATAAGGAAAGGATCTTAGGCCATTGTTCTTAAAAGTCCACTTCGCTTAAATGACTAAACCAATTTGTAGAAAATCCCTTATTCTTTGTAAAAACCTAAGTGACCGAGCATTGTTAGTTGTAAAATCCTGAAATTGGCTCTGGTCCTTCCCTGAACATTGTGCACTTTGACTAAGACAAAAAACCTAAGTTGAGGGAGGCTACCAAAAGTGGCCCTGGTTTTGTGGATGGATAATGTGCACCTCAAGTCAGGCTAAAAGCCTAAGTTGAGGGTGGCTGGTGTAAGGATGAATCACAAAATGAGGGGGAAAGTTAGTATACATGGGAAAAGGGAGAAAAATCATATACTAGGAGTAAGAAAAATAAGTGAAGTCGTAGTTATGATCTAAAAAGAAAAATTAAAGTGTAAAGACAATGGAAAAAGCTGAAAAATGAAAAAAAGCATCCAGAAAAACTTGAAATAGGATAAAAGGGAGAATGGAGTGAAAGTGAAAATGGTTGGTAGGGAAAAAGTGTGGGAAAATGCAGTCACTATGTTCCTAAAATACCACACTAAAGCCCCTTAAGCTTACGTTACAAGCCAATAAAGACCTAAAGTGATCCTAGTCAAAGTAGTCAAAGGTCTTAGTTATGAGTATAGGGACAAGCCTATGGTATTGGGTATAATAAATGAATATCTTTTGTGAGAGCAAGTGATGTTGCATAGTCCTGAGATTATACATGAAAACATCATTGAGTGAGATGTGATACTTCTTTGTGGGAGGGAACTTGCATTGCATTCTTAGAATCAGACTTATTCTATGATTATGGCTTGTTAATAGTGTCTCACTTATTATAGTTGTATTTTCGCATGCATTAGCTTGTATTGATTTGCTAAATTACTATCTGATTGTTTTATGAAAAGTAATGTGGTTGTCTGTGGTTAACATTGATGTGACGTATGCCATTAGGTTGAGGTTTGTGTGTTACTATACTGCTTATATAGATTGAGTCCGTCACTATTGGACAAGCAACAACTTTAAGTTAAAAGTGTTGATGTGCTATCAAAGTACAACACTTTTGATGATTAAAACTTGGAATTATGTGTTCTTAATGTGATGTTAGTGGGTTTTATGTGTTTTTGTGTTTTGTTTGTGGGATATCAGGGTTGGCTTTGATTTTGGGAAGAATATGTAGAAGTTGCTAATTTTGAGAACGTACAAGACCCTTCATGGTTTGTAGAAAATTTTATGGGACGTGCAGGAGGTTTTGTGGTCAATTCTAGTGAGGGGTAGAATTCTAAAATTTTTTCTACGAACTTGCAGAAAGGTCATCAATTATTTTATGAGTCGTTGATCAGGTCTCATACCTTAATGATTATAAAAGGAGGACTTTTTGAATTTTCATTAGATGATCCCCGCTATGGGTCGTAGAACACTTTATGGGCCGTAGAGGGGTATCATAGAACGCAAGTCCAGTTTTGCAGCAACTAAGTACAAAAGTCCAAATACAGGTTGTCGAACATAATACGACCCGTAAAGTAATTCGTGAAGCGAGCCGACCCAATTATCCTATTTTATTTAGGACATATATTTTAAATAATATAAATAGGTTATTAGATTATTTTTCTAAAAGAGTTCAAAAAGATAGCAGAAAAATAATGAGATAGAGTAGAGAAAACATTGGAGAGTTTTGAGAAACACTTGTACACTTTGATTTGATCTTCTAATTACAATCTTACGTTTCTCATTAAAGCTTGGATTTACTTGTGCTTAATTCAATTATGTAACTGCTATATTATGTTATTCAAATTCATAAGTCTAGCATCTACACAAACCATGAGTAGCTAAATCTAGAATAAGGATTGTGGGAACCATGAAGAACTAACAAAGTAAAATCAGATAAATCATAATTCTTGAAAAGTGTGCATGCATGTATTTGATTAACTCTCTTCGTTTTGCGTGTTTTCTAGTAGTGGCCAACATTAGAACCTGCCTAGTATTACTGACTAGAGCTAGGTAGTAATTAATAGGAAAAGAGATTAATAAATAGGATCCGATTGATATGTTCTCATCTAATCGACCAAACTGGGCCAAGGGGAGGTTGTACAGGGATAATAGGTAAGGGTAAGTAATGTCACACTACAGAGATAGGCCAAGTCATATAGTGAAATTTGCCTCTGGACAAGGCCAATGGGTTTGGTGAACTGAACTTACCATCCTGCATGCTACACAATAGAAAAGCATTAGGTCATCTGATGATACTATGTTAGGGAATCAAGGGGAACACAATAACCTAGTTTCTCTCCATATTGGTTTAAACACTTGTTTTAGTGTCACGACCCAAGCCTAGGGCCTAGAATGTGATATGACAAATGGTAGGTCTGGAGACAATCCAAACAAGCCTCCTAGCATGTCATGTACACATCCTTGGTTGCGGAAGTAAAATAACACAATAACAAGAGTCATTTAGTAAAAGGGGAAGCGGGACTAAGGGAAGTCTTTGATTATTATAAAAGCATAAGAAGATTCAAGCTCATAACATATACAAACATAGTATCCAACAACACCTCCATGTTATAATGGAGAAGGCCAAGACCGTTCCCAGACTCACCCTCATGACAATAAGTATCCAACATAACGAACAAGTCCTAACATAGCATGAATGAAATAAATATTGTCCTCGATTGGAGTACTCACGAAAAGCTTTCTTCAAGAACAATACTAGCCAAGAGGAGGAGGTAATATCATACAGGCATAGAGTATCATTAGGACTTATAATGTACTAAGTATGCGAGTTACAATGCAACAAAGACCTAAGTCCATATATTCAAAATGCATAAATATGGACAATGGATATATTCTCAATATGAGATGTATGACCAGTGCTTGTAATAAAATATGCATGTAAAACATTTAACTTGCATAACATATCATATATATGTGAGAGGAGACCTTAACCGATATAGACCAAGCGAGCTACTACTTGGAATCAAAGGCATGACACCCCCTCGGTAAGGTGACTAGGTAAGACACCCCCTGGAGAAGTGTGGTCTACTTGCCAAGGCAAACCAAACATGATAACATGAACTAGATGGATCCACTAGCAAAGCCTATTTAGGGAAATAATATAATCTTATGGTGGCACATAGTTAAGAGACTAAAGACTTTATATTAGGACCCCCTGTGTCGAGCCCCCATCTTAAACCTCAATCGGTGTTAAGTCCAATCCCATACAATACTTGAAATGATCATAACTTTAATCATAACATGAATAAATTAGAAGAGACATCGTAGCTTGACACGAGCAGCTCATTAAATGCTTGACCTTTTCTAGTGAGCTCACTTGAACTTTAATGTGAGGATAAAATAATAATCATACTTGATCCCTCAACTTGACATGAAGGGCTTACTAGAGGGTAAAATCTTGAAATACGGCTCAACTTGTCACTTGCAAAATTATAGATACTTTCATGAATTAAAGACATGCTTGGGAGCCCATAATTATCGTGAAACACTTGACTTGTAAAATCGTACAATAACTCATCAATGACTAAAAAATTCTTATCATATAATTTTATCAAACACATGGTGGGTTCATGATACTTATTCAAAATCATGCAACTCAAGAGTATTACAAGAGAGCACTATCAATTCAAAATCAACCCACCAATATGGTAAAAAAAAACCTCATTTTGGGTATCTAGAAATTCACCTCAAAATTCATAAAAGTTCACGGTTTTCATAGTTATTCACCTCAAAATTCATAATAGTTCACTGTTTTCATAGTTCACACCATATATAATTTCAATAGATATAAATCAACTCATAGTATGAGATTAAGAAGGTTATTCATGTATAATCACTCAATACATGATAAAACCCAACATAATTTACATTTATAATTCATAATAAGAGATACCCATGAGTAATACAACTTGAAGTCATGCATTTTCATAAAAATACGAGGTTGGGCTCCATGGGTGAAAGGACCCATGGATGAAGACCCACATACCTCAAACTTGGATTTTCTTGATATTTAGTTGGGGAAAACTTGAAGCTTGAAATGGGTTCTTAGAGTTCCAAAATTGAGCTTGAAATCCTTGAATTTGAATGAGAGATTTGATAAACTCTTGGAGAGGTTTTGGAGAGGGTTTTGTAAGTTCTAGAGTTGAAAATTGACTAAATATGGAAGATTTCACATTTAAATAGGCATTGTGTTATGACCCCAATGCCCTTGAACTAAGACTAGAAAAAAAGGGCATGAAATGCACTGGTACGCGCCCCTAGTACAACGCGAACCTAATGCTGAGGCACCAATTACACTAATGTACGCCCCTGCGCGTCGCGGCCTGGGTGCCGTATAGCCACTGAAATTCATAAAATTAGTGAAAATTATTTTTTGCTACAGATCTTCTGAATTCTGGGTTATACATATTACTCACTCAATTTTTCCCCCTGATCAAGAATACAAAGTCGGATTTTCAAAATCACACATGAATTTTGAGATATATAGAAATTATAATTATGGGGCATTCTGAAGCACATGAGGGGTGTTCCAATATCTCCCCCTTGGGAACATTCATCCCTGAATGTTAAAGAAACATGCGTAAGAGATGAAATCATTAGACTTCTAGCCCGACATGAATGCAACAAATTTACTTAAACATCACTTTCATAAAGTGTCAACATAAATGTCAAAAATCACTGTAAACTTGTTACCTTGAGCATGAATACATGCAAAAATGACATGAGGGCTGAAACTTAAGACTTGAAATCATAGATGGAACTTAAGTTATTACCTTCGGATTGATTAGAGTAGAAGAGGTATAGATATCACTTTTTCATGTCCACTTCGGCTTCTCATGTGGCACTTTCAATTTGTTGATTCCTCCAAAGGACCTTGACGGATGCTACATCTTTGTTCCTCAACCTTTTCACTTGCCTATCAAATATCTCCACCAGCACCTCCTCATAGGTCAAATTATCCTCCACAAAACCCACAATTTCTAAGGGCACTATAGCACTTGGGTCACCCATACACTTCCTCAACATTGACCCATGGAAGATCGGATGAACCATGTTCATATCCATAGGAAATTCTAGTTCATAGGCAACCTTACCAATTCTCCTCAAAACGCTGTAAGGACCCACAAGCCTTGGGCTCAATTTCCATTTCTTGCCAAACTGGATCACACCCTTCATGGGTGAGACCTTCAAGTAAACCCAGTCACCAACATTAAACTCAAGATCTCTTTTCCTCACATTGGAGTAGGACTTTTTGTCTACTTTGGGTCGTCTTCAATCTCTCTCTTATCAAACACACCTTCTCCAAAGCTTCTATAATCCATTCCTAACAAAGACATGTCCCCCATATCAAACCACCCAACAAGGGATCTACAACGCCTACTATATAGATCTTCAAAAAGAGTCATGCCAATACTAGAGTGGTAGCTATTGTTGTAAGCAAACTCAAATAAGTGGAAGATGTTCATCCCAACTACTCTTAAACTCCAAAACACAAGCCCTAAGCATATTCGCAAGAGTTCAGATAGTCCTTTTCGGTTTGACCATCCATTTGAGGATGAAAAGTCGTGCTAAGCTTTACCTTGGTGAATTGAGCACCACGATCCAAAATGATAGACAAGGGTACCTTATGCAATCTAACCATCTCATGAATATAAAACATGGCATAATTGTAGGCAATATAAGTTGTTTTAACTGGTAAAAAATGAGTTGACTATGTCATCCTATCAACAATAACCCAAATAGAATCAAAGTGTTTCCTAGTCATCGACAAACCAATCACAAAATTCATGTTGATCTCTTCACACTTTCAAGTAGGAATTTCTATGTCTTGGGCTAGGCCACCCATCCTTTCATGTTTGGCTTTCACTTGTTGGCAATTGATACAATCGGCTATAAACATTGCAATATCTCTCTTCATACAACCCCACTAATACACCTCCCTCAAGTCTCTACACATTTTTGTGGAGCTGGGGTGAATAGAAGAGGATGAATTATGGGCTTTTTTTAAAATCAACTCCCTCAAGATACCAATAATAGGCACACACAACCTACCTTTGTACATAAGGGCACCACCTTCCCCTTGGAAGAAAACTGCAACCTTACTGTTCTTCACCAAAGCCTTTAACTCTAGCAAGGTAGTGTCAATGTCTTGTTTTGACATAACTTCCTCAATCAAAGAAGCTTTGGAACCATCAACAACCACTGCACCACTATTTTCAACTTCATTCAGCCCAACATCCAACCTAGCTAACTGGTGAACTTCTCTAGCCACCTCCTTGTTACCAACATCAATATGAGCTAGGCTATCCATGGACACTCTACTTAGAGCATCGGCCATAACATTAGCTTTCCTCGGATGATAGTGCATACTCATGTCATAATCCTTAAGGAGTTCTAACTACTTTCTTTGTCTCAAGTTAAGATCTTTTTGTGTGAACACATATTGGAGACTCTTGTGGTTAGTAAACACATCTACATGAACCCCAATCAAATAATGATGCCAAATTTTCAAAGCAAACACCATGGCCGCCAATTTAAGATCATGGGTGGGATAATTAACTTTGTTCATGCACCTTAAGTTGCCTAGAGGCATATGCTATAACCATGCAAATTTTGAATGAACACACACCCCAAACCAATCCTTAAAATGTCACAATAAACCACAAACCCTTCTAACCCTTCTAGTAAAGCCAAAATAGGAGCAGAGAGGAGTTTGTCTTTTAATGTTTGAAAAATCTTTTCATATTCATGGTTCCAAAAAAGTTTTTCCTTCTTTTAGGTAAAATTTGTCATAGAGGAAGCAATAGAAGAGAAACCCTTCACAAACCTCTAGTAGTATCCCGCTAAACCCAATAAACTCCTAATATCCATCAGAGTCAAAGGCCTAGCACAATTTCTTATCATCTTCGTCTTCTTAGGGTCCACTTTGATCCCATTACCCGACACCACATGCCCTAAAATGCAACCTCTTTCAACTAAAATTCACACTTCTCACATTTAGAAAACATTCTCTCATCCCTCAAGATTAGCAATGCCACCCTCAAATGATTCACATGTTCCTCTTCACTCCGGGAAGAAATCAATATATTATTAGTAAAGACCACCACAAACATATAAAGGTAGGGTCTAAAGACCTTATTCATGAGATCTATAAATCTAGCTAGTGCATTAGTCAAGCCAAAAGACATAACGACAAATTCAATGTGCTCATACCTAGTTCAAAAAGTCATCTTGGGAATATCACACTGCCTCACCCTCACTTGGTGGTATCTAGACCAAAGATCAATCTTTGAAAAGTGACTACCCCCTTGTAGATGATCAAAAAGGTCATTTATCCTTGGTACAGGATACTTGTTCATTATAATGACTCTATTGAGTTGACGGTAATCAATCCACATTCTAAGAGAAATATCCTTTTGCATTACAAACAACACCGGTGCACCCCAAGGTGACTTGCTAGGCCTTCTGAAACCTTTCTCCAACTAATCCCTCAATTGATCCTTCAACTCCTTCAACCCCGTCAGAGCCGTATGGTAAGATGGATTGGAAATGGGTTGTGTATTGGGGAGGAGGTCTATACCAAAGTATATTCTCCTTTTGGGTGGAACACTGGGAAGCTCATCGAGAAAGACATCAAAAAACTCATTGACCACCTAAACCGACTCAATAGAGAGGACCTTCGACTCAATATCCCTAACCCTTTCAAGGTGGTAAATGCAACCTATAGAAATCAATTTATGGGCTTTAAGAAAAGAAATGAATCTACCAATAACTACCACATTCCGACTTTCCCACTCAAGGACAGGCTCATTGGGGAATTGAAATCTCACTTTACGGGTCCTACAATAAATGAAAGCATGATATGCATGTATCCAATCCATCCCAAGAATTATATCAAAATTCACAATGTCACAAAGTAACATGGCAAGACTTTATGCAATATAGACACAGGAAAATCTCTATAGACTGTTTTAGCAATAATGGACACACCAACGAGGGTAGACACTTCATAAGGTTAACACAACAATTCGGGACACACGTGAAGATTATTGTCAACAAAAGGAGTAATGAAAGAAAGAGTTGTACCCGGATCTACCAAACCATACATATCATAATAAAAAACATTTAACATACCGACAACAATATGAGACACCTCATCTACTCCTTGCCCTCCTTGGAGAGCATACAACCTATTTTGCCTTGGAGCACCCCCTTGTTGGCCTCCCTTTTCCCTTTGACCCACATAAGTACCTTGACCTTAAAAGGGATCATCCTTACCCTTATTTTGAGTGAGGACAATAAACAACCTTGAGACCCATTTCACAACAACAAAATCAAGCATTAGAATTCTTCGAACGTGGACCACCATGATTTTTTCCCATACTTTTGGCACCTAGGATTAGTCATCCCACTGTTTCCACCTTTACCCCTTGGGTTATACACCACATCATTAGCAAACCTCTTGTTAGGAGCATTGGAGCACCCTTGACCTTGGAACTTCTGGCCTTGTTGGAAATAGCCACCCTTGGCACCTTGGAAGCCACCGTTAAACCGAGCCCTCTTGGGCTCCACACATCTTCTCTTTCTAAGCTTCTTCCCATCAAGTTGTTCGGCATATATCATAAGCTGAGACAAGTCCATATCATTCACTAGCATGGTAGTATGACACTCTTCATTCATCAAGTCGGACAGTTCCGACACAAACATGTTCATTCTTGATTTAGGATCGGTAACCAAATGTGGAGCTTACTTGGAGAGCTTGTTGAATTTGAAGGAATACTTTCTCACACTCATTAAACCTTACTTAATATTCATGAACTCCAACATCTTAGCCTCTCTCAACTCAATAGGGAAGAATTGATTGAGGAAGTCAGCTTTGAACTTCTTCCAAAGAATAGCATCATCATTTCTCCTCTCCAACTTCTATTAAGCAAACAAAATTTGGGCCACACACTTGAGTTTGTAGGATGTTAATTCTGCCTTCTCCTCTGAATTGACCCTTATGATAGATAGCACCTTATACACTTCATCGATAAACTCTTGGGGATCTTCCTCCACTTTGGACCCATGAAACTCCAAAGGGTTCATCCTTGTGAAATCTCTCACCCTTGAGGCCGGAGTAGAAGCATAAGGAGCTTGGGCCCATTGGTTTAATTTGTTGGTCATAGGACAGGCCAACATAGTAATGACATTCTGGAACTCATCTTGGGCTACCCCTCTATCTTGAGGAGCGAGAGCGGCCGGTTGCTACTCAGCTGAATGGGCTCTCCTTAGTCTTTCTCTTGGTAGCGGCATGACCTAGAAGAGAAAAGAGCATTCGTTAAGGGGAAAAGTCTTATCTTTACATCTGAAGCACGGTATAGATCATGAAGAAGTTAAACATTACAAAAAATGCCTCGTAGCCTCCTATTCATTGTTGTGGCATTCTTCACAACCTTGAATAGAACTAATTGACACATTGTGTTGGTATTCAGATGTCACAACCCAAGCCTATGGCCTGGATGTGACACGGCGAATGAGAAATCCGAGGATAACCCAAACAAGCCTCTTGATAGTAACATACACACATCCTTAGTTGTGGAAGAAAAAATTACCATCACCAAGAAACAAGTATAAAAAGGGAAGCGGGGCTAAGGAAAATCTTTCATAAACATAGAAATATAAGAAAAGTCAAGCTTGAAAGAATATAGAAACTTAACATCCAACAATACCTCTACTTTGGAAGGGATCAGGGGCCAAGACACTTCCTGGACCCACCCTCATAATAATAAGTATCAACAAAAAGAAAAAGTCTCAATATAACATGAATAATATAGATATTGTCCTTGGAAATGAGGACTCACCAAAGCTTTCGCTGATGTACCGAACTAGCCACGTGGAGGAGGATGATTAAACGGAGCTCTAGTCCCTACACTTGTGATCATGTAACTATAGAGTATGTGTTACTATGTTTGAATGTACTATGTATGCGGGATGCAATGCAACTAGGATATAAGCCATCATACTCAAAATGCATACATATTGGCAATGGATATAATCTCAATATGACATGTATGATCAATGCTTGTACTAAAGCATTTATGTAAAACATTCAAATTACACATTGTAATATACATAGGTGGGAGAAGACCTCAATCGACAAAGATCAAGTAGCTAAAACTTGGACTCCAAGGCTTGACACCCCCTTGATTCAGGTGACGGGGCATATCACCCTTGGCGAAATGTGGTCTACTTGCCAAGGCAAACCGAATATGATAAACATGTAAAGTGAACTAGATAGATCCACTAGTACAACAAGTGTAAAGTATAATCCTATGTTGGCACATAGTTTAGAACTAAATACTTTATATAAGGACCCTTTGGGTCGAGCCCCCATCTAAAGTACTTAATCTGTGCTAAAGTCTAATCCCATGGAATACATAAAATAATCATAACTTTAATAACTTTAAAGGGACATGACAACATGAAATGAGTAGCTCTAAAACATGTCGACCTCTACTGGTGATGCTACCTTGAAACATGAGTAAATGATAATGAATCCTTACTTTAACATGAATGACTCACAAGAGGTAAAAATCTTGAAATAGGGCATAACTTGATACTTGTAAAATCACTGATAATTTCATGAATTAAATACATTCTCGAAAGCCCATAACTATCTTCAAACACTTGACTTATAAATTATGTAAATAACTTGAGAATTCTTGTCATGTAATTTCATCAAACACATGGTGGGTTCATGATACTTGTTCAAAATCATGCAACTCAAGAGTATAACAAGGAGAGTAAAATCACTACCAAATCAACCCACCAATATTGTAGTAAAACTTCAATTTTGATATCATAAAATCAATATCGAAATTTCATTATAGTTCATAGTTTTCATAGTTGAAATTATGCATAATCTCAATAGACATAGATGAACTCAGTGTATAAACTTAAAATAGATATTAATGCATAATCTACAATCTTGATAAACCCCCATCATAACTTTCATTCAAAATTCATAATAAGAGTTACCCGTAAGTAATACAACTTGAAAACATACAAGTTTTGTAAAAAAAAAAGGTTAGCCTCCATGCGTGAAAGGACCCATAGATGAAGACCCATATACCTCAAACTTGAATTTTCTTGAGATAACCTTGAAGAAAACTTCAAACTTGGATTGGGTCCTTAAGTTCCAAAATTGAGCTTTAAATCTTTGAATTTGAATGAGAGATTCAATGAAGTCTTGGAGAGGTTTTTGAGAGGGTTTTGTGAGTTATAGAGTTGAAAAATAGCTATGTATGAGAGATTTCATGTTTAAATAGATATGGGGATATTACACTAATGCCCTTGGAGGAAATAAGAAAACTGGAGAAAATATTACACTAGTCCACGCCCCAGGCATGACACAGACCAGAAGCGGAGCAACATTTATACTAGTCTGTACCCCAGGCACATCGCATCCTGGGCGCAGACAAACATTGTAAATTCAAAAATTAGCAAAAATTATTTTTCACTACGGGTATTCTAAAATCTAGGTAATACCCATTTCCTAATGAATTCCCCCCAATCGAGAATATGAAGTCAGAATTTTAAAATTATGTACGAATTTGAGATGATTGTGGGGCTTTCTGAAACGCATGTGGAGAATTTCATCCGAGAATAATTAAAAACCTAGTACTCTGATACCAAACTTGTCATGACCCAAGTGTAAGGTCTAGACGTGACACGTCGAATGGAAAGTCTAGAGACAACGTAAACAAGCCTCGTAGTATGTCGTGTATACATCCTTGGTTGCAAAAGTAAAATAAGACAGTAACAAAAGTCATTCAGTAAGAGTGGAAGCGGGACTAAGGGAATTCTTTGATGATCATAAAATCATAAGAAGAATTGAGCTCATAGAATATACAAACATAGTATCCAATAACACCTTTATGTTAGAATGGAGCGGGGACCAAGACACTTCCCAAGCTAACCCTCATGATAATAAATATCTAACATAAGGAACAAGTCTCAACACAATATGAATGAAATAGATATTGTCCTTGAAGTTGAGGGCTCACCCAAAGCCTTTTTTAAGAACCAAACTAGCCACATGGAGGAGGAGGATCAAAAGGTGCTCCAGTCCCTATATTGCAATATCATGTAGGCATAGAGTATGCGCTAGTACTTGAAATGTACTAAATATACGGGGTGCAATGAAGCAAACACATACGCCAATATATTCAAAATGCATAAATATAGACAATGGATATAATCTCAATATGACATGTATGATCAATTCATGTAATAAAACATGCATGTAAAACCCTTAACTTGTATAATATATCATACATATGTGAGAGGAGACCTTGACCGACATAGACCAACCGAACTACTACTTGGACTCCAAGGCATGACACCCTCTTGATAAGGTGGCCGGGCACGCCACCCCCCTGCGAAGTATGGTCTACTTGCATATTAGTGCCATGTGAGTATGAGCTTAATTTGCAAAATTTATGTGTTGTGTGATAATTCAAAACTTGCCCTATTACTTTAAGTTAGACTATAGGTTAATTGGATTAAGAAAGGATCTTGTGTCACTGTTCCTAAAAGTCCACATAGGTTAAATGAGCAACAAAATTGAAGAAAATCCCTTGATCCTAATATTTGAGCCTGATATGTGCCTGTTCATTGTAAAAACCTAAGTGACCTTGCCTTGTTAGTTGTAAGATCCTTAAATTGGCTCTGGTCCGTCCTTGAACGTTGTGCACCTTGACTTATGCAAAAAGCATAAGTTGAGGATGGCTACCGAAAATGTCCCTATTTCTATGGATGGATGATGTGCTGTAAAAGTACAATACATTTGATTCCTGAAACTAGGGATTTTGTGAGTTCTCAAAGAGACTTTTAGTGTTTTTATGTGTTTTTTAGTTAATATTGTAGAAAAGTTAGGTTGGCATGATTGCGAAGAAAAGTTGAAGATTATGCTAAAGTATAGGCCTTAAGATCCTACCTACGAGTCGTAGCTCAAGCTACAATTTGTAGGGTGGTGTCGTAGCAAGAATCAGAGACCAAAATTCTAAAATCTTCTAAGTGGAGGTCACCCCTATGAGGCCATCATATGAGTCGTAAGACTCACCCCAACTCGTATAGGTGAACTCGTAGCAAGAATCACAGAGCTAAGATGTTGGACCAAAAACTGAAGGCCAAGACTATGAGAAGAACATACGAGTCATAGTTTAAGCAATGACTCGTACCTATGGGTCGTACTAGTTCAGTCCAAGATGCCAAGAATCTGATATGAGACCCCAACTACAACTCGTAGGTCATCCTATGAGTCATAACTGCGAGACTTATTATCTGCCAGTTGACTTTTCTGTGTAAATTCTAGTGTTATTTTGTAAATACTATATATAGTTTAAGTTAGACTTTTGAGAAGAGAGTTCAACAAGTAGACAATCAAGAATTACATTTTGAATTTTTTCTTAGTTTTTAGAGAAGTTTATTGTTCTCTCTTGGAAAACCCATTTTGGGGATTGCAAATCTAGTCTTGTACTCTTTGTTGATCAATCAAGATTTTGGGTTTGCAACTTGTGGTGCCTATTCTCTTCATTGTTAAAGCTCTCAACTATGTCTATCATGTGCATTTTTGTATGTTTTGCTTTAGCCATAAGTAGCTAAGCACCCACAACTAGGAGTTGTGGGACCATGGGTAGTTAACTTGGTATAACCTAGGTTTATTGCATTTCTATAATTGGGGTTTTGCATGTATTGTTTTTTTCCCTTCATTTTTACTGTTTTTTGGTTGTGGCCAACACCAAACCATACCTACTATCATGATCCCAGCAAGGTAGTGATGAATAGCAAAAGGGAAATAGATGACAAAATTTGATTGATATATTCTAGTCTAATCAATCAAGCCTGACTAATGGGAGGTCGACTGGGATAATAGGTAATAGTTGGTTGGCACGCAATGGTTGCCGACCAAGCACCATGGTGAAATTTAACCTTCACCTTCACAAGAGGGACGGAAGAACCTAAGTTACCATCCTGCATGCAAATTACCAATTATAGTTATGTTATCCAGGGTAATTGAGT
Organism: Solanum clarkiae; assembly: GCA_011800125.2. NCBI lineage: Eukaryota > Viridiplantae > Streptophyta > Magnoliopsida > Solanales > Solanaceae > Solanum > Solanum clarkiae. Next base: position 16,318,025 of record JAABOM020000092.1, on the reverse strand, counting down.
CGACGAACCATGGGAAACACCATTCCCAAGTTGTCCCCAAAATTGAGTGTTTCCTTGCGGTATAGTTAGTAGTAATTTTATTTTGTTTTTGAATCACAACCCCCCCCCTCATTTAGAGATTGTAGTCTTAAATACTAGAAATGATTAGTGGTGAAGTCTTGTAATCAAGCCTTGTATTCCCTGTGGATTTGACCCTAACCTCGGTTAGGTTAATTGCTGACAACGACCGCATTTTTATTGGAGCCTGAACAACAGTCAAAAATTATGGTGCCGTTGTCGAGCAATACATCTAGGTTTTGATTTAATTTCATTATTAGTTAGTTTTAGTGTTGATTTCTCGAGTCTCATATACTTTACTTTTGTTTTTATTTTTGTTGGTGATGTTATTTGCAAGGTATACTAGGTTGTATGCCCAACATAAGGATCCAAGGCTGTAACACCCCACACCTTATACTACACCACTAATACTATACAAGTGAAATATGACATGATTTGGTTAAACTAGCAC
>JAABOM020000092.1:16304894-16316722 GCA_011800125.2 Solanum clarkiae | reverse complement strand
TTATCATTGTTTACCTACTTTAAGGAATTCTAAAGGTAGAAACGTACAGTAAGCGCATAGTTACAGGTTGGTTCTCCTGGGCCTTATTGGCTACGGGTGCCGGTCCGCCCTATGGGACTTTGGAGCGTGACAGAGCTATAAACTTATGTTGAGAGAGTTGAGTTTCATGAAACGGGGTACAACTGAGATGAGTTCAGGTGAATGAAAATGTTAGATAGAGGCATTATGAAAGGAGTATCCTGTATCATTCGACCTTGATTTCATGCATTTTATGCAACTAACTACTTTCTTATAGGCAAATTTTAGAGTATTACCCCATGCCTATTCCTACTGGCATCTTCATTTTTGTAGACGAATCCTTAGTGGTGGATCGGATGAACCAATCTTGCAATTTTCTCTTAGTAAGATAAGATGCTTGTGCAGACTTGAGTATTTCAGTTATGATAGATTGATTTGGTATTATTTAGGATAGCGAAAAATATATAAATGGTTCTACACACTGTTCCATGCTTATGTGAATTTATAGAAGAGCTACCACAAATACTTATAGTTACCTAGCGGGTCATTACACTCCACTTTCTTCCTCAGGGGCAGCATTTTGATCCACCATTTCAGGCATCAGTGAAAGTTTGGTCACAACCACCATTTCTCCATGTTCACACTCTTCTAGTGTTAAAGGATACGGACTGCTTTATGGTGCCCATTTTACCCTTGCTTAATTCAACTCCATAATACTCAAACACGCGGTTGAGTAAATAACCATAAGCTAGGAGATGTTTGCCCTCAGTTATGTTGAGAACCTTAGTCATGTGCTCCATCATTAGTGCAAGTAGATTGATTTCTACCTGGGTGCTCAATTTTTCAATCAAGTAGAGATCGACCATTATGGTTGTTGTTCTTTCTCTGTCCATGGAAACAAGACTTCGTTAACAAACTCAAAATAGAGCTGATATTGTCCCTTCAAAAGCTTCTTGGAAACAATAGAGGAAGTCAGGTTCCTCAGCTTTCCTGCCTTTTACAAGAAAGATTTTGAAGGGAGCCTGTCAACAACTATCCTAACCCCCCGAGTCTTTACCTGTAAGATGTCACCTAAAATCCCTTTATCTATCCTAAAGGAAATATCCCTAACATTTGTCACAAACCCTCCATATTTCTGAATTTTTAGGTTGAGATAAAATTCCTTTTCTTCCCACTCATGTAGGAGTGGAATAGGTCATTCGAACAAGTGGCCCAACCCTACATGTCAACGGCTTTCATAAGTTCATTCATACTTGGGGTATTCTTAGCTGCAGGCTTAAAAACTCTCCCATCTAGAACCTCTTGGTCCTGAAGCAAACTAATTCTCTGATCCTTATATAACACTTTTTCAGTCCTCCTCCTTTTTATTTGTGATCCTGGTCCACTAGAGCAAGCAGGCTCACCCCTTTTCCCTTATCAGACATCTCCTAAGGTACCTTTATTTCCTCAAGTCACCTATTCTGGTCTCCTAACTCACTCTCCAACTCAGTCCGATCGATATTTGTTTCCTCTTCAACCTTGACTACCTTCTTCCCAGGTAAGTCATCTTCAACAGTGGTTTTCCTTGCCATACTTTTAGATATATGCTTTTGCTTTCTTGTTCTCATTGCATCTCTCAACATTTTCTTTTTAGTTCCTTTGGTCATATAGCATTTTGTGATCTCAACAGTTTCCTCGCACATCTTGTTTTTACCTTTATTTATTCTGGCATAGTCCAATGTAGAAGAAGGAGCAGAAGCAAAACTAGGTTTCTTCACTTTCCTAGACAATGTCTTGTTGTCATCCTCATTACCTTCATCCTCTTGTTCCTCTACAGCCACATTCTTTGGCCTCATCTTACTTACAAGAGTTTGATCATGTCCAGGGTTTCTTGGTGCCAAGGGAAAATCAGGGGATATCGATTCCCCTGTTTTTATAGGCGTGTGGAGTGATGTAGATAGTGGTGTATCAGTAATAGAAGACAATAAGGATTCGGCTTCCATATGTGGTTGGGAAGACGAATGGACTAATGTAGTGGACATGGTGAAGGAACACAAAAAGATGTTTTAAAGAAACAAAAGGAAAAAAGAGATGAGTGGGTGTAATACTAGAAGGCCTTTGAGAAGATAATGAGATCAACACAATGACAGACTAAATTATTTTTAAAAGACAAGGAAAAGGAGCATCTGGTGCCTAATTGGTTGCGACTCTTCAGAGATAGGATTGAAGTGACGATTCAAGAAAAAGCTGAATCAACATGATTGGTCCTGAGCATTCACGTTAATGAAGTGAGAGATGATGAACAGAATATTGACATGATTCTTAGTAAGGTCCATGAGTGAATCTTTTTAATTCTGATCTTTAAGTCCTATGAAATTATTACATCTTGCTTACCCGCGAAGTACAAAGTGGTATTTTAAAAATTGTGAGTAATTCCACGGATACCTGTTCGAAACCTTTTAGCCAGGAATGAGAGACATCACATCCCTTTTGACCTTTCATGTTTTTGTCTAAGAAAACTCAGCTTCAGCCTAACTTTTTCATGACCGATCCTTGAGTAATCAACAAGTACCTTTCCCTGGTCAGGTCCTTAGAACCTTGAATTAATTTGGATCATCCTGTCGAGTAGTGTGATCATCATTTTCACTATCATTACCACTAAAATGTACTTCTTTCCAGATTTACTTATCCTTAGACAAGCCACGAACCATGTTTTTGAATATCAACTTGTTCAGTGGAGAGGGACTGACATAACTAAGTCTCTTCTGCCATAAGTCAATTGAATCCTCTTGAGCCTTCTTGACCTCCTCCAAATGAGGTACTATCTCCTTACAACTCAATCATTGTGAGAAAGTTTTTAGTCCTCCCAGTCATATGCTTTGAGTATTCACTATCCATATGTCAGCACTAACTGCTTCCTCCTGACTTTTCTTGCACGTGATCAAGAGTTAGTCTTAGGAATCCTTTTAGTCTGAGCTCCCAATAGGCAAATAGAGGCCTAATCACAAATTTTCTGGTCCAGAGGGGCAGAGGTCTAGTCCCCCGTTTAGGTTTATGGCCCGTTCCCTCCACGTTTTTCTTTTCTGAGCAAGCAGACTTATGTTTGTTAAGAGTTCTCCTCATAACTTCATAGTTCTCTTCGAGATGACCATTTCTCCCACAATGCAAGTATAAAATATTATCAGGAACAGACATATACTTTCTATGTGGATTGTAGAGAAGATCAATTTTGTTGACATAACCTAAACCCTTTTTCTCAGAACTCCAGCTATATGACATATCTCCCAAAAGTTTTGAAGATGCAGTCTACTTCATTGACTTATTTAAGTCTTCTTTAATTCTCATCAGGTCCTTTTCCATCACCGTGTTTCTTACCAAGGCTAAATTTAACTTTAATTCAGCCTTCTTTACTTTTTCTTCCAATGCAAGTTCACTCTCACTAATCTTTCTCTTTAACTTAGCATCAGACTGTCCACCAAAGTCCATCAACTTCAGTAGTTCATCCTTTACAGTTTCTAATGCCACAACTTTAACTTCAAGATTCGATATTTGAGTAGTCAGAGCAATTTTTTCATCTTGAGACACATCTACACTATTGTTTAAAAGGTTCTTCTCAGTAGTTAGTTCATAGATAGAGTCCATGAGCACACATGCCAGTTTTTTCAACTTTCTAGTAAAATAAAGATCTAAGTTATCTTTAAGATCTAGCAGTGTTACCTCCTCTTCATCATCTTCATCATCTGAATGTGCCATAAAATAAATGCAAACAGTTCATCATAGATCTCATCATCATCCTTTACAGCAAGCATAGAAAAATCTTCATCTTGTTCTTCCTCTTCAGATCCACTAGAAGAATTTCCTTAGATTCCTAGTGCTTTTATCATGCTCCTATCAACACTATCCTTCTTCTTGTACTTTTCTGGAATCTGGTCCTTCCTCCTATCCTTCCCAGGTTTTTGCATATCCTTATAATCATTTTTGTTATGACGGCACTCCTTGATGAAGTGTCCTGGTTTGCCACAGCCATGACATAAGTCACCATGTCAGTACTAGCCTTCTTCTTTTATTTGTCCTCCTATCCTTCCCAGGTTTTTGCACATCCTTATAATTATTTTTGTTATGAGGACACTCCCTGATGAAGTGTCCTGGTTTGCCACAGCCATGACATAGGTGACCATTTCCATAGAACTTACCAATATTTCCCTTCTTAGTCATATCATAACTTTTTATGACAAACTTATTGAACCTATTGGTTATCTATGTTATATCTATACCATCTATCTCCTCATCGCTCTAAACGGTTTTCACTACCAAGGTTTTGTCCTTCTTCCCTTCTCTCTTGGCAGTATCATGTTTCTTATTCAACTAATGAGTACGAAGTAAGCCATTGAGAACATCCATTTTCAGAGTTTTCAAGTCCTTCGATTTAGTGATGGAATCAACCTTGCTTTCCCACGATTTGGGAAGCACTCTCAAAATCTTTCGAATATGTTTTCTTTGACTGACGGGCTCCCCAAAGCACTTGAGTTCATTGGTCATTGCTAAGAACCTGGTCTCCATGTCTTGTATGGTTTCTCCTTCATGCATAATGAAATCCTCATACTGAGATGTCAGTATGTCTACCTTAGACTCTATCACCTCTTCAGTTCCTTCGTGAGCATTTTTCAAACCATCCCAGATTTCCTTGGCTGATTCACAAACAGACATCTGATTATATTCCTCAGCTCCTATTCCACACACAATCAATTATTTTGCTTTGTGATTTTTTTCTATGTTCTTTCGGTCCAACTTAGTGTATTGTTGACTGTTTTTTTGGTACAAACTTGGTAATATCACCTTTCTTTACTTCAATCATTGGAACATATGGTCCATCTAGAACGATGTCTCAAAGTTCACTATCTTCAGCCATTAAGAAATTGTGCATGTGACCTTTCCACCAGCCATAGTACTTGTGATTGAATTTTGGTAGTCTTGTGGATGATTGACCTTCTTCCAAGTTAAGCAGAGCAGCCATCTTCACAGAAAATCTCAAGGTGTGAACCTGATAGAGATCTCTACTCTAATACTAATTGTTGAGTTAACTTGCTCCTAGCCTACTAAAGGATTTTGTCTCTCTAAGTACAATAAGCTAAAAACTTAGAAGAAGGTAAATGACGAAAGATAAGTGAACAAGGATTTGTACGTGGAAAAACTCCTTGCTCAAGGGAGGAACAACCATGGCTTGTCACTAAGGGATTTACCAACTCCAAGTTTACTAAAAAGCAAAGTAAAGAAATACAACACATACGCTATTTCTCCACCTTCCCTTACAACACAACTTGTACACAAGCACAAGCAAAAAGCAACCAAAACCAACTCTAGTCTAAACCCACAACCTATATGCAGATAGACTAGGAAACAACCTAACCTTTAGACTTCAACACTGTCTCAAAGGTTTACACAACTCTGAACACATTAAAACACATGTGCATCACTACCTTTATATGTTAATTTTGGAACTTGATACAACTCTAACAAACTAGAGGGCGACAAATGTCTTCTATCAGGTCCTTTGTTTGGAGTATCTGTGTCTTCATGCACAAGGAGCTAAGGAGGAACTTTTTCAAGACAAGAATATTCTATATTAGGAATGCTTATGTTTCTACCTTAGACAATTTTCTTTTATACTGTTGTGGGTACACGTTATGGACCACTAATATCTTCGTACGCATTTGATAGACATCTCACCAACCACAAAAGCTTTATTGACTATTGTCCACAACTCACTTTATCAAAGTAGCCTAAAGGTTTACCTGGTCCTTGACTTAGTTTGTCATTATCAAAACATTAGAACATACTAACACACATCAGTTCATATATGTACTTAACAGTCACCAAAGTGGAATTTTAGATCGCCAAAATTAGTAGTGTTTGAAAGTTTTTGGGCCATCAAAATGGAACTTTAGATCGCCGAAATTAATAGCCTTTGGAAGTTTTTGGGCCACTTTGGTGATACATTTTGGCAATACGTCAATCTATTTGGCGATTCATCTAATGGTCTAATGTCATCACTAAATTTTCTAGTTTAAATATATTTTATTAAAATAATCATAACTTTCTAATCCAAACTCAAATTAATGAACAATTAGAAGTGTCGAGAAGAAGAATCACAATACATAAATTTGACTGGTCGTGGGTCACCTAAATTTTTATATTGTAAGAGATATGGTCATTTGAATTTGACTCTTTATTGTAAGAGATAACCATTAGAAGCTGACCTTTTCATGATCTTATGGAGAAACTCAACCGATAGGGAAGATATGAACTTAGTGTTAGATATCCCTTATGACCCTAAATCAAAATACACTTCTCATACTTAGGAATGGATCTACACACATGTACTCTTCTTAAACTTAGTAATGGACCTTAACTAATAGGTATGAGTAGGATATCACATGTTCCAATTTGATAAGCTACACAACGAATTATTCAAATTCTTAACATAGAATTCACGAAGTGTTACATATGTTTTCCTAGATATAAGCTACACTGATCTTGCTTTTCTTAAGAGTCTTCACTAACTTGAATGACCTCCCCTTCTGTAATGATCCAATCCGCTAGTGATATCATCCAATTGGGGCCTAGATCCTCATGGCTTTAAAATGTGTCACTAGTAGGTAAGGGTTGTTTACTTATCTATCTAGCATCTCTCATGTGTTTTGCCAATATAGAACTTCTATCTAGAGATGGGTTGTTACGTGCATCCCCTCTATGGACTCAGAGTCCTCACTGAGATTTGCCTCACCGTATGGGATACGCCTAGACTCAGCACTAGGATTTGTCCCGCCTCATCGATATTTTCCTAAACTTAGTTGAACTCTGACCCACATCGACAAGGCTGACATAGAAGCAGCTCTGATACCATCTATAACGACCCAACCCACTAGTGATATTCTCTACTTTGGACCTAGATCTGCATGACTTTAAAATGCATTACTAGTAGGTAAGGGTCATTTACTTATATACCCAGCATCTCTTTCATGTTTAGCCAATGTGGGACTTCTATCTAAAGATGGATTGTTACACCTTCAATATCCCCATGTTCAAAGACATAACTCACATTCTAGGAACTCCTATGGTGCACTTACCACTCCCTCCCCCAACCCCTGCTCCTAACTAAGGATATGATCTTAAACTACTACCATACTCAAAATTCACTAATCTTGGTGATAAAAATAGTCAATAATAAGGGGATACCTTAAGTCAGTAACTCCCCTTGAAGATAGGGCATTTACATAAATTCCGAAATCGTACCCTGTGAACTTACATCAGGAAAGTCTTAAACCGTACCCATACTTTTTATATTCATAACATTCAAATATTTAATTTGAAATTTTAAGATATCTTATGATATTCTGCCATTCCTATCTATATAAATCCATTTTTTTTGGTTTCATATAATCCCTACCCAAGGTTGTTCATTTTATAATTAAATTAGTGAAGTATTTATATCATTATTTTATTATTTGATTCATGCTTCAATTGAAAATTTGTATTGAGTCTATATTTCTCTTTTTTCATCAATATTATTATGATAATAATTCTAAGAAGAATGTGTATGTTGTATATTTTACTCTATTTTTTTTTTATTTTCTTCCTATTAGACTTCTGTAATTTGTATTTTTATTTAAGCTCAAATTGATCATTTGTGACTTTATTGAAAGTATGGAATACACATGCTTTATGTGTCAAGAAACTAGTATAAATAAAATATAAGTAAGAAAGAGTTGACCACAGTAGGGTCTTGGGGAGGGGAAGCTTTGGAAAAATATCTGTCAGCAGAAATAGTTGAATACATCACTACAGACATTAAGCCAGAAATAGAAGGCATAAATGACAAGGCATGGTGGGTATGCAACTCTAATGGTACCTTCTCAGTTAAATCTGCCTATCAGCTTCCAAAGTAAAAGAGAAAAATTTTTTGTATACAATGGTATGGAATAGCAATCTGCCTCACAAGATTGCATTTCTAATGTGCAGGGTGTTGAAGAGAAGGATCTCGATTGATAACATCCTAAGAAGGATAGGCATATCACCATAGGTGTTGGTATTGTGTTAAAGGAGGGGAGGAGACATCGGACTATCTTTTTTTAACAGCCCCCATAGCTATGGAGGTACTTTGTTACATGTGCAGGTTTTCATATGACTGGTTCTAACCTAGCAGCTACCATTTTACAATGGTGGAACTATGTGGATGGATTAAAAGGGAAGAGAATTCTAAGGTCGATCCCTACTATTATCTTGTGAGAATTGTGGAAAAATAGGAATAGCATAAGGCATGAGAAACCTACATCATATAAAAGGATGCTACATGGATGCACCAAAAATATATTTTAATCAAAGTAATTTATCCACAACTGAAAACTTGCTCTATGTCTTGGAATGGTTGCTTTGACGTTTTACAAAGGCAGAGACCTGCCTTACAATGCAAGGTTGTCAATTGGAAGGTCCCTAATTCTAGTTGGGTGAAAGTAAATATTGACGGAGCTAGTAAAGGAAATTCAGGCATCAGTTCATATAGGGTTTGCCTAAGGAATGAGCTTGGCAACCTTATCAATGTTGAATCAGGATAGACAGGGATAGTTAACAGTGTATATGTAAAAGCTACAACTATCTTGAGGGTCTTATGGTACTGCAAAGTACAAGGCCATGAGAAGGTTATACTAGAAATAGATTCCCTAGGATTATAGAAAATCATTTTAATGGAGTAACAAATCCATGGGAAATTGTGCAAATACTGGAGGAAATTCAATGCATAACAGAGACAATCAACATTCAAGTGTATCACATTTTCAGAGAAACAAACACTTTGGTGGATTATATAGCTAATACTGCTAAATCAGAGGGCATACAACAGTTCTCCTCTTTCTAACAATCGCCAACATGGCTAGGAGGATTCTCAACACAGATAAACAGCAGATCCCACACTTATGCATATCAACAAAACATAGGTTTGGATGATATTGACATCGATAACACCAAACTTTCTCAAAGAGATACAAAATAGGATGCATTTACAAAAATCTGTGTCCCCTATTCTACAAGGAATATTCACATCAAGGTTTTGCCAAATAAACACAGCTATCATAACAATTTATTCGGAGCAAAATGGCATGCCATAAAAGACCACGCATCCATCAAAAAGAAGATCCATAAAGTCTGCATCAGGAGTGGCATGTAAATACCTCAAGGGTGTGATAGAAAGTATATCAATCGATGCATAAAAGAAAAGGTTAGAACAGTGGTTGAACTTTTGGAAAATTGGGCAATCGGAGGTGAGACTTACAAATCAAGGCGGATTGAGATGCAAAGCTTGTTCTGAAAACGGAAATGGGGAGGCCAAGGTGGCGCGTCACAGGGCATGCTAAAAGAAAACACCATCAAACATGGCAACTATGGAAAAGCTGTAATGGAGAAAGAGAGTCATACTTACCTAGACATCATGCAGAGCACGAAGAGAACCACAAGAACATGCGTGAATCTTTGGACAAGGCGGAAAGTGATAGGCCACATTGGACACTTAATAGTTAAGACAGGAAAGTGGGGGAAGCATCTAGATATCCCTATATTTTAGGGTTTGATTTTTATCTAGATGGGTTGGGCCATCCGGTTCTTATTTGTAAGATGTCTTTATTTATTCAATAAAATGGGCCTTCGCGCCCACTAGTTCAACCAAAAAAAAACATAGAATGAACAATCAATTCAAATTAATTGATATACCTAATAACGGCATAAAATAGCAGAAAAAGGAAAGCAAGAACAAAAACATTATCTAAATAAAATAACACTACTTGGATGGCTGAACATTGAACAATCAATCAATGTAACATAAGTTAGAATACCTAGTAGAAACATCAAATAATAGAGTAAAAGTACTAAGAATAACTAGGAAAGAGTGACAAAATACCTACAGAAAATATCAAAATATGAACATCGAACGTGGACCTGTCCAAACGATGACTAAAGCTCATCAAGAGGGTGGATTACTGGAACCAGGTCATCTCAAAACTTTTCTACAAAAAGAGTTTGGTTCTGCCATATATTTGTTGCTTCGTAGACACGAAATACACAAACATAATAGAGAAATAATGTTAAAATAAATAGGCAAATTGAGCAATCAATCTAATCCAATTTAATTTAAAATACTTAATAGAAACGTCAAATAATAAGCAAGAATGCAAAAATAACTAGGTAAGAGTAACAAAATACATAAATAAGATATCTAAACAAGAACGATAAAACTTGAGTGTAGTTGAGGACTATCCAGATAATGAAAATTGCCTAGATGATGATCGAAGCTCATCAAGAAGATGAAAGAGATAAAGTGAAGGATGAACCGTGAGCTTTGCTTGTTCTATATTTCAGTATTTTTTAGGGAAATTACAACATATATCTACATAAATGATAAGTACAAGAGTAAATACAAAATAGAGTTCTACTACAACTAGGACATAATAAGTCAATTCTAACACCCTCCCTCAATTTGGACAGGAAGAATAAACGTGAAGATTGGCAGTGAGCTCACTAAAATGGCTAGAGGGCAAAACTTTAGTGAACAGATCGGCAAGTTGTTCAAAAGCATGAACATGAGATACTACTAAGTCACTGTGACTTATCTTTTCACAAACAAAATAATCCAAAACAATATGTTTATGTTTGGTACGAGAGTTAAAAACTGGATTATGCGCTAGGTGGATGGCTCCAATGTTGTCACACTTTGCGAAGACAGGGGAAGTAAGAAAAATACCAAGATCACGAAGAATGTATTGCATCCATGTAGCCTCAGCAGTAGCAACAACAAGCGCTCTATACTTGGCTTCAGTAGTAGAACGTGCAACTGTAGATTGTTTCTTAGAGGACCAAGAAATGAGATTGAAGCCAAGAAAAATCCAAAAACCAGATGTGGTAGAGCAACCAGCCCAATCTGAGTCACAATAAACACTAACAACAAGATCAGATTTTTTGTACAGCTGTAAGTCCCAATCATGTGTATCACTTAGGTACCTAAAGATGCGTTTTACTGCCTGAGCATGTAATTGTCTCGGCTGGTGAAGAAACCGAGAATCAAGGTTGATAGCAAATTGAATGTCTGGCCGAGTGAAGGATAATTGGTATAGGCTCCCAAACATTTGACGATAGGTAGAAGGATCTTCAAGCAAAGGCGAAGCAGGGGAATTCCAGTCAAGCTTGCTATGTAGTGGAGTAAGAACAGATTTACACTTTTCTAGCCTAAAATGGTAAAGAAGAGAAACAATATAATGATATTGTACCAATAGCAGCCCTAAGGAATTATGCTTCAGTTCAATTCCAAGAAAGTAATTAAGAGGGCCTAAGTCTTTCATTGATATTCTGAACTTATAGAAGAGATTAACTGAGACATCAAAGACTCGGACGAGACAACAACAACTATATCATCCACATAAAGCAAAAGAATTATGCAATCATCCGCTGAATGAAAGATGATGATGCTATGGTCTGAAACACATTGCCGAAAACCAAGATCAAGAAGAAAACGGGCAAGACGATGGAACCAAGCATGCGGTGATTTCTTGAGACCATATAGATCACACTGCAACTTGCAAACATAATGAGGATAATCTGGATTTACAAAGCCCTTTGGTTGACACATATAAATTGTCTCAGATAACTTACCATGTAAGAATGCATTTGATACTGATAGAAGGGGAATATTTTCCTTGACCATTAACAATATGGAAAGTCAGAATATATACAAAGCTAAGCCTTCAATTTAGGCGTGAGACTAGCCTAATTCTAAGGAACTAATTATCTAC
>JAABOM020000092.1:16267905-16280526 GCA_011800125.2 Solanum clarkiae | reverse complement strand
CGAGCCATAACCAAGGAACCCTTAATGAGTTTCCATTTTCCTCCACCGTTGGTACTGACATATCCTTCATCATCTAATACCCCAACAGAAATGAGATGTAGACGAACATCAGGTGCATACTTCACATTGTTCAGAACTAGTTTAGTTCCAACACTAGTTTCTAAACAGATTGTACCGATGCCAACCACTTTGGACACAGTCTCATCACCCATACTCAAGGTTCCAAAGTCACCTGGAGTATAGGCAGAGAAAAAAATCTTTCCTGAATGTCACATGAGATACGGCACCAGTGTCCACAACCAGCTTGGCTCATCACAAGAAATATTTATCAGATCAGCATTAAGAACAGTGAGAAGATCTTCGGTGGCAATGGTGGCAAGGCAATGTTCATTGCCTTCTTCTTTTTCTTCTTTTTCTCTGTTCTCTCTTTTCAATTTCTGGCAGAACTTCTTTGTGTGCCCTTTCATACCACAATGATAGCACTCAACATTTTTAAGTTTTCCTCTAGATTTGCTACTGCTGTGTTCTCTATTCGGAGAACCACGATTTTTGTTTCTCCCCCTAGAACCTGTTACTAGGACATCTGACGAAGAAGAACCCTGAGATTTTCTTCTCATCTTTTCGTTCAACACACTGCTCTTGGCAAAATCCATAGAGATCACACCATCCGGAGCAGAATTTGATAATGACATTCTAAATGTTTTCCAAGAATCTGGTATGGAACCAAGTAGAAACAAGCCTTGAATTTCTTCATCAAATTTAATGCCCATAGCAGACAATCGGTTCATGATTCCTTGAAAATTATTCAGGTGATCTGTCATCAGGGAACCATCAATATATTTTAAACTCAACATCTGCTTTATCAAGAACATTTTATTGTTCCCAGTCTTTCGAGCATACAAACTTTCAAGATGCTCCCATAGGGTACAAGCATGTGTTTCCCCAGAAATATGGTTCAACACATTATCATCAACCCATTGTCTGATAAATCCACAAACCTGTCTATGCAATGGATTCCACTCTTCATCTGTTTTATTTTCAGGCTTTTTAGTGGCAAAGACTGGTTGATAAAAATTCTTAACATAAAGCAAATCCTCCATTTTTCCTTTTCAAATGGCATAATTAGTACTATTCAAAGTGACCATTCTACTAGTATTGGCATCCATTATTTTTCCCGCAAAATTGTTTACCAAAGTAATTCTTTTCTGATATGAAAGTTCAGACTATGCTGCAACCACAGAGCATACTCAGACAGAACCTCGTCTCTGATACCAGTTTGTTGGGAAAAATAAGGAGTAACACAAAAATAAATATGGCACAATAATATGAAAAATGGGAAAATCACGAGACCAAATATTTAATGTGGTTCACCCAACACTTTTGGGCTACGTCCACAAATCAACACTTCTATTTCTTCTACTATTACAAATAGTAGGCACAGGTGTACAATTTCTTCTACTATTACAAATAGTAGGCACTCAGAGAAAAATACCAAAAATAGTGAATACACTATTTCTTTTAGGAAAAATATTTCCTAAGCACACACTCTAATTTTTTTCTTCACAGACTATTTTATTTATAGTCCATGGTATACCTCACACAAGAAAATATTTATTTTCTCTCTATACTCTCTCTGTATTTTTTCTCTCTTTGTTGGTGTGTCTCTAACAAGAGAGCTAAAGCTCTCTATTTATAGTGTGAGGTAAGGTTTACACCTCTTCTCTTGATCAATCAGAGAAGAGGGAAAAAGTTTTCTCTTACAACGTATTGCTCAATTTGCAATTAATAATTTGCAAGAAAATTGCTTGCCTCCAAATTTGACCAGCCAAAGTTCTTTGATTTTGTTGAAAAACAATGGGGCTGGACCCCACAGTTTAGTGGAGAGGCAGATTCCTTTTCCATGTAAGACAGAATTGTTAGGTTTGATTGAGTAACGTTAGCGCTTATCCAGGATGCCTTTCTCAGTTGAATGCAAAATAGTCTATCTGACAGCATTTCTTGGGCATCTTTAACGCACAATAGTTGGCACTGCAAATAGAGGAGCCATTCATAAGAGTTAAAGTATGTTTTGCAGACGAAGTTGTGCTAATGTCCATCGGAGTTTTACATGCCAGAAAGGAGTGCACCATAGCTCGACCCAAATCAGAGGAATAGAAAACCCAACTCAGGAAGCATAATGTAGATGTAAATCAACGGGCAGGAATGCGCACATTCCTTTGTTTGGTTCAAATTTCTGTAATCAGTATTTTGCCAAAACTAAGTTCCTCAAGGTCTTCTTAAATGGCGATAGGCACATGTTAGATCAGTTAATTTTGGCCGAAAAATGGCACAAAGGTGTGAATTTTTTGAAATTTCAGTTGACCATGCACAAATACATTAACCATAAATAAGAACGACAACAAAGTGTGAGAAACATATTAAGTGTGCAGTTGATTCTAATGTGATCAAACTTCTTTTCAAGAACATAGCAAATTAAATTAGCTGAAGAGATAACCTTGACGCAGGTTGTTTGAAATATGTCGTCTGCTGTCCTGGAGAGCAATTTTTCCGCAACATCGCCAGAAATGAGGGCAGCTGTGGAACCCATTCCATCAATTAGATAAATTTGGAAGGTACATCTGTAACTATGTAGAGTTAGTTCTCAAAATATTGTGTAGATATATTGTATTATGTGGCATTGAAATTTACGTCAAGGGAAAGCATGTACTACCGGGGCACCAATGTTGTCATCTTCTGGCATTTGGGGCAATCAAATATCACTGGTGCATTTTTTCTGCTTTCAGCCTGAACACTCCAACACACAAAACTTTTGAAGGTCATCTGATATTGACATTTCTACCTCAACGTGGAAGACGCCAACCTGTAGAGGAATCAAGAGTTGCATATCTTATTCCATTGCATGTGTAAACCCAGCCCGGGTAGAGATCCATCAAACTTACAGAAGTTTGTGCAACAATTTCTGCAATGGAGATAATTGAATGGGCATCAGGAGTCACGTCAAGAGTCGCAGATGACCTTGCAAAGCTGGGCAACATATGTCCTGAAAGCAGGTGTCTGTTTGTTTTGGCCCTATTCACAACAGAGAAAATAGTGAATATGTTGTGCAACAGTACATTGAAGGTACGGCCGAAAAGTCTGAAATTTGTATCGGTTGAGGAGTTCTAATGCCTGTGGGTAAGGAGAATTAATGCATATTGTTGTGTTAAATCTTGTCTGCAAGGATAAATCTGTGCAGATCGAATGATTTTGTATCTGTACATGTCATAGTAAGTGTATTTAGGAGAAACAGTGTAATAGATGGATACCTTGGTAAGGTGAAATTCCTATATATGTTCCTGCCGAGAATCACGGGCAAGTCATTATCTTTTCTCAGTTTAGCCTCCAAGTCTCTTCCTTCAATTTCGTCAAAGTCGTCACATAAAGTGAGGACAAACTGATTTTGGCTAAGAGTACAAGGGAAGTAGTTTATTTTTCTCCCAATCAATATAACAATGTAGAAAATTCAGTCCTTGTACTTACTGATCATCAGTAACAATAACCTCGCGACACCTAGTCTGAGTATGGCCTGCATATTTGGAAGGGCCACAATGGAGGACAACTCCTATAAAATCTGGAATGGGAAAAGTAAGCATATGTTAGTTCTTTACATGTGCAGCCATAAGTTTAGTTTGGCGATTGAGTTGGACGGAGCGTATACCAATTTCTATGCCAGGAGCAGGAGTCATATTCCTGAGCTGATCAAAAGCTGTGGTATTTAGCTTTGTTGGCGACGGTAGTGCTATGTCAAGCTCGGCAGTAGGTTTGACATGCTCAACTATAGTTTCTTTGTCAATTACCCAATGAAACTTATTTACGGATCTTCCATATGTAGCTGATGAAACTTTTACGCGTGCAGTGGAGATAAGATATGTGTTGAAGAGTGTAAGTTGCGTTGCATAATGTCCGATATCATCACCATAGATAACTACCCATATTTGTTGCTCCTGTAAAGGCGTTGAACTTTCAGAGATACAAGTAAATAGTATATTTCTGCAAAGGAAATGAGATGTTACTAATGAAGGTGAAGTACCTCTTCATCTTCTAGAATCAGATTTTGGAATCTAATTTTCTTTTACTGGCTTGCCGTTCTCGACTCAGATCAACGATTTGGACTTTGCAGGTCCAATCATGAGTGTCAGGTGTAATTTGGTCAATGCTCAACCCTAGATCCATATGCCGACCAAAAGATATCATTATAACACTAAAGGGAAGAAGAGTCAGGGAGCTACCGTTTTTTCTTTTTCTGGGTCAGTTTTCAAGCTTTCTGTAATGGTGTTATATGCATGCAAAGGTCAATACCAACAATCGTTAGATTCAAGTCGTCCAAACTGGAATACACAGTTAAAGGCGGGGGGAAACTTGATTAAGGCATACAGTCAGACATCATGCACCAATAAGTATTCACCGTAACAACGTGTTCAATATTGCCACTTAAATTGTAAGGTCTTCCTAATGGTGCTAACTATCTGCACACTTAAAAACCTTAAAGTTTTAAATTCTACAATCTGATGCAGACTTTCGATTTACATAATTATGGCTACCTCTTTGGAGTTGTTTCTTTTTTTTTTTTAAATACAGTGGTAAAAGCAGTAACATGCACAGTTAAAGAGAGGACCAAAATTGAGTACTATATGTAATGAAACATCTTTTGTACAATGTAGAGCAAATACAGTAATAGTACCTATATGCAAGTGAAGCAAAGAACTTAGAAGTGCCAGCTAAGGTCTTCCTAATACTGCTATATACATATAAAGTTAAATAAAATACAGCAGATGTTACAATCCTACAATCAGGTCCATACTTTACATTTGCATAATTTAATTAGAGATAAATCTTTTGCCGTTTTGTTAATATTAGTGGCAAGAAAATAAGAAATTTCACTTTGCAGTTAAGCAAAGGCCAAATTGAGCAAGACATACAATCAAACATGTTGGGTACAATGTAGAGCAACCATACTAATAGTACTCACATAAATTATTGAAGTAAACAAAGGAAAATATGAAAGCATTTACTAGATTATTCCGCAGATTCAAAAAGAGTTGCAGGAAGAAGAGATATGATACCTGAGTTAAACTCAATTCACCAATTTCAATCTTCAAGAGTTGTAGCTGAAGTTATTTGAGACGCAAAATAGAAGAGGCCAGCCTTTATAAAAGAGTTAATTGCTCCACTTTTGAGTATACGCAAAGCCAAATTCCATCCACCTGCCTAACTGCCAATGAAACCAAGGCAGAAGGAATGATAAATTTGAAGAAGCACTCCAATAGCCTCATTCGTGTATAAGATGGTAGACACGTGATTTCGTAAACAAAGGGACATCCAGGTGGTTAATTTTGTTTTTTTGGGTTGTAGAAAAATCTCTAACTTACCATTTTTTACTTTACTTAAACTCAAACACGTCAAGTATGTTGGCCTCATGCCAGCGCAAACCTTACATAGAGACTACTTTAAGTAAGTATGATACATTAATTAAGTTGATACTTATCCAAAATAACTAAATTAAGATCCAAGGCCTTATGCTAGCGGACCTTACGTAGAGACTGCTTTAAGTAAGTATGACACATTAGTTATGTTGATACTAATTTAAATCACAAGTTACCAAAAATAACTAAACTAAGATCCAACTCGAGTAAATAAGTTTGACATGTTCACAACTAAAGGTCCAAGTGTATGTATGAAAACTTTGAATGGGGAATTAATAAGCAGTTATATAGTGGAGTGACACTCGTTCCATAGAAAACGATAATTCTTTTGGTTATTAGTAGTGTATGTTTTTTCAAAAGTGTCTAGTATCTGATCATGTCACAGATATGGATCATTATGTAGGTGGAGTGACGGTAAATAAAAAAGATTGTAACCCCTAGAAATTTGTAATAATTTACCTTAACATTAAGCGCACGGCCTTCACATAACAAGTGTATAAGCATAAGCTAAGATGCTTAAACTTATTAACACCTTTTTTTACGGAATAATTTTAATTTTTTTTTTGGGCGAGTAATCACTCGTGGCAAACCTGCACTAAAATTCAAGCAACTGAGTTCTAAATATGTAGCATCTAAGTTACACTACTTTACTTCATGCTTAATATCATAACGATTATATATAACATTATAATAGGCCAAAGTGTGTCATCCATTCAACTTTGTTGGAACCATTGTTCTAGTAGTGAAGAGCATACAATGCAAAAGCGTAAAGTTGTGGAGCTTTATGTAACATCATAATCACATCTTAATCTACAATAGCAGGTTATTACAATTGAAGTGCAGCCCAGCTCCTGCATTTTCAACTGTTTTGATCGAGCAAGATACCGAGGGACCTAGCAATGCATGTAAATATCAGTCAGCAAAGAAAGCCAAACAACCTGGACTCCAAGCACATACTTTGTATTGTCTCAAACAAATGAAACTTGATCTGAACAAGGCGTTGAAAAGTCCGCCGTAAGACTATAGCTTCCAAACAAACTACTGCACCTCAACACAGGGTTATAACATGAATGGCATTTTCTTTTTATGACCTCTTAAATGTAACTTTCTGATGTTCGGACAAGTATTATCAATACCATTTTCTTTTTATCACCTCCTAAATGTAACTTTCTGATGTTCTCAAGAATATCAATTTTGTCGCCTTTAACGATATAATCTGGCACAAAGTTCAAGCTAGTAATTTCCTAACATTACTTTTTTGGGGACTGCAAGTTGGACTTGTTATTGATTGCTACTTGCTTGAGATTCTTGTTGAGTGTACTTACTTTGGATTTTATCGATGGTACTTGCTCAAGATGGTTACTGATTTTAGTTGATTGGGTCTGTTGTTGATCTTTTGGGATTGTTGTTGGCACTTTCTTTTAGTTAATGCCGGGATGCAGGCATAGAAGGTCATCCAATGCTATAAAATCTCCTTGGACAATGGCTTTCACTTTCCTGAGCGGAAAAATCTTTGAGAATTGGACGTCTATCGCTCTCAACACCATTCTGTTGGCTGAAGCAATAAACCTATATCAGTGACGACCATTTATGTGAAGAATTGAAAAGAAACATCACGATGTCAACTCTAAAGTCTGAAAGCGCACTGTTTCACTAAGCTAATAAAGCACACACACTTAAGGCTGTGTTGTCAAGCCTGAATCATAAGACCCTAAGTTCATAGTAGAAAGAACAACTCAGATTCCACTCCTAGAACAAAGCAACAACAGATATGGAAAGCCAAAGTAGATTACCCTCATTGATTTCATTCAAGCCCCCATTTGTGTAAGAGGTTTGTTCTATTGAGATGTCTACCAAATGAGTAGGTAAATTCAAAAGATAACTGCATATGTTGTGCAGGTCTAAAATTTGGTGAGCCTATATATTTGTCACTGAAGACTCGGCAGGAAACAGAGACAATCAAGTGAAACAATTCAGCCAAAACTCTTAAACTGATGAATAAAGACAAAGGTAAGCAAGCATTTTTAAAGAGTAATAAGATAAAGTTTATATACTTGATTGACAACATCTTGTGTAACAGCCTGACCATTTAAGTCAGTAAGTAATCGACAAGGTAACTTTGTGACATCATTTTGCTGGTCAATGCTATTTTCGTCGTGCAGTTTAGAGGGAGTAACTGATGCAGCCATTCCATCATATTGAACACCTACATGTCGTACTATAGCACGAGTTTCGTCACGCTAGGAACTAAATACATGCCTTCACAAGTTATTTCCATGAGGAGATTTGACGATTACTCGGCAGACAAGGAAAGATACCTGTGCACAAGCAAACGTATGGAACATGTTACATGTACCAAATATCTGATATGTAATAAGACAGAGGCACATGCATATAATCACAACCACATGATTTTTTTATGACTGTAGAACCACAAAATATATAGCAACTCAACCTTAAAACACAATAAATGGGGGCAGCAGCAATTAAAATAAGGTTCCATCTCTGAGTACCTTCATTTCTGTAGTTTGTATGTCGAACTTCTTAATAGGTGTATTAAGTACAACCACATAGTAAAAGCAGCGAGTGATAAGACAGTTACCAACACAAGAGAACGAATTATTGTCACAAGTAGCAGCGGAGCCATCCTGGGCCGAGGGGTGTGAAACGATACATGTTAGTTGGCAAATTGCATTATGTCTAGAGGTCAAAATTTGACCGAATAAATATTTATATAACTATTGACACATCTTGATAGAGGCTAAATGTATAGTGTAATGTTTAAGAGGTTCCCAAAATTGCCTGAGGTTGGGTCTTTAATCCTTGGTAGCAACACAGATCTTTTAATTTGACAGCGCATTTAAAAGTTCTGGCTCTATCATTGGTCAAACTTGGTATGTGTTGCTTGATAATCTTAACTTAAAGCATCATTAACATTTCAGAACAAACCCAAAAGAGTAAGCTATCTAAATCACTGTTGACATTCAGTGATCTGTTTCACCAACCACATTAAAATTAAATCAAATAAATGGCCAAGTCACAATACCAAAATCAGCAACGCATATGCATAGGCATTAATTATGAAATCAACAACCACATCTCTCCACGCCCTTATTATATCATACGTATCCAGTTTATTTGGCCAGACTTGCACTATGTTTTCTTACTGAATACAGCCAAATTCGGAGAACTCTCTCTTTTCTACTTGGATGTAGGAAAAAACAACCCTCACTGCCACCCCTCTGTAGAAAGGGTGAAGATACGTTACAAACATGCATAGCACTCCAAGAAGGGAAACAACTAACTACTTGCCAATGTCAGTTTGAACTCAAGTTAGATCCACAATGGTAGAGTTTGACTGTTGACTCAAGCAAAAGAGTAATAACACTGGAAAATAAGGAAACACCAACTCGAAATTGAGTAATAATCTAATGCGTAGGCGTATGAGCTTTCATGCTTTTAACTGTATGCCAGAGTAGATATTGCTTTAAAACCAATCCAGAGCACTCTTTGACTAACCTGTCACAACTTTTGGGCCGGTGTAGGTGGTTCAGTTGACAACCGCTTGTTGAACTTTCATTTTCAGCCACTGGTCATCTGTTGTTAACATTTCTGTTTCAAGGTAAAAAAGAGCAACCTGTGGAGGAGGAAATAGTTGTCTATGTTACTACATTCCATGAGTAAACCTAGTGGGTGTAGATATCCATCAAACTTACTGAATTTTGTGCTGCAATTTCTGCAATGGGGATATTTGAATGGGCAGCAGCAGTCATGGAAAGAGTGGGCGACGATCCAGCAAGGGTATCCAACATACGGCCTGAAAGCAGTTGTTGGTTTGTTTTGGCTCTGTTTAAAATTGAGAAATTCTTCAATAAGTTGTTGAAGAGTACATTAAAGGCAAAGATGAAGACTACGAAATTTGTACCAATTGAGAAGTTGTATTGGATGTAGGTAAGTAGAATTAATGCATATCATTAGGGACGACAACAAAGTGTGAACAACATATAAAGGGTGTAGTGGATTCAACTGTGATTGGACAACTTTTACCGAAATAGCCAATTAAATCATGTGAAGAGGTGCCCTTGGCGCAGTTTGTTTGAAATATGGCGTCTCCTGTCCACGAGACCACTTTTTTAGCCACATCTCCAGAGCAAAATAGAAGCTTCAACATTACCTTTGCAACTATAGTTGAATTTGATAGGAAATACGATCTAGAGATCGAAGAAGAAGGAGGAGGAAGAATGAAGTTCTTATTAGAGAGAAGGCAGAGAAAAATACGTGTTTAGAGAGAGAGAGAGTTATTTCGTAGTAACGCCCAAATGGGTAAACTCCACGACGATAGGGTTATATATATTAATGATATATGGATATTTACAATTACACAGAATACATGTATACACGGAGAATAAACAGTATCACCTAAATAGGTTGAACCGCGCCAGTACATAAATATAATATCAGGCTCCACAACCTAACAATACTCCCACTTGGAGACTGATCCACTCGGCCTCCAAAACAATAAATGTATTCCAAAAAAAAAATTGTTCCTCTATCATCAATATCTTCACCATCGCAATACTTTCTTCTGTACAACTACAGAAGACCAACCAAGGTATTGCACAACCTCAGTTTTTCAACACCAACACACTTGGTCAACATGTCTGCTAGATTCTTTGCACCCTCTATCTTCTCCAAACACATGTCACCATCTTCCACTGACCTCCGAGTGAAATGGTACCATCTTCGGATGTGCTTTGTCTTCGAATGATATACTGGATTCTTCACTAACTGTATGGCACTCTGACTATCTGTATAAAGAATTTTCTCGCGCTGCTTCCTGCCTAATTTTTCCAAATAATCCACCAGCCATGTCATTTCTTTCCCAGCTTCAGCTATTGCTACGTACTCAGCCTCAGTCGATGAAAGGGAAACACACTTCTGAAGCTTAGACATCCAGCTAACCGCTATTCCATCTATAGTGTAGATGTACCCGGATGTGTTCTTGCTTGAATCCACATCACCACTCATATCAGCATCCATAAAACCCTGTAGGATTACTTTGTCGTTACCATAACAAACTGAAGTATTGGATGTACTTTTCAAGTATCTCAGAAGCCACTTCACAGCTTTCTAATGCTCTTTCCCTGGATTCGCCATGAACCTGCTAACAACTCCCACTGCATGTGCTATATCAGTTCTAGTGCAGACCATAGCATACATCAAGCTCCCAACTGCAGAAGCATATGGAACTTGTGCCATATGCTTACGCTCCTCGGTTGTATCCTTTGACAATTTTAAATGATTTGCCAATGGAGTAGTCTTGGGTTTAGCATCATTCATCCGGAATTTGGACAACACCTTCTTAATGTACTGGTCTTAGGACAGATTTAAGGTGCCGGCTAATCTATCCCGAGAGATCCTCATCCCAAGAATCTGCTTCGCTGCACCTAAGTCTTTCATCTCAAACTCTGATGATAGGGTTGCCTTCAGAGAGTTTATCTCCTTCATATTTAATCCTGCAATCAGCATGTCATCCCACATACAAGAGTAGAAATACATAAGAATCAGTGTATTTCTTGAAGTAACAATACTGATCCTTTTCAGTCCTGTGAAAACCATTCTTGCTCATGAAGGAGTGAAACTTCATATACCACTATCGAGGTTCTTGCTTCAGACCATACAAGCTCCTGCTGAGCCTGCACACCATGTGTTCCTTGCTTGGAACTGCAAATCCTTCAAGTTGTTGCATATAGATGTCCTTATCCAAATCTCCATGTAAGAATACCGTTTTTACATCCATTTGCTTAAGGTGTAAATCCTCCGATGCAACAATGCTCAAAAGAATTCTGATAGTAGTTAATTTCACAGCAGGAGAAAATATTTCAGCATAATCGATACCTTTTCATTGTGAATATCCTTTAACCACCAATCGGGCCTTGAACCTCCTCTTTTCATCCGACTCAGCTTTGATTCTAAACACCCATTTGTTCAACAAAGCTCTTTTCCCTGCAGGCAACTCAGTCAACACCCACATGTTATTCTTCTCAAGTGAACTCATCTCATAATCCATGACTTGCTCCCACTTGATCGAATTCTCCACCTGTAGGGCCTCATCAAAAGACTCTGGTTCTCCTTCATCAGTCAGCAACAAATAATGTAATGAAGGTGAATACCTATCTGGTGCCCTGATGGTTCTGGATGACTTGTTCCACCTCAGGAGTTTCAGTGGCAACATTGCTAGGCGAACTCCTCTGTAACTCAACTTCAACTCCCACTTGCTTTGCATTCTCTGAGCCTGACATATCCTTATTCTTGTACAAGACGTTCTCATCACAATGCCTTAGGATTTTTATGTTTTCATCATCTCAAAACCTGTAACCAAACATATAAGAACCGTAGCCTATGAAGCAGCACTTCATAGCCTTAGCATCAAGCTTGTCTCTTTTCTCCGGATCAACATGAACATAAGCCGTGCAACCAAAAGTCCTCAAGTGAGAATACTTGAGTTCTTTTCCCGTCCATACTTCTTTTGGAATCTTGAACCCCAGAGGAACAACTGGTCCTCTGTTAATCAAATATGCAGCCGTGTTCACAGCATCTGCCGAAAACATCTTTGGCAATCCAGAGTGTATCCTCATGCTCCGTGCACGCTCATTCAATGTTCTGTTCATCCTCTCAGCAACTCTATTCTGCCTCGCCTTCCTGAGAACTATTCTCAACATTCTGATTCCCTCAACTGCACAGAGTGTCTTAAATTCTGACTTGTCATACTCGTCACCATTATCAGATGTCACGACCCAACCTAGAAGTCGTGATTAGTGCTGATAGGGCACCCAAACAACACCAAATCGGATTCACAATCATATTAGCTAAGGAATTTATAGAAATTTCGGCAGAGTTTCCTCTGTTTTACTGACTAACCACACCTGCAACACAGCAATCCCAGCAGATCACAAACATCTATACACATATATACATATATATATGCGGGCCGACAAGGTCACCGCTGCGGTAAACTGCCCAACAAACATATCATACATACATAGTCATACCACATGCCATATCCCACACCCACATGTATCCACAGACCTCTATACATACAAACAGAATCATAAGGCGGGACAGGGCCCCGTCATACCCTCGAATATACAAAAAGACC
>JAABOM020000092.1:16235967-16266227 GCA_011800125.2 Solanum clarkiae | reverse complement strand
ACTAATATATTTTTGAATTTAATATAATTTGAATCATATTATAAAATTTATATTTTAATAAATTTTATATGATTACACTAAGGACCATAAATTTATTAACAAAGGCTCTCAATTATATTATTTAATTAGTAAATGCATGGATTATCTGTATCATAATGAATTTTAAAATTATACTACAAAAAATTTGTAATTGCATAGCTCAATTTAATTTTGAATTTACCATTACACCTTCATTTAATTCCCCATGTTAGAATTACAGACATTAATCAATTAAATCAAATTTTTTGAAAACATTTAATTTACTGACTAAATTAATCCTTTATTATTTTTACTTATTATTTCACATGATGGATACAAGATCCACTTGTAGGGTTTTTACGTGAAAACTTATATGCAATCATAAAGAAATGTCTTCTACTAGAGATCTGACACTATTCTATCAATTAATTTATATTTCCTTAATGTGATTTATCATAATTCAATCTATTAGAATTTTATCGACTCATTAAAAATGTCTCATCTTTTAATAGATTATAAAAAAACTCAAATTACATAGATCATAATAATTATATCAAAATTAAGAGTGTTATAAGTACATGCAGTGAACTAAAGAATTTATTTACCAACATTCAGAATATAATTAAATATATCTAATAGTCCATTCAATAAATATAAAATGTACTAGCACAAAAATTGAAATTTTGACCACTCCCATAGTAAGATCAAATTATATCTAATCTTCTGCTACAATCATCAAAAAGTTTGTCGAACTTCATTTTTTGATTGTGAACATTTAATTTATAACTTATAAAAATCGACAATTTTAATCTCCCGTGTATGAATTAAATTACTCTATATACTAAACAGTCTATTTTATAAGTAATGGACACACATATATACAAATGTTCTATTTAAATAAAGACTTTATTATAATAACACAAATAGTTTTTACAAGACATTAAATATAATGCTATAACTCAATTACATGGTTAATAGTACATCTCAAGAGAAAGGTCTGATCATAGCTTGAAAATGTCTGTCAACTTCATAATCAGTGACGGGTATGATATACATATTCAAGCCTTCAAGGATGATCAATTGAACACTCATCCCTAAAAACTTGTATTAATTTAATATTTCCTTTCACACATACATATATCTTGAACACCCTTAGCAAAATTTCTATCTTCTTCAAAGAATCTTGTTGAGCACATGAACTTGTTCTAAGGTTTTGATGATAAGAAACCAAGTCAAGGACCAGGAAGATCATCAAACTATTGTGCTGAAGCAAGTTGTGGAAAATAACCTATAAAGCTGTTGTAGTTGGTGAAAAGTCTACCAGACTTATATTGAAGGACCATTGGTCCATGGGATGTATCAACAACAAGACAAAAGATAGAAGTCCAAGGTTATAACACAAGTTTTTCAAGCATTTTAAGATTGTATATTCTCTAGTGGTAAAAAGCTTCTCCTTGGCTTCTTGTGCAAGAATATACAACAAACCCAGACGTGGGACCTGATAGACTAGGTCTGTAATTCTCTTGTTTGTGTGTGTTGTATTGTGTTTCAAAGTGTAAGACCACTCCTCAACTATAAAGGTAAGTGATCAGTTTCTATTCTAATTGATTCAAGTGTGGTGTATGCCTTATTGATAGCATTGTAGACTAAAGGCGTGTTCGTGTTTTAGTCTAACTACTCAGATTTTGTAGGTTAGATTAAAATAGTCTTTGTGGGTACTCATTGCTTGTGCTAGTTGTACAAGTTGTTGGAGTTGTAAGGGAAAGTAAAGAAATAACATGTGTGTTGTATTTCTTTACTTTGCTCTTTAGTGGATTTGGTTAGTAAATCCTATGATGACAGGTCATGGTTGTTCCTCCCTTGAGCAAGGAGTTTTTTCACGTAAAATTCATTGTGTATTTACCTTCTATTACTGCTTCTTCTGAGTTTTAGTTATTGAACATTGAGGGATCTGATAAGCTATCAGGTTAGGAGCACGCTAAGTTAACAAGTGGTATCAGAGCGGGGATCTCTATTAGGTTCACACCTTGAGATTTTCTGTGAAAATGGTTGCTACACTTAACTTAGAGGAAGGACAATCATCTACTAGGACACCAAGGTTCAATGACAACTACTATGGGTGGTCGAAAGGTAGGATGTATGATTTCTTGATGGCTAAAGATAGTGAACTCTGGGACATTGTTCTAGATGGACCTTATGTTCCAACGATTGAGGTGAAAGAAGGTGATACGACCAAATCTATTCCAAAAACAAGAGAATACTACACTAAAGCTGACAGGAAGAAAATAGAGAAAAATTATAAAGCCAAAAAGCTGATCGTGTATGGTGTAAGATCTGAGAAGTACAATCGAATTTAAGCTTGTGAGTCTGCAAAGGAGATCTAGGATTGCCTGAAAAATGCACACGAAGGAACTGAACAGGTAATAAAGTCCAAGGTGGACATGCTAACATCTCGTATGAGGACTTTATCATGCATGAAGGAGAGACCATACAAGAAATGAAGACCAGGTTCTCAGCAATAACCAATGAGCTCAAGTGCCTGGGAGAACCCATCAGTCAAAGCAAGCAAGTTCGGAAGATTCTGAGAGTACTTCCCAAGTCATGGGAAAGCAAAGTGGATTCTATTACTGAGTAAAAGGACCTGAAAACTCTGAAGATAGATGTTCCCATTGGCATACTTCATACATATGAGCTGAATAATAAACATGATATCGCTAAAAGAGAAGGGAAGAAAGACAAGACCTTGGCACTAAAGACTGTTCAGAGTGATAAGGAGATTGATAGTGTTGATATGACTTATCGAGATTCAAGAAGTTTGTTAGAAAGAGCCATGGATTGTTAAAACAGGGAAATGCAGGAAAGTCATATGGGAGTACTGAGCTGTGGAAAACCTGACACTTCATCAGAGAGTGTCCTCATGGAAAGGGTGATCAGAAAGAAGGACAAAGAGCTGGGAAGGGTAGAAGGAAGGACTAAGTACCAGACAAATATAAAAAGAAGACTGTTGTTGACAAGATAATGATAAAGGCATTAGGAGTCTGGAGAAATTCTTCCAGTGGTCTGAAGAGGAAGAATAACGTGAAGACTCATTCATGCTTGCAGTGAAAGATGATGATGAAGTGTATGATGGCCTGTTTGCCTTTATGACTCAGTTTGATGATGAAGAAAATGGTGATGAAGATGATGATGAAGAGGTAACACTGCTAGACCTTAAAGATAACTTAGATCTTTATTCTACTAGAAAGTTGAAGAAATTAACATGTGTTCTTATTGATTCCATCTATGAATTAACCACTAAGAAGGACCTGCTAAGAAATAGTGTAGATCTATCAAAGGATGAAAAAACTGTGTTGACCACTCAAGTGTCTGACCTTGAGGTTAAGATTGTGACCCTTGAAACTGAAAAGGGGGAATTACTGAAACTAATAGAAGTTGAAAGTCAATCTGATGCTAAGTTAAAGAGAAATATTAGTGAGAATGAATCTGATTTGAAGAAAAACTGAGAAGGCTGAATTAAAATTGAACCTAGCCTTAGAGAGAAACTCTATGATTAAAAAGGACCTGATGAAAGTTAAGGAGGACTGGAATAAGTCTATGAAGTGGACTACTTTTTCCAAACTTCTGGAAGATATGTCCTGTAGCTGGAGTTCTGAGAAAAAGGGATTTGGGTATGTCAAAAATATTGACCCTCCCTATAACCTACACAACAAGTATATGTCTATTGCTGAAAATCTTCTATTCTTGCACTATGGGAGAAATGATCATCTGGAAGATAACTCTGAAGTTCTGAGGAGAACCTTGAGCAAATAGAAGTTTTCTCACTCAGATAAGAAAAAGGTGATAGAGGGACAGGTCTTAAGACTAAAGAAAGGTCCAGACCTTTACCTCTCCGGACCAGAAAATTTGTAATTAGGCCCTTGTCTGCCTATTGGGAGCTCAGATTGAAATGGGTTCCCAAAAACTATCTTTTGATCACTTGTAGGAAAATTCAGGAGGAAGCAGTCAGTGCTAGTACATGGATAGTGTTTGCTCAAAGCACATGACTGGAAGGACTAAGAACTTCCTCACATTGAAGGAATTTTGAAGGAGGCAGTGTCTATTTTAGTGGTGATCAAAAGGGCTATATCATGGGCATAGGAAAGATTGGCAAATGTTTTGAGAAAGCTATTGAGGATGTGTACTAAGTTGAAGGACTAAAGTACAGTCTTCTTAGTGTATCTCAAATCTATGATAAAGGAAATGAAGTCAGATTCTTATGAGACAAGTGCACTGTTACAAATTTGTCAACAAAGGAGGTGGTGCTGGCAGCATTGAGATGCAGGAATATATATGTAGTAGATCTAAGAATCACAAAGCAGGACAATCTGTCCTTCTTAAAGGTTTAGGATGACTCCCGTGATCTATGGCACAGAAGACTTGGCCATGTTAGTCCATCCTAGCTGAACAAACTTGTATCCAAGGACCTAGTTCGTAGATTGCCCAAGGTAAATTTCAGAAATTCCAAAGTATGTGCAGCTTGTGCTCAAGAAATGCAGACAAAAGAGTCATTCAAGTCCAAACATTAAGTAAGTACCTCTAGACCCATTGAGTTTATTCATACTAATCATTGTGGTCCTGTTAAGGTTCAAAGCAGAGAAGAAAAGAAGTACATCGTGGTTGTGGTTGATGATTACTGAAGATACACTTGGGTAAAATTCCTGAGATCCAAAGATAAAGCAGCAGAATTACTAATCAACCTCATCAAGCAGATTCAAAATTAGTTTGCAAGTAGAGTTGCAGGGATCAGGTCTGACCATGGGTACTGAGTTTGAAAATTCAACACTAGATGGTTTTTGTGCAGAAAATGGAATGTATCACAATTTTTTCGCTCCGAGAACTCCTCAACAAAATGGAGTGGAGGAGAGGAAAAATAGAACTCTGGTGGATATTGGAAGGACCATTTTGATTGACTTTGGACTGGCTAAGAATTTCTGGGTTGAGGCTGTTAACACTGCTATTTGAGGAGAATGTACATGTCATTTTTGATAAATATGGAGATATGGAGATGTCTGATAATGTCTCTCAAGAACAAGACTCCCTATGAACTCTTGTTTGGAAGGAAGCCTAACATCAATCATCTGAGGGCCTTTGGTTGCAAGTGCTTTATACTTAAAATAGCAAGGAAGAAGTTGGAAAATTTGACTCCAAAAGTGATGAGGGTGTATTTATCGGCTAATCTACTAGCATCAAGGATTATAGAGTATTCAACAAAAGTACTCTCTACTTTGCATTTTTGATAAATATGGAGATATGGAGAGTATCAGTGATCTAGAAGATTCAGACAGGGATGTGCCACTTCAACTTCAGAATGATAGTCTGATAGATGACCCTTTGATGGCTGATGCTGATCCAACTGGGAGCAGGTCAAATGATGGTGATGGAAATACTGAGTCCTTGGAGGAATAAGTAACTTCTACAAGAGAACTTGAGGAGGATGCGAGGGTACTGATCAAGTTGATGAACCTGATGATACTCAAGAAAATGCACCTGATAATTCTGATGTGCTGGAAGTCATAGTCAGTCTTCTACAAGGACACAGATGGAAACATCAGTCAT
The DNA here is from genome assembly GCA_011800125.2 of Solanum clarkiae. Lineage (NCBI taxonomy): Eukaryota > Viridiplantae > Streptophyta > Magnoliopsida > Solanales > Solanaceae > Solanum > Solanum clarkiae. The sequence continues at coordinate 16,260,614 of JAABOM020000092.1, read as the reverse complement.
CCCATCCAATGGATAATCTAGTCTCTCTCTGGACTCTAGGATCCAGACCAGGTACAAGACTAGAAATCTAATGGCATATGATGCTTTCATAACCTCCATTGAACCCAAGAATGTCAAAGTAGCTCTCGAGGATGTAGATCGGGTAACCCCAGGCAGGAAGAACTACTCCACTTTGAAAGGAGTAAGGTATGACACCTAGTTCCAAGGCAATAGAACTATGATAGGGACCAAGTGAGTGTTCAGAAATAAGCTGGATGAAAATGGCACTATCACCAAAAATAAATCCAGATTGGTGGTACATGAATTCAATCAAGAAGAAGGGATAAATTGTGATGAGACTTTTGTTCCTATAGCCAGAATGGAAGCAATCAGAATTCTAATTGCTTTTGCTACCTATATGGCATTCAAATTGTTCCAAATGGATGTCAACAGTAGATTTCTAAATGGTTACCTTAAGGAGGAAGTCTATATGAAATAGCCACCAGGTTTTGAAAATATTGAACATCCAGACTATGTCATGAAAATGGAAAAAGCCTTGTATGGGGTAAAACAGACTCCAAGGGCATTGTATGAGAGACATTTGCATTCTTGCTGAGTCATGGGTACAAAAGAGGAAAAATTGACAATAGTCTATTTCTAAAGACCAGGGTAAGAACTTACTGATTGTATACGTGTATGTAGATGATATCATGTTTAAGGAAACTATATATTTTATGTGTAAAGAATTTGGGGACCTGATGAGAAGTGAATTTGAGATGAGCCTGATGGGTGAGCTTAGTTTCTTTCTGGGGCTGCAAATCAGACAAATCCCTGGTGGTACTTTTATAAGTCAAGAAAAGTATATCAGGGACCTGCTCAAGAAGTATCAGTTGATGAATGAAAAACCAATTGACACTCCCATGGGGACAAGTGCCGCACTGGATGTTGATGAAAGTGATAACCTGGTGAATGCAACAATGTGTAGAGGAATCATTGGGTCATTGCTATACTTGACTGCTAGCAGATCAGACATAGTTTTCAATGTGGGTATGTGTGCTAGATTTCAATTATGTCCAAAGGAATATCACTTGAAGGCTGCTAAGATAATCCTTAGATATCTCAAAGGATCTGAGTGCTTGGCTTTATACTATCCTGTTGGTGATAGTTTTGACTTAGTTGGATATGCAAATGTAGAATTTGTAGGATACCTGGTTGATAGAAAAAACACATCTGACATGAGTCATTTTCTTAGATCATCGCTGATCTCATGGGGGACTAAGAAGCAGAATTTAGTGGCACTATCCACTGCGGAGGCTAAATATGTAGTTGTTGCTGCTTGTTGTTCACAATTATGGATCAAGCAACAACTGGAGGATTTTGGATTGTTAACAGATACCATTCTCCTTTTGTGTGATAATATAAGTGCTTTGAACATGGAAAAAAATCCAGTTCATCATAAAAGAACAAAGTACATTGATGTGAGACATCATTTTCTTAGGCACCAAGTGGAGAAAGGAAACATTAGTATGAAGTTTTGCAGTACTGAGGGCCAAATTGCTAATATTTTTACAAAGCCACTATGCAAGGATCGGTTTGAGAGAAATAGGTTAAGGCTGGGAATGATTAAACGGAAGCATGAAGATTCAAAATGATTGTGCTATGTTTTTTACGCTCATGGCTAAAAAGGTTCAAACAGGCATCTGAGAAATTACTCACAATCAATTAAATACCATTTTGTACTTGTAGGTAAACAAAATAACAATTTCATAGGATTAGAAGAAAAGAATTGGAGAGGAATCATAAAGGGACCAAACTCACTACAAGGTTCATATTCTGATCATAATCTCTTGCTTCATTAATGTTGATGCTCAGAACCTGTCATGCCGATTCAACTTTTCCCTGGATCGACTTCACTTCGTCCCGTCCACGAAGAGTCACAACCAATCAGGGACCGGACGCTTCTTTTTCCTCTCTTTTTAATGACTAAACATCCACTCTTTTTGTTCCTCATCTGATCAATAGTCTCTGGTTCTTCCTTTCTTTCATCTTCTTGTTCTTTCATCTTTCTAGTGCAATATCGAAGAATCACCATGTCTGGAAGCCACGATAACAACCCCTCATAAATAAGTGTTGAATAGGATACCAGTTCCTCACCCAACATCAACACTCCTCCTCTAACCCCTGTTCACGTGCCTGCAAAACCCAATGATCTGCATCCTCTCATTCACAAATCCTCTCCTTCTTCACCAACAACTCTTCCAGTCTCTATGTCTACACCATCAGAGTCTGACCCCCCAATGTCTTACCCGACAAAAACCCTATCGAACCATGTCTGAGTATGACAGATGATCAAGGGAACATATATCCACTAGGGCACACCTCCTCCTCGCTGTCTGAGAAACATTTTGAGGGAGATATCTTAGAGGACAAGGGGACTGATTCAAACATTCTTGCTGAGAGACCTAAATGGGTTGCAAGAAACCTATTAGATCTAAAGGATGGTGATCAAAGTGTCCAGGAACCGACCTCTCATGATCTTACTTTGGCTTTGGGTAAGCCTATTTATGATCATACACCGGTGAGTGAAGTTCAACCAGTCAACATTACTAAAGCAGAGAAAACACTACTAGATGATGATGAGGAGGAGGAAAATAGACCACTATCCTGGAGAGTGAGGAGGCCGGTTATCCCTTCTTCACCTACCCCTACGAGGGACCAGCTCAAACCAGATAAAGGCAAAGTAAAGGTTAGTGAAAGCAAAAGTAGTACTGTTGTTAGGAGTTACACAACCAGGGAAACTGAGAGGAAGTTGTTAGGAGATGCCATGAAGTCCAGCAGACAAAAACATATCTCCAAGAAAAGAAAAAGAAAAATCACTGTTATTGAACCTGACATACCTGAGGACCAGGTTGTCAAAGTAGGTAAAGAAGAAGACATCAATTGGACAGATTCTGAGGAAGTGAAAAGTGAGGTGAATCAGGGTTAGGGTTGGAGAGTCTAAGAGCCAGAAGAAGGCTATCACAAAAGGGAAAAGGAGTGAACCTATTTCCATTAGGGGACCAGGTTCACAAGTGAAAAAGAGAAAAAACAGAAAAAATTCTCACCAAGGAACAAAGGATAAGTCTGCTTTAGGAGCAAAAGGTGCTAAATGGGAGAGCGTTTGAACCTGTGGCTCAGAATAGCTGAGGTATGCGTGAATTAGTGGATGCCGTTGAGGTTCAAGGTTAGGGCCACCTGTTTGAATGGCCTGCTCCATTCCTACATGAATGGGAGGTGAAGGAGTTTTACCTCAACCTTGAAATACAAGCTGATGGTGGTTTTATTACCAGGATAAGAGATTTTTCTTTCAGGGTATATGAAGGGTTGCTAGGGGAGATTTTACAGGTGAAGACTGAGGGGATCAGGACTGTAGCTGATAAATCCCTTTCAAGAGACTTTTTAGAAAAAGCTGGCAAAATTAGGAACCTGACTTCCTCAGTTGTCGCTAAAAAGTTCCTGAAGGGTCAATATCAACTCTACTTTGAGTTTGTAAACAAAGTCCTACTTCCCCAGATTGAGAAGAGAACTGTTGCAACCATCGTTGATCTATACTTGATGGAGAAGTTGAGTACTTTGGTTAAGATCAATCTACCAGTGATCATGATGGAGCATATGCACAAGGTATACAACATGGCAGAAGGAAAGCATGGACTTGCATATGGCTATCAACTCAATTAGGTCTTTGAGTGTTATGAAATCGAACTGAGTAGAGGTGTCATGAGGACCATCAAGCAGTCATTCTCCTTCACTACTCTATATGAGTGTGAGCTTGGTGAACTAAAGGCCGGAACCAAAAAATCTCCTATGTCTGAGTTAGTAAATCAGAACGAGGCCTTAAAAGCTCAGGTGACTGCAGCATTGGCGGCAAAGGATACTGAATTAGTTATGGTGCATGCTGAATTGGTCAAGGCACCTAGAGGATGACCTAATTCTGCTGAGGTGACCGGGCTAAGAGAAGTGAATGCTTAGTTGACCAAAGAGGTGAAGTCTTTCACCCAACAGCTTATGGAGGCTCACAGAGATCACAGTGCGAGCATGGCCAAGCTGATCCAATCTCTTGCCCCAAAATCCTCTAGTTCCTAGATTCCCCTGCCCACATCTATTTCCCCTTGTTCTTAGTATCTCTAGTCCTAGTCTTCCCTGTCTGAAGTTTGTTGTTGAAAGTTTTTGTTTGAATGATCTTGGCCTGGTCCTGAGCAGGTAATATTTTTGATTGGATAGTTATGAATGGAATACAACAGTGATACTTATGGTTTCTCTTCGTATATATCCAATCTAATCCATGTTTTCTCTTTTCTATGTTTTTACTTTAATTATGTTTCATCAAGTACATGGTATTTTTTTTATTGTGATCTCATCTCAGTTTACTGTTTTTCTTTTAATGATTCCAAAAGGGGGAAGATATGTGATCATACATTCAGGGGGAATATATTAAGGGGGAACAAATCACATGGTGGGCATAGTTTGTCATCATCAAAAAGGGAGAAATTGTTGAGCACATGAACTTGTTCTAAGGTTTTGATGATAAAAAACTAAGCCAAGGACCAGGTAGATCATCAAGCTATTGTGCTGAAGAAAGTTGTGGAAAATAGCTTGTAAAGCTGCTGTGGTTGGTAAAGAGTCTATCAAACTTGTACTGAAGGACCACTGGTCCATGGGACAAATCAACAGTAGCATAAAAGATAGAAGTCCAAGGTTACAACACAATTTTCTCAAGCATTTTAAGATTGAATATTCTCTAGTGGTAAAAAGCTTCTCCTTGGCTTCTTGTGCAAGAGTATACAGCAAACCCAGACATGGGACCTGACAGACTAGGTCTATAGTTCTCTTGTTTGTGTGTGTTGTATTGTATTTCAAAGTGTAAGATCACTCGTCAACTATAAAGGTAAGTGATCAGTTTCTGTTCTAATTGATTCAAGTGTAGTGTATACCTTGTAGACAACATTGTAATCTAAAGGTGTGTTTGTGTTTTAGTCTAACTACTCAGGTGTTGTAGGTTAGATTAAAATAGACTTTGTGGGTGCTCATTTCTTGTGCTAGTTGTACAAGTTGTTGGCGTTGTAAGGGAAAGTAGAGAAATAATGTGTGTATTGTATTTCTTTACTGTGCTCTTTAGTGGTTTGGTTGGTAAATCCTGTAGTGACTGCTCATGGTTGTTCCTCCCTTGAGCAAGGAGTTTTTTCACGTAAAAATCATTGTGTATTTACCTTCTATTATTGCTTCTCTTCCGAGTTTTAGTTATTGAACATTGAGGGACTTGATAAGCTATCAAGCTAGGAGCATGCTAAGTTAACAAATCTTCATGCAGGTGTATTGCAGCCTACAATTTGAACTAAGGATAGGGTTTGGGCGTAGCTCACCTTTCAAGAGGATGACCTTTTCTAGGAGTATTGTTTTGATTTTTTGAAGTTCACTAAATTTTCTCATTTAAAAAAGAAGTCAACTTCTTCCTTCTTTTTTGCTATGATTAGAAACGAAGAAAACACGTCGAACAAGACATGATGGTAGGGGTGGAAATTAGGTGAGTTGGATCAAATTTGAGCGGGTTATAATGAGTCAAGACAACAAATGAGTCAAGATCCAATTCAACCCAAATTTGCTTGACTCAAAATGTATTGGGTCAAAATGAGTTGAGTAATGGGTTATAGAACGGGTCAAGACCCAATTTTTCACTAAGTTTTACTTATTTTATATATATTTTTAATATGTTAGGACTTAATTAAATTATATTTTTCTTTATTTTGGCTATATAAAACATATCAATTAAAAAAAAGTGTCTTAAAAATATTTTAACAAGATATCTCTCTGAGTCAATTCGGGTTGAAAATCAACCCTATTTTAAATGGGTTGGGTTAAGATGGATTGAGCTAATAAATGAACGAGTTATTCAAATATTGGGTGGGTTGAACGGGTTGGGTTTGATTTTGCCACTCTACATGATGGATATTTTTTTGTTCATCAGACAAACTTTCCATTGGAAACTTATGAATAAATTCTTCCACTCTTATATTGTGTTTCATAAGCAGTACATGAGATATTCGTTTAATAATAGTTGAAGCTTTCATTACTGAATATATGTGAAAATTTTGCATGTTGGGAGCTAATAAAATGTGCAGGGTATGCCCCAAGTATATCAGCAAAAAGAGAATGAGTTGCCTTGCATTTGATGTGTTTCATGCTCTGAGGAAAAGCAAGTGAGGTTTCTCGTCAGTGAGTTTAAGATTTTCCGCTTCAATCACCTGGTAAACGAGGGAAGTTTCATTATGAGAAAATTAGTGTGACTTGAGTTACAACAGTAATTTATTTTTCGTGTTTTTGATTACCTCAAAGCCAGCCTTTCGATATAGCTTTTGTGCAGGTCCATTGTGTCTATGCACATGTACAAACACCTTTTCTACACCTATCACACAAACAGCACATTTAGAAGGTAACTGCCCTTTCAGTCTTTTGATACAACAACAACATACCCAGTGGAATCCCACAAGTGGGATCTGAACAGGGTGAAATGTACGTGGACCTTACCACTACCTCACAGAGGTAGAGAGACTGTTTCATGAGTCTTTTAGTCTTCTGATGGTGCATCATAATTGCTTACCATTTTCTTTGGCCAATCTAATAGCAAAATGCAACATGTTTATTGCAACACCCTGCCTGCGAGAAGATTTGGCGACACATAAATTTGCAATATAACCATATCTGTTGGAGGATCTTCTCCCAATGTTGCTCAAAATTGGAGCGTTCACCCTTCCCTGTGGAATGGACGACATGTCAAATCTTTGTGGGAAAATGTAAATCCTATCTTTTTACTAATCAGAATGTACCCCGGGAAAAGCCTCTCTGTGTGACAAGTGCCCGATGGTCAAATCTAGTGTCCCAACTACTCTCTGAAGTACTGTATGTCTGATATTTTTATCTTCTGCCCACACCTGTTGATGTAAACAGATGTTTGAAGCTTGTCTCATAAGCATTGAGGAAAATAATATGCAGTGAAGACGATGATGGTTAACGTTTCTTTACAGATTTATACCGCAAGAATGCAGGTGCTTCTCTGCCCAATTTGTGCTTTGCATCTCCTTTTCAAATCATTAAATTCCTGAGTGGAAGTAGGAGATTTATGCATAGCATGTACGGTTTTCATGGAACAATAGTAAAATAACCAGTTGGTTACCTGCTCTGCATATTTCCTTTTATAGTTGTTGATGTATCTGCATTATCAACAAAAGTCGACTTTAGTCACTCATCCACGTGCTGTTTCACATCAATGAGTAAACCATAAAAACTACTACTCCTTTGCTTGATTTTATTGGAATGTGGGTACAAATCAATGTTTCTGCTGCAACTAATTTTTAAATCAGTCCTCTATCCGCCTATATCCAACCCGACCCAATGGAGGCGAGTTGGTTGAGAGCATAATAAAACCATTACAGCGTAAAAATAGTTATAACATGATGAATCCTATTAAAACAGGATATAAAGAATTCATATAGTCAATTCCAACTAGTTTAGAGGTGAGGCCAGTTGATTGATTCGTTCATGAATTATCAGTTTTTGCGAGAGACGTGCATTGCAAAATGATCAACTTATATGTATACTTTTCATGTCTTGGTACATACCGATCATTTTGGCGGTCCTCCCAGTGAGATTCAGCTCGCAGCCACGCTGCTGTCTGTAAATTATTGACACTGAACATGCATTTACTTAAGATTACACCTAGTCGATGTAAAATTATGAAGAAGGATACTAACCCAATATTCTTCATCAAGAACGGCTTCGCGTGCCATGAACTGACCAAACTCAAGTCTATTTTCCTGATCCAACACTTGGAGATTGGATGTGTATGTTGTTTGAGAGTCAAATTGTGGAATCGGATATCGCTGAAATTCTCTACGTACTTCTTTCTGCCCCATGTTTGAGGAATTGGGATTCAGTGACCTGCATTGAAATTACAAGATGTTAATCTTTACTAATTACTTGTATACTCATTGCCATGCAGTTAACAGATTGGACTTACTGACATTATCCAGGAAGCAGATATTCTCTGATGCCTGCAGAAAGTTGCCATTTTAAAGAAAGAATTTGTGAGGTAACCACTACTCTGCAAACCCATTGTTGACATTCTATTCTTTGTGGCCAACAAAATGAGAAAGTTAGGAGCTTTCTTGATTCTTGACCACCAAATTGTTTCAAAACAGAGAGGCCAGGGTATATACAGTCCAACTCTTCAAAGTAATCACAATTTTTCTTAAGTGCCTAAATCTTTTAAGGTTTAATGATGTGATAACTTTTGAGCGTCCTTTAATTCGTTGTTTCGTTGCAAAGGTTCGGATAATTTATCTCAGAATTACTCCCTTCGTCTTATTTTGACTTGACACGGTGTTTTAAGAAAAAAAAATTGTTAGATATTTGTGATTTATGTAACTTAGAATCATTTTATTAAGGGTAAAAAGGGAAATTTTAAAGTTAAATTATTTCCAATCAGAGTAAGTGACATTCTCTTTAAAAACCAATGATTATTTTAAATCCACAGAATCCGCCTTTGATTCTTTATCAGTTGATTGCTAGTAAATGTTGGCTTATCCTATCCAAATTTAAGTTGTGGAGCATATGGATTTGGAAAGGAAACCATTAGCGGCTCTAATAATTAGCTGAGGGTTTGCATATCGTTGTCATCTCTGTGTGGATGTATAGCAGCCACCCAATTGCTTCCTTCTCCTCCTTACATTAGATTTTAATATTTAAATACTGAACAAAATTGGGATCACTGATTTTAGGCTATCTTTTCTGTAAAAATAGACCTACTGAGTTGTCTATTTATTGACAAATTATTTTTTTAAAAAAATAATGGTAGGGAGGGGGATTACAATGTGGAGAATTGAACCTTCACCAATAAGATGGGAATCCGGATAGTCAAGCAACTGAGCTGCTAATATTTCTCCCTATTTATTGACAGATTATGTGTACACAAGAATTATTTTTCTGAAAATGGGTCAAAAATATTTTTCAATCTTTATTTATTAGCTAACATTACTGTAATACTCCACAAATTGGAGAGTCAGAATAAGGGGGAAAATTTTTAAAATAGTACTGGAACAGGGTCTACAAGACCCATTCATGGATTGTAAATGCACCGTTCGTAGATGAGTGTCGTAAATGAGACCTAGAAATCTAAAAAAATTGAAAAAAGTCAAGTTTTACGAAATGATTTTAGTAACAATAAAAGGAATTATGGTTCGTGGAATGGAGTTGTAGACCAGGTCCAAGAAATTTTGGGACATAACAAGCCTCAATAATTTTTGTGCAAGCCAACAGGACGAATCATGAATATATTTCAGGGTCGTAAAGGTGTTCGGGGAAACTAAGTCTCAAAAATTGAATGTTCTTGGTTCATAGACATATCAACGGGCATAAAGGTAACTACGTCATGTAACTATGTGTTGTGGATTGGCCCGCAGAAGTAGACTATAAGGACCCGGATCTCGTGAGACCTTATCGATAGTTAAAATCAAGTTTCCGGAGGTTTGTGACCCATGGGGTGCTTGTGTATGGCATAAGAATGTATTTTAGACTTGGTGGCCCTCAAGGCACCTCCCACGAGTCGTGCTCCTCACCACTGGTGTGGAAGGGGCCCTTGGTAGATGCCCCAGCCTTCAAGTCAAGAAATTGGCCAAAGCAACCACCAAGAGACCCTGTACAGGTCGTGCAACCCACCACGGTCATCCTAAAATGTGATTCTAAATATAAAATTATCGTCTCAGTACTTGGCCATATGTATGGATCGTTGTAAGATTAGTGCATCTTTGAATGAACCGTGAAGCCTTTAGTGGAAACGTCCTTAGTCTGAGATTCTTTCTAATGTCTGAAGACCCTTACCACAGACCCTTATACGGTCCGTGGTGTGTTGTACGAGCCCCCTGGGCACATTTCAGTGCTCACTTCATTAATGATTTTCTTATAATTTTTGTCATTTTTAAGGATCGTTTGTGACTTTCTAACCTAGCCCAAACCCCTGAAAACACCTATAGTCGTTCATTCTTATTCAAATTCATTCATTACGCTTAGAACTTTAGAAATTTCTCTCTTCTAAGAGCTCCTTTCAAGTGTGACATTGACGATTCAACTTGGAAATTCAAGAAGGACCTTCTTCTCAAATCGATTTCTTCTTATTTCTTCTAGTTATCTAAAGTATGTGGGATTGATTCATGATATCTTTCAATCATGAAGACCCCAAGGATTTCTTACTCCTTAAGTTATGAATTTTAAGCTTACCTTGAATATGAGTCCTTTTAAATTAGAGTTAATTTCAAATTGAAATATGGGTTGTATTTAATTGATGTTTTTAAAGTGATTTAAGCCTATCATGTTGAATTGAATTTCTCTTATGAAGGTTTGAATATACATGTTCCCTTAAATGTTAAAACCAAACATGGATGCTTTTAGGCATGCTTTAATTATGGATTTCTTCATGGATTTACTTTGATTTCATCTTATAATGTTATTTTAAATATGAATCTCTATTGCCTATATTATTCTCTCATCATTCATGACATAGGCATGCGTGGACATTGATTTTCATGAAGTTTATGAAGTGGGTTAAGACCCAATTATGTTTATGATTATGTTTTCAAGAGAAGTATGAGTACGACAAGAATGTGATCACATAATGTCTCTGATATGACTCTTTAAGAAATTATGGGTGTTTACACCAACATGTACAAGTATAAATGAGCTATTTCTATGCATGAAAGTATGACATGAAGTATGATTTGGCTTTTTAGCCCAAGTGTGCATGATTATGAAGTATGTTTGGCTTTTCAGCGTAAGTTTGCATGAAAATGATTTGAAAGGATTTATGCCTCTTCCAAAAATATGTATATGTATATGTATTCTCATGGGATGACGACTTATACCGAATGGACTTGTGTGAGGGGGATATCTCCAAGGTCCCTTATATAAATCCTCAAGTCCCATAACTATGTGCCAAACATAGGTTCATGTGTATGCCCCTTTGTGGATGATTATGTTATGGATGAATATTTCTTAACGAAATAGGCATGCCCATAAGGTAAGGTTGCTTCTCCAAAATGGGAGGCCCGTAAGGAGAAGTATGGTCTGCTTTTGACAACTAGATCACCTTTTCTTTTGATGTAGGGTGAACATTGGAAATTTCATGTAATACCTCACATGGTCTAGATGTCGATTGAGGTCGCATCCCCGTAAGTTAAAGTATTATGGCATTTCATGCACCATAGATTTCATGGCATATTGATATCATATTCTTTCCTATATACTTCTTTATATATATGTGTCCTTTTCATCTAACACTGGTTGCAGGTTAATGAGTTCATAAGCATTTGCATATCTGCATACTTAGTACATTCAAACATACTAACGCATCCTCTTTGCCTACATAATCTAACCGTGAGAGTTGCTTGTGGTGAGTCCTATCATCCAAGGACAAGTCACCTTCTATCTACCACTTATGTTATGATGCTTTACATTTTTACTTTGAGGGTGAGTCCAGGACATGTATTGGCCCCCGTTCTAATCTGATACTTAGAGGCATTGTTGGATATAACGTAAACTCTATGTATGGGCTTATGTTGTGTTATGCTACTTGTTTATGGAGACTAAGATTATGGATATCTCTTTGATGTTGATGATATGATGATATGTTTATGATGAGATGTGGAAATGTGGGAAGTCCTAAGCCCCTTCTATCCCCATAACGTGAGTCATAATTACCCGCTCCTTAGTTCTTATATGCTATGTGCTATGTGAATCTATGCAAAGTCCTATTGCTATGACATCCCTATAACGTGAGTCATACTTTTTTGTCCCTTAAAACTATATGTTTATTGTCTAATTATGTGCTTCCGAACCCATTATGTATATGTGGATGTGGATGCTATGAGGCTTGTTTGGCGACTATCGGGTTCCCATTTGCTATGTCACTTCTACGCCCTAGGCCTGACTCATGACAAATTTGGTATTAGAGCATTAAGGTTTTAAAATGATTCTTGGAGTCCAACATGCCGCGTTGAGTAGAGTCTTATTCATGGATGTGAAGTGCACCGTATCTATGAGTGGGAGGCTATGATGGAGCGTTGGAATCATCTCACTTCTTCATTTCTAGTGTTGTGCCTTGGAGCATGTCTTAAGATTTCGTAACTTTGATGATATCCTTGATGCCTTACAGAAAAGATGCCTCCAAGAAGATCCCCTTTACCAAGGCAGGCTCTGATTAATGAGGACCAATTCTCTCAAGAGCTTATGGGAGAGCCAGTTACTTAAGATGAATTCCAAAATGCCTTTTCTTGCCCAAGTGGTGACCAACAAGTTAGGAAGGCCAATCCTCCTCCTCGTGTCTCCACTTTGGCTGCTAGAGTAAGAGATTTTACCTGAATAAATCCTCCGGGGTTTTGTGGGTCAAAAGTCGATGAGGATGCCCAAGACTTCATTGATAAGCTCTCTTAGGTGTTGACTCTTATGGGAGTGACTTCAGAAGAGAAAGTTGAACTAGCTGCTATCAGTTGAAGGATATGGCTCAAGTATGGTACAACCAATGGTTAACGGAGAGGGTTGGTTGGGAAGAGTTTAAGTTTGCCTCTATGGACCGCTTCTTTCCTCTTGAGCTTAGGGAGGCCAAAATGATAGAATTTATCAACCTAAAGTAGGGTGGTTTGAGTGTGAGGGAATATGCCCTTAAATTTACAAAGCTCTCAAAGTATGCTCCTATGCTAGTGGTTGACCCCGTGCAAGAATGCACAAGTTTATTTCTGGGATCTCTGATTTGGTTACGAAAGAATGTCGTATGGCTACACTTATTTGGGATATGTACATTTCTAGGCTTATGACTTATGTTGAAAATATTGAAGGGGGAAAACTCAAGAATAAGAAGGTGAATGGTTCCAAGAGAGCCCGTTGTGATGGTGGGTTCCCCAATTCTGAGGGTGGTGGTGGATATGGTCGATTCCATCAGGGCCAAGGTTTAAATTCAAAGGTTGCAATACTAGAGTTCCTTCTCCCGAGGCACAGGATGGAGGTTGGCCAATGCCCCCCTTAGTGTAAGACATGTTGGAAGAATCACTCGGCATGCTTGAGAAGTTTAAGTGCTTTCTTTGGGTGTGGTGATATGGGTCACAAGATTGCTAATTATCCTAAAGTTGTCAAGAAGGATCAGGTTCAAGTGACCCAAAGTGATCAAGGCCAGAAAAGAGCGTCATAAGGTGGTGCACCAGAAATAACAAGTTCTATGCTTTGCATGCTCGATAGAAAATAGAGGAGACTCCAGATGTGGTGACTGGTACGTTAAAAGTCTTTGATTTTGATGCTTGCGTTTTGCTTGAACTGGGTGCAAATATATCTTTTATGACTTTTCTTTTGGCTATTAAGTTTGGCTTCGGTCCTAAAATCTTAAGGGAGCCCTTCTCAGTTTACACTCCAATGGGTAATTCCATTATTGCCAAAAGAGTCTATCGAGGTTGTCATGTCTCTATCTTGCATAAAGTCCTTCTCTGAGATCTTTGGAACTTAAAATGTTTAATTTTGATATTATTCTCGGGATGGATTGGTTGCACGCTTTTTATGCCTCCATTGACTGTAGAATCCTCAAGGTCAAGTTTTAGTTTCCGAGTGAGCCTATTCTTAAGTGGGAGGGTAACGACTCTACTTTTAAAGGTTGGTTTATTTCTTATCTCAAAGCCCAAGAATTTCTAAGGGGTGCATCTATCATATTATGAGGGTTAGAGATGTGGAGTCTGAGTCACCTATTTTTGAGTCGGTTTCGGTGGTTAATGAGTTCCCGAGTGTTTTTCTGAAAGATTTTCTTGGTATTTCTTTCAAAAGGAAAGTAGACTTTGACATAGATCTTCTTCCGGATACTAAACCTATTTTCATTCCTCCTTATCATATGGCACTGGCCGAATTAAAGGATTTGAAGGATCAATTGCAAGACTTATGGAGAAAGGCTTTATTAGGCAAAGTATATCACCCTAGAGTGCTCCTGTGTTATTAGTGAGAAAGAAAGATGGGTCACTTCAGATGTGCATTGATTATAGGCAATTGAATAAAGTGACCATCAAGAATAAATATTTGTTTGCCAAGGATCAATGACTGATTTGATAACTTCAAAGAGTTACCTATTTCTCAAAGATTAACCTCTGATCCGGTTACTATCAGTTGAGGGTGAAAGAGTGTGTATTAACAAAAAACTGCATTTTAAACTAGTTATGGATATTTTGAATTTGTGGCAATGTAGTTTGGTCTAACTACTGCTTTAGCTGTGTTTATGGATCTTATGAATCAAGTGTTCAAGCCGTTTCTTAACAGTTTTGTGGTTGTATTCATCGATGATACTCTGATTTATTCCTGAAATGAGTGGGAGCACATGGATCACTTAAGGTTGGTCCTTCAAACTTTTAGGGAAAAGCAATTGTTTGCCAAGTTCAATAAATGCGAGTTTTGGTTGGGTGAAGTAACTTTTCTTGGTCAAGTGTTATCCGGTGATGGCATTAAGGTTGACCTAAAGAAAACTGAGGTCGTGAAGAATTGGCCTAGACCATTTACTCCTTCTTATATTCGGAACTTTCTTGGATTGACTGGTTATTATAGGAGGTTTGTTGAAGGTTTCTCATCCATTACATCTCCATTGACTAAGTTAACTCAATAGAAGGCCAAATTTATATGGTCGGATGAGTGTGAGAAGAGTTCTCAGACTTTGAAGGATCGGCTTATATCAGCTCCTGTTTTGACTTTACTAGATGGCTTAGATAGGTTTGTGGTGTATTGTGATGCCTCTTGAATTGGGTTGTGTTGAGTGCACGTGCAGCATGGTAAGGTGATAGCTTATGCACCGAGACAATTGAAGGTGCACAAACAAAATTATTCGAATCATGATCTTGAGTTGGCGGCTGTGGTGTTTGCTTTGAAAATTTAGAGACACTATTTATATGGGGTTCATGTTGGTGTATTCAGAGATCACAAGAGTTTGCAATATGTGTTCACCCAAAGAGAGCTTAACTTGAGGCAAAGAAGATGGTTGGAACTTCTTAAAGATTATGATATGAGTGTTCAATGTCATCCCAGCAAGGTGAATGTTGTAGCCAATGCTCTTAGTAGGCTATCCATGGGTAATGTGGCCCATGCTTATAAGTAAGAATTGGTAAAAGATGTTCATCATTTGGCTAGATCAGGTGTTAGACTGGCTGACTCTAATGATTGTGGTATTCATGTTCAGAATGGGGTTGAGTCTTCTGTGGTTGTTGATGTCAAGGCAAAACAAGACTTAGACCCGTCCTTGGTTGAGTTGAAGAAGTTGGTTGCAGAAAGAAGATAGAGGTTTTCTCCTAAGGGGGAGATGGTATGCTTTGGCATCAAGATCGGTTGTGTGTTCCAAATGTTGATGGTCGTAGAGAGGTGATCATCGGTGAAGCCCATAACTCTCATTATTCTATATAATCGGGATCCATCATAGTGTATCGGGATTTGAGAGAAGTGTATTGGTGGCATGGTATGAAGAAATACATAGTTAAGTTTGTATCCGATTGTCCTAATTGTAAACAAGTTAAGGTAGAATATCAAAGTCCTGGTGGTTTAGCTCAAGATATTGAGATTCTACTTGGAAGTGAGAAGATATGAATATGGAGTTTGTGGTTGGTTTGCCCTGTACTAAGAAGCAATTTGATTTTATTTAGGTTTATCTTGGATAGGATGAGTAAATCAGATCATTTTCTACTAATAAAGACTACTTTCAATGTTGAAGATTCTGCAAGGTTGTATATTCAAGAGTTGGTTAGATTGCATGGTGTGCCTATGTCTATCATATCGAATCGTGGCACCCAGTTTACTTCTCACATTTGAAAATCATTTCAAAAAAGGCTTGGAACAAAAGTGAAGTTAACTACCCCTTTCCATCCTCAAATCGATAGGCAAGTCAAAAAGACAATTCGAACTTTGAAAGATATGCTGAGGGCTTGTGTGTTGAAATTCAAAGATAATTGGGATGCTCACCAACCACTTATAGAGTTTGCCTACAATAATAATTTTCATGTTAGCATTGGTATGACATCATTTGAGGCTTTGTACGAGAGAAGGTGTAGATCCCCAATAGGGTGGTTTCAGTTGGGTGAGATGGCATTGTTTGGCCCAGATTTGGTGATGGAGGCCATGGAAAAGGTGAAGTTGATTCAGAAAGGTTGAAGACAGCTCAAAGTCGCCAAAAGTCATATTCAGATGTTAGGAAGAGAGATCTTGAGTTCCATATCAGTGATTGGGTCTATGTGATGGTTTCTCCTATGAATGGTGTAATGAGTTTTGATAAAAAAGGGCAAGTGAATTCCACGGTATATAGGCCCTTATAAGATAGTTGAGGGGATTGGCAAGGTGGCCCTATAGATTGGATTTTCCATTGGAGATGAGTTCTATTCACCCGGTTTTCCATGTTGATGAATTGGCGTTCCTAATTCAGTTATTCCCTTGGAAGGTGTTGAGGTTGAAGAGAACATGTCCTATGAAGAGGTTCTGGTTGAAATTTTAGATAGGCAAGTAAAGTAGCCTTGCAACAAGAATATGACTTCGGTTAAAGTGCTTTGGAGGAATCAATATATGGAGAGTGCTACATGGGAGGTGGAGACAGACATGATGAGACGATATCCTTGTATTTTCCAATCTATTCAAGCCTAAATAATTAAGTTCTTCCTATTCTAAATAGTCCTGATTCTTTCACTTTTATGTTTTATAGATGACATGCTTATATATGCACGAAAATGATTTAAAGGATGTTTGATATGGGTTTTAATGATTTCATGATTTTCAAGAAATGGGTTATGCATTGTGTTCCCATGTTGAAATGTTTCATGTTCAATTCAAGCCTTTCAAGCTAGTCAATTTCTCATTCGAGGACAAATGTTCCCAAGCGAGAGAAGATGTAAGGACCCGAATCTTGTGAGACCTTATTGATGCTTAAAATCAAGTTTTCGGAGGTTTGTGACCCACGTAGTGCTTGTGTATGGTTTTGTATGGCTTAAGAAAGGATTTTAAGCTCGA
Source organism: Solanum clarkiae (assembly GCA_011800125.2). Taxonomy (NCBI): domain Eukaryota; kingdom Viridiplantae; phylum Streptophyta; class Magnoliopsida; order Solanales; family Solanaceae; genus Solanum; species Solanum clarkiae. Next base: position 16,243,553 of record JAABOM020000092.1, on the reverse strand, counting down.
TGGCCCTCCAAGGCACCTCCCACGAGCTGTGATCCTCACCAATGGCCGTGGAAGGGGCCCTTGGTAGGTGCCCTAGCCTTCAAGCCAAGAAATTGTTTAAGGCAACCACCAAGAGCGCCTGTATGGGTCGTGCAACCCACCACGAGCCATGGTGGGGTATCGTGCAACCTATGATGACCACAAATAAATATATGATTTCTCTAACAATTAGACGTAATACGATGAGATACAGTAAAACAAAAAAATCAATCTAGAACCTAAGCTTAATAATATGCGATATTTGACCTCATGTTTTAATTTACTTTCCAACAAAAAGGTTATACATTGGAAACCAAACAAATACCTGATCTACAAGTATCGATTTAGTATCAAGTAATGTTAGATAATTAATATTTTAATATTTATTAAGGGATAAAATAGTAAATTATTAGTTTTAATGGGTTATCGGTTTACCGAATAACCAATACTAAAAACTGAAACCGAACTGATAATCCAATAATTTTTTCTTGTAAAACCCGTTGACTCGATAATAATAAACCAATAACATTTTTTTCAGTTTGATTTATCGGTCGCTTTGGTTTTTGCACAGCCCTATTTGAAACTGTGAAGGACAGAAACAAAATGGGACAACTCTGATTCTGATTGTATGTTAGTGGCTGCTTCCACTGTTCTTGTTCATTGAAGAACACCTAATAACACAAAACAATGTTATTTTAACAGCAGGCCTTCCTTCCATGTTCTATTTAAGTTATGGAGATGCATTATATGGAAGCATAAGACAAAAGCTTTACATAGAGAGGATCTGCACTGGCATAATCTGAAAACAATGAACCATAGAGAGAAAAATTGAAGACGCATTATGTTACGTAGTCTCAAGAACGATAATGTATCTGATACGAGTTTGTGTAATTTTTCATATGGGTACTTTCAGTTGTCTACTAACATTTAGTGCATGATGAAGAATCCTCAAAAAGTATCTGCGTCCATGTCACACCAGTTCGATACAGGCAACGTCCATGTAACATATAAAACACATAATTATCAAGAACCATTCATGCTCCTATCTCTGATTTTTGAATATCTAGATGTCTTAATTTTATACTGTTACAGAAAATCCTTTTGGCAAACAAACGAACGAACTGTAGACAGCATTCGTCACAGGGAACAGAAAGTGCCCACATTCTTTTGTAACAGGTCCTTTTTTAGACTCTAGCGGGTAGAGCTCGTGCGTTGATCATTAGTTGGAGAACTAAAACAGCTTTCTGTACCTTTTTTTTCTTCTCCCTACCATAAATTTGAACCACATAGTTGTCTAACCAATCACTACGTTAAGCTTGTATCTCTTCTATCCTCCTTACGGCTTCCTTCATATCTATTCTCTTATCATGAACGCTCTCAGTGCATGCAGCTCCTATATGAAGGTACTTCTCCATCACTTCAAGGGACTCCTTTGCCGTTGCTATCTCTGGATCAATCAATTCTGATACTTTATTCTCTTCAATTGCTGACCGCACCCATTGCACAACATCGGTTCCACACTTTTGGCTGCTGAGATATTGTGATGGGAATTTCCCAGTAAGGATTTCAAGAATTATGATTCCGAGAGAATATACGTCACTTTTTGGAGTGATTTGTTGGTTTAATATGGCTTCTGGGGATTTATAAGCAAAAAGATTTTGGACAGCTGGTGAATTGTTGAGTAGTGGATAAAAGGCGTAATCTGTGAGAAGTGGTTCATTATTTGCTGAAAGAAGAATGTTGCTAGACTTAAGGTTCCCATGAGGTACATCATATGATGTAAACTCTGAATGAAGAAACTTCATTCCACTCGCAACTCCCTGGATGATTTTAACGCGAGTAGGCCAATTTAGCTGAGCATGTGCTATCCCCCTATCACCTGAAAATTTTGGATAACATCTCACAGCATAAAAATAAACCACATTAAGAGTTTATAATATTGATAGAAGTAGCTTCCAAATTGGCATGCTAAATATATAATGTGATTATTAGGCAGGGGCTGCAGATCAACGACAACCCGAGACTTTAAAAAGAGTCATTTCAAGGGAATGATTAGCAGACTATTTGATAACGTAAATGATGTCCCATCATGAGAAAAACTCTACTTATGCACTTGAAATAGAAGCTAGCATTAAGTTGTACTCAAAAATGTATGAGCAGTTTTCATGGACTCCATTACCATTGACAATGAGAGAGAGGCAAAGAAGAAATATCTATACCATGTAATAGGTACAACAGGCTGCCTTTGGGAATGTATTCAGACACCACCAGCTTCTCCTCTTTCCTGTAATGGTATGCTAATGGTTGCAATATGTTCTTGTGTCTTAATCTGGCAAGTCGTCTGATCTCTGCGTCAAAACTTTCCTTATTAAATTTGTTGGTTTCCCTCAACCTCTTCACCACGACAGACACTCCATTTTCCAATACTGCCTTGTAAGCTGACCCCAATCCTCCATTCCCAAGGACCTCAGCTGCTGCCTTCATCAAATCAGGCATCCCAAATGTACCTTTTTCGTCATTTACCACCACTAGATCACCCATATCGCTTCCACCTTTTGCACGTGTCTTCCTTGATGTACGCATAGAGGTGCGTGTGCTCAAGCTTCTCTTGTTAAGGTGAACCTTCACAGCCTCATCAAGGTTCTCTTTTTCAAGCTTTTCAAATTGATCATCCTTGCGCTTTGCCTTATATAATATAGCCGCCAATAACAGAACAACCACTAAGCCTATAATTATCCATTTTGTAATTCCAGAACCTTCAGACTTTTCACCACCACCTGAGGGTGCAGCCTTGCACTCCTTCCCTATTTGATTTCCACATAAATCTGGATTTCCTTGAAACGGACCGGAACCAAACTTTGACAAACTTTCCGGTATTAACCCTTGTAATTTATTGTTTGAGAAGTTGACATATGTCAGATTACTCTGTGACAAAGACGGAATAGGTCCTGTGAATTCATTATTCTCCAGATGAAGTTCTTGAAGATATTTTAAATTGGTTAAAGAATCAGGAATTTTCCCTGAAAACTTGTTCCGCGAGAACCATACTTTCCTTAAAGATCCCATTCTGGAGAAGAAATCTCCAGGGATCTCTTCAGTAAACTGGTTCCCATCAATGAATAGCCACTTGAGAGCACCAAGCCTAAAAAATTCAGGAATTGATCCTTTGAAAGAGTTGTTTGCAAGATTTACAACTCGTAGGCTTTGAAGGCTAACTAATACATCAACATCAAGATCCCCTGACAGGCCAACCCCACCGAGAAGTAAGCCTAGGATGGCATTTTTATTATCACATTGAACACCAAACCATTTCTTAGTATTATCACAAGGACTTGTTCCTTTTTTCCATGAGGAATCAAGAACTGAGGTATTTAATAACAATTCTTTAAATTCAAGAAGGACCTCATCGTCTCCGATAGAAACACATGGAGATAGAAAAAGGAAGAAAAGAAATAAGGAAATAAGGTGGTGGGGGAAGAGGACAGGGGCCATTTTTTGTGGAGAAACAATGAGCCGCTCTCCAGAGAGAGACAGAATTTCTGTGATTTTTTTCTTGGGAGGTATGTCATGTTCATGTCTTTTTTTTGACAAACATTTCTGCCAGACAGAATGTTGTCTAAAAACAGATTCATAATGTTGGATGGAAAGAGAGGTGGACCTTGCATGACTTTGTCAATGGTGAAGAGGCATTCACGCTAAATAGGAAAAAAATAGGCACAATACCCTTTAAATATCATGCATGCCTCACTTCTTTCTATCTTTTATTTTATCTTATAACGTGCCATAAAATACAATGATCTCTCTCAAAATGTATGCTACAACTCACTAATAACGTTATTAATTGTTTTCATTTGTAGTCCAAATGTGACGATCATTTTGTTGCTGGTAATTAAACTTCACGTTTGCTACATGAGTTTCAACCACAACAATAATATACCCAGTGTGGAATCCTACAAATGGGGTCTGAGGAGGGTAGAATGTACGCAGACCTTACCACTATCTCATAGGGAGAGAGGTTGTTTCCTAGGAACTCTTGTCACAAAAACTCATAAGTAGAATAAACTAGATACGGAAAACATGAAAGGAAGAGAAAAGAAAATAGAAATAGCGACTAATAACGAAAAACATATGATAGTACGTAAATACAAGAAAGAACAATAAATAAAGACAGACACAAGTATTTTATGTGAAAACCTCACTGCTCAAGGAAAAAAAATCATTATATGTCTCAGAAGATTTCAATTCAACATTATTTTCATCAAACAGCAAAATTACAAACTTTTGCAATTCCAGAATTAAACTCTTAAACCATTCGCCCTTGATATGATAATTCAAAAACTCGAGCTCCTAAGTAACAACTCTGTTGCCCGCTAAATTAATCACCACCCTCTGATTGGTTTATACTTCAAGACTCGACATAGCTAACTCTAACTGCACTTCACAGAATAACAAGATTGAAATGAGCACCTAGTTTCTTTATGGATCAGAACTTGATTTACAAGATAAGAGCAGAGAAATATAACTAAAAATAGCTTAAAACTAAGATGATACTCTTGAGATTCATTGATGTTTCTTGGTTGATATTTCTGGAGAGTAATGTTTTGCTTCTTTGATTGTGAAAGAGATGAATGGAAAAAACATTATTGTGTCAAAGTTGAGTAGACATAATATAGGATAACCATGACTTTCTGGAGCAATTCTATCGGCTAAAAGGTCTGCCACACTGACACATCTCGAGCACTCACAAAAATAATTACTGGAAGCGTACTTTTTATAATTGTCACTTTTAGTAATACAAAAATAGTTCTAACATAGGATCCAGTCCCATACTTATTCCCAATTTGTCGAATCAGAAAAATTATAATCTAATAATTTCTCCTTTTTTTTTGATGATGACAAACTCATATGCAAAAAGTTATTAGTTCTTCCCCCTTTCACCAACACTTCCCCCCTATTTGTTTAGACCGGGTCCCTTATTTTGAGTTCAAGATCACATTCAACATTCAATCTTACAATATTTTTTCCCTTTTGACATCATTATAAAGGCAAACAGTAAATCATTTAGAATGTAATTTAGCTCGAGGATAACTTAGAACCAAGAATGGAAACACGTCATGAATTGAACAAGCATACTGAAGGAATTTGGATTGGGTCACCTATGTGGGTCAATCCATATTCATATTAATATTTAAATAAATTATATTTATTTAATCATTAAGAAAAAAAAGGAGACATAATAATTTAAAAAGTTGTGTTCTTTTAGAATTATAAAAGGGTTTCTTTTTGAAAAGAAACTATGTAACTTTTCCTGCAAAAACAGAAAGAAAAAAGTGTTTCTTTTCTTCTTCCTTCTTCGTCTTCTCCAATTCAGTGAAGTTCTATTTGAAGATTTTTGAGTAGATTTCTTCTCCTAAAAGCGTGAGAACAACTCTGTCACAGGTACAATAATAGACTGTGACTTTATATGGTGTAGGTCGTCTTTGTATGTGATTACACTTTCTGACTAGTAAAACAAATTCAATGATCTTGCAAACTAAGTGTTTGATGAGATTCTACATTGGTATCTGAACCTACAATATTTGTTTTCCTAGTCTATATATTAATGTTGTTAGGATGAAAATAGACATGGATGGCGCATGACTTTGTGTGTGTCAGCTACCGGGCTTCCGTTGTGATCTGTAACAAGAATTCTGAAAATTATTTGAATTAACAATAGTGGTGTTTCCTTCTGAAGTCAAATCCACATGTCATCCCCTATTTACAATAGTTTGTTGGGTGTATATTATGATGCAGAGTTTTTTTTTTGAGACCTTAAGGTTTTATTGGTTTTATAAAAAAAAGGGGAGGAGATGTAGAACGATCTCAATTTTCCTAGTTGAAAATTCTTTTGTGCATTTCTTTTCAGAAAAGAAAATTTGTTTCAACTAGTGTTAATTTTTTTTTTAATTATTTTGGAGCAATTTACAAGTCACAGTGTGGTGACAAGATTGTTAACTTGAAGTTTAGTTTTTTTTTTTTTTAAAAAAAAAACTAAGTGAGAAAGTGTTAATAATTGTTGTGTTATCATTTCTAAGATGTATGTCTTTTCATTTTCTTTTTTAAAAATTAATTAATTTCAATAAGTTTTTAGGCATGGATCATTACTTGAGGGCAAATTTTTACAATTCCCATATATTTAATCTTCTTATTCTTCATATCTTAATCTTGACCTTTTGAATTTTTCAAACAACAGAGAGAATTATTTCACCTTGTAAAATTTAAATGTTGCCAAAAATATCATACAATATGAATAAACATAGTAGACCAAAATATTGTTACATATAATAAATTTATTTCAAAATAATAGTTCATGATAAACATATTTATTCTATACCTTAATTCTATTCATTGCCTATAGGAGTGGTATATTTATGTCAGTAAATTAAATTTAAAAAAGAAGAGTACTTATTCCTTAAAGACAAGAAACTAAAGTAGATACATGTATATTTTAAAGCTAATGTTCATGTTTTTATTTTTTTTATTTTGTTTTAATAATTTTTGGCCTTTGAAATTTCTATGTGAACTTTCATGTTATTGCAATCTTGTCCTATAAATTTAACTCTTTCAAAAAAGATTTTTATGTGATATTCTTACAATTCTTATGTGTAGGAGCCATTAATTAACTGGTAAAATTAATGTCATAATTTGTGGCAAAAGTTGCGAGGTATCCCTTATATAGTCATGTGGATAGACCAGAATTCAATTGCTGAAACATGCATTTCTTCAAGTCTGGTAATTCTGTAAAGAGTACTTACATGTACTTTTTAATTGTAGAATAGAAATTCACCAATATATTCCTATTGTTAAAGATTATATTATCTTGCTTAATTAGCTTTACATACTTCTTAATTGCTAGATTGAAAATATACTATTCCATTGTCATAGTTTTTTATTAACAAAGTTTAAATGGTAAAAATAATATTTCTCATTGTAGAATAATGATTAGGGGACAAACATGCAATGCACATTCCAAGAGATTAGTTCTACAAAAATACCATCTAATAAATAAACATAACATAGTATATTATACCTTCACTTTATTATTTTTCTTAATGGGAGTGAAATTAGTTAAAGTAACATTTTATCTTAAAATGGAGAAAGTAATAGTACATATTCATATCATTTCTGGTCAATGATCATTTGCAACTGCAAATGCCTATTTATCCCAACCCCCATGAATGGCTTCTCCTTGTTCACTACGCCAACTTCCACACGTCCTCCCTTCTCTTGAATATTCTAGTTATAAATATAGGCATACTTATTACTTGCCACGAGCCACAAACTAAATATATACCTATAGAGAGAGATGGTTAACAGTAACCACGTTAGTGGTTCAGAAAATGGGGGATTTCACAGTTATTGCAGATCCCCACAACCAACCCTTATCTGTTCCCCTTCACCTGATATGCTATATAACTTCTCTTTTTTTTTTTTTTACAAATCAATTACACACTAAACACACACACTCTTCCTTTATATATACATAGACATACACAGACACACTCTTTCATAAGATAGGAGTAAGATTA
>JAABOM020000092.1:16171689-16216789 GCA_011800125.2 Solanum clarkiae | reverse complement strand
GACACAACAAAAAAAGTAGAAAAAATTATTAATTTATTTCCTTCAAAAATAAAAGTTCTTAATTTTTTTTTTACATCTAACTCCAACCTCCACCCCTCGAGTGTCTCCTTACCCCCTACGCTGCCCATTAATATGTAATTATAAAAAAAATTATATGTAATTTTTTTTACAACCCCACCCCTACCCCCAAATAGAGGTGTACAAAAGTTGAAACGATAAATAAAAATGTTATTCATGGTTATTAGGTTATCGAGTTTTTAACGATTTTGAAAATAAATTATTGGATTATTGGTTCGATATTAATTTTTATTATTGGATTATCGGTATTATAATTTAATATTTTATCCTATCGTAAATATTAAATATTAGTAATTTAATAGTAATAGGACACTATAGGAGTACTTCATCTATTTCAATACCTTACTTAAGTGATTAGTCACCTAGTTTAGTATTTAGTCTTTAGTTTTTACTCTTTTGTACTTCATTTGTTTTTATTAAGTCAAATTCTCATTAGCATTCTCATCGGGTAAATTAAAATCCAAACCGTTAAGAACTTAAAAATGATAAAAACCATTTTATTAGTCTGCTATTGGTTTAAAATATTTAGAAATCGAAAATCGATAAATCTAACCAATAATGTATCAAATCGAACCAAATCGATCGATTCACACCCCTACCCCTAAATGTTTTAAAAAAAATTCCTCTCGCAATAAAAAGATAATTTAATTTTTAGAAAATTCAAAAAATTTTAGTTACCCTCTCTCACTCCAACCAATTCCAATAAAAATTCATTTATATTATGAATGAGTCTCTTTTATCTTTATTTACCCATTAGATTACCTATTTTTAAATGGGTAAATATGAGCTTTACCCATATTTTATCTATCTTAAATGGGTTGGGTACCCAACTCATTTAAAATGGGTAAATATGGATAGATACCCAAATAACTTACCCATTTTGCCACTCTTATGTATAATTAATGTTTAAGTCGAATCATGCACGAAAATAATCAAACTTGCATAATATATCATACATATGTGGGACGAGACTCTAACCGACATATAAGACCAAGCGATCTACTACTTCGAAAACCAAGTATAACCCCACAGAATAGGTAACATAACCTAGTTGGATCCACTAGTAAAAGCCCATTTAGGGTAATAATATAAACCTATGGTGGCATATAGTTAAGAAACCAAGGCTTTATATAAGGACCCCTTGGATCGAGCCCCCACCTTAAGCCTCTTTTCGGTGCTAAGTCTAGTCCCACAGAATACTTTGAAATAATCATAAGCTTAATCATAACTTGCATAACTTATAGAACATGATAACATGGCATGACTAGCTCATTCAAATACATAACCCCTACACGTTGCATATACCTTATAAAGAGGCCAAAAACATAGCATAGAAATGACCCCATCTAGTAGGCATTGCATTACACGTGAGGGGGAAGATTGTAATATGCATGACCCCTTCTAGTGAGCATTAGATAGTATAGTACATGAGGGTAAAATAGTTATCATGAGTGACCCATCATGTTGACATGATTTACACATGAGAGGGTAGAATATATAGCATAAAGGATCAACATTTTACTTGAAAATCATAGGAACCTTTCATGAATTCAATACATGCTTGGGAGCCCATAATTTGACATAACATGCTTGTATTGATATTCAGGCAATAATTTTTCATTAGCATAAGAATTCATGTCAAGTAGATTTAGTCAAACATGGTGGGCGCATACACATGTACTTAAAATCATGAAATTCAAGAGTATAAAACAAGAGAGAAGTAAAATCAATTTGTTTAAAGTTATTGAAATCAACCCACCATTATTATAGTAAAACCCTTGTTTTGAGTATCATGAAAATTAATTACAAGCTATAAGTTCTTTCATAGCTTTTTATAGCATCATAGAGTACATGACCTTAATATCATAAAATCCATCACAATTATCAAACCCCAACAATATTATAGCATAGTAAAATTATTACATGAAGAATCCAAATAGGAACCATGTGTAGAATGCATAATGACATCACCATAAGCAAGAATTCATAAATATTCATAAAACAATCCATAAATCCATGTAGCTTGAGAAGAAGATTGGTTGGACTTGTAGTAAGGAAGGTTACCACAATCAAACCCACATAACTAAGTGACTATGACGGAGGAAACTTGATTTGGAGGTGAAAGATTTGAAACCCTAGCTTGCACCCTTTACTTGAAAGCCTTAAAGAGCGTGAGAGAGTTTTGAGACTTAGTTTGTTTTTGAAATGAGGAAGAATGAGATGAATTATGGTTGTATAAGCTAATAAGCGACATAGATGGGGTTAAAACGACGTAGTTTGGACTTAGAAAAGGAGAAAAGGTCAAATTCCCTCCTATTAAAGTCCTAGATGGATCGGTCTATGAGACCCCATCTACGGGCCATAGAACATTCTACCGCCTGCCGATGGGTTTCATCTGATGGCCTTCTTCCAAACATTTGAGACTCTATTTCGATTGACTTCCATTTTATTAGACCATCTACGACTCGTAAAGGACTTTACTAGTCATCTGATAAGTCATTGATTAGCCTTCAAAAAGATCCCAAATTTCCTCAAGTCTGCCAAGTTCTACAAACCCATTTTACGGGCCATAATCCATCTCACGAGTCGTCGGACCCCTTTGTAAACATCAACAATTTCAAATTTCCAAACTTATTTCTTGCATATCTCTTACCACCCATAAGTGGGGTCTTACATTATCTCCCCCTTGGGAATATTCGTCCCCAAATGTGCTAAGGTAAGCTCTAAGGAATGGATTCATGCATCATATGCCAATGCACCATGTATAAAATGCAACATATGCACCATTTAAAATCTTTAAACCATGTTTCAAACAACACTTATAATGCAACCTCAAATTCACATAAACAAGCATGAATGTCATGAAAATGGCATGCGAGGAGGGGAGGTTTTAAGATGGGAAAATCGTATCCCACCAAGCTTGATCGAAATGGAAAAGATAGGGATATCACTTCTTCATATCGGCTTTGGCTTACCATGTGGCACTTTCAACTTGTTAGTTCCTCCAAAGGAATTTGACGGATGCCACATCTTTGTTTCTCAACCTCTTCACTTATCTATTAAGTATTTCTACTAGGACTTCCTCATAAGTCAAGTTATCTTCTACAACACCCATAACATCTGAGGGTACTATTGAACTTGGGTCACCTACACATTTTCTCAACATAGAAACATGGAAAAAAAGATGAACCATACTCATCTTCGGTGGAAACTCTAATTCATCGACAACGTTAGCCATTCTTTTCAAAATACTATGAGACCCTATGAAACTTGGGCTCAACTTCCCTTTTTGCCGAACCGAAACACACCCTTCATGGGTGAGACCTTTAAATACACGTAATGCCCAACATCAAACTCAAGATCTCTTCTTTTCATGACGTAGTAGGACTTTTGCCTACTTTTAGCCGTCTTCAATCTCTCCCTTATCAACCACACTTTTTCCAAATTCTCCATGACCACATATGGTCCCAATAAATCATTTCCCCCCACATCAAGCCACCTAATTAGGGACCTACATCGCCTACCATATAGGGCTTCAAAAGGGGCCATTCTAATGATAGAGTAATAGCTATTGTTGTAAGCAAACTCAATGAGTGGGTGATATTTGTCCCAACTTTCTTTGAATCCCAAAACACAATCCCTAAGAATATCCTCAAGAGTTTGAGTTGTCCTTTTAGCTTGGTCATCCATTTGAGGATGAAATGTCGTACTAAGCTTGACTTTAGTACTAAGACCCTTTTGGAAGGATCTGCAAAAGTGAGAAGTGAATTGAGCACCACGATCCAAAATAATAGACAATGATACCCTATGCAACTTGACCAACTCATGAATATATATCCTGGCATAATCTTTGGCACCATAAGTTATTTTAACTGGTAGGGAGTAAGTCGATTTTGTCATTCTATCAACAATAACCCCAATAGAATCAAAGTGCTTTCTGGTTTTTGGCAACCCAATCACAAAATCCAAATTGATCTCTTCCCACTTCCAAGTAGAAATTTTTTTGTCTTGGGCTAGGTCACCTGACCTTTGATGTTTGGCTTTGACTTATTGACAATTGTGGCAACCAACTACAAACTTAGCAATATCTCTTTTCATACTGCCCCACCAATAAACCTCCCTCAAATCTTTATACATTTTTGTAGAGTCGGGATGCATAGAGTAGGACGAATTATCTGCCTCTTACAAGACTAAATCCCTTATCCCATAAAATTAGGCATGCATAACCTACCTTGGCATCTTAGGCATGCATAACCTACCTTGGTATCTAAGGATGCCATCTGCCCCTTGGGAGAAAACCTCCACTATACTATCCTTCACCAAAGATTTCAATTCTAGTAAGGCAGGGTCGAGGTTTTGTTTGGACTTGATCTCTTCAACCAAAGAGGATTTGGAACCATCAATCACCACACCTCTATTTTCAACTTCATTTAACCTAACACTCAACCTAGCTAGCTAGTGAACTTCTCTAGCCACCTCCTTATCACCATCACCAATATGAGCTACACTTTTCATGGACACTCTACTTAGAGCATCAGCCATAATATTAACTTTGTCGGGATGATAGTGCACACTCATGTCATAGTTTTTGAGGAGTTCTAACCACCTTCTTTGCCTCAAATTGAGATCCCTTTCTGTGAATACATATTGGAACTTTTGTGGTTGATAAACACATCTACATGAACCATATACAAATAATGATTCTATATTTTCAAAGTAAATACCACGGCCGCTAACTCAAGATCATGGGTAAGATAATTACGCTCATGCACATTTAGCTTTCAAGAGGCATATGCTATGAGTTTGCCATTTTGCATTAACACACACACCAAAACAATCCATGAAGCATCAAAACAAACCACAAACCCTTTTAACCCCCTCCAGTAGAGCTAAAATAGGAGCGGATGTAAGTTTATCTTTCATAGTTTGAAAACTCCTTTCATATTCATTGGTCCACACAAATTTTTCCTTCTTTTGAGTCAATTTTGTCAAAAGGGAAGCAATTGAGGAGAAACCATTCACAAACCTCCGGTAATACTTTTCTAAGCCCAAGAAACTCCAAATATACATTGGAGTTAAGGGCCTTGACCAATTCCTTATCACTTCTATTTTCTTATGGTCCACTTTTATTCCATTATCTGACACCACATGCCCTAGGAATGAAACTTCCTTCAACCAAAATTCACATTTATCAAAATTAGCAAACAACTTCTCATTACTCAATGTTTGCAACACTACTCTAAAATGCTTCACATGCTCGGTTTTACTCTGGGAGTAAATCAATATGTAATCTATGAAGACCACCATGAACATGTCATTGTAGGGTTTAAAGACCCTATTCATGAGATCGATAAATATTGTCAGTGCATTAATTAAGCCAAATGACAATACTACAAACTCAAAATGGCCATACCTAATCCGAAAGGTTGTCTTGGGAATAAACACATTCCCTTACCCTCATTTGGTGGTAGCCGGACTGAAGATCATTCTTAGAAAAATAACTAGCCCCTTACAATTAATCAAATAGGTCATCTATCCTTGGCAAGGAATACTTGTACTATGAGAAATTTCACTTTTAACGACCAATTCTTAACGAAGGAAATGAATTCGATCATTAAAAATATATTTTTAGTGACACAAATTTTTCCCATCGTTAAATGTTAATTTTAAATTTAATATTAGCAACAGTATAATATCCGAACGTTAAAAGAATTTATATTTGGTCGTTAATATAATAAAAAGGCGCTTAATTTCTATTTTTCCTCTTCATCTTTTCATCCCACACGTTCTTCCAGATTTTCACCCCTCTAAATACACAAAACACACATTGTGAAATAAATCACATTCTAGTCCAACAGTTTCTCCTTTGTTAGAATTCAATGACCAAGATATTGTCTAACTGCAACGTGAATTGAGGGATAGTTGGAGAAATTTCAGCCATGGTTGGAGAAAAATCTGTAAGCATGCTTCTCTGATTTGTTAGAGTAAATTCAGCTAAGCAGAGATACAATTATATGGGTCTCTTTAGGTTTTGTTAGAGGAGAATTATATTAAATACACAAATCTCTCTGTCACAACTTACGAAAAAGTAATTGCGTCTTTCTTGTTTGATTGTAGAACAACCAGATCAAAGCTTTCTTCTTAGGGCTTGTTGTGACCTGCTTCAATTGACCATATTTAGACGTAATTATGGTGTTTTCATCTCTTCAAGGTATAATATTTTGTTATTATAGCTATCAGTTTCTTTGTTGAAGGCTTGATTTTGTCCATTCTGAGGTTTTCCCGATTCTGGATTTCATCTAGGATTTTTTTTTGATGTTTTTGAACTTAAATATATTAGTCGTATTTATATTTTCACCATCTCGATATGTTGTGTGTACTGATTTGAGCATTTTTTCTAGATCCCTACTAAAAATAAAAGAAAGTGTCATGGTGATTACTATTGAATAAATTATTAATCTGACAATTTCAGAACATAATCCCATGAACTGTATCTAGCGTTGTCTTGTTCCTGCTTTTTCTCTATTTTTTTCATATGCTTCAGATGATGGAAAAACTTAAACTGATGCACTAATAACATTCAACTATTAACATGAATTCTATATACTATTTGATAGCTCAATTAAGCTAATGTTAGGAGATGAACGAGTTATGTTGCTTGTACTTGAGGATTTATTCAACAGTGACACGTGTTAATAGAAGAACTATAGCCTTTCCTCGTTACTGGCCAACACTTACTGTTCATCAAGCTTACTCAGGTGTTGCTCTTGATCTTCTTATTGCTACTGATAAACGTATTCTTAGAGTGTTCTTCTCATCAAGGTAAGTTTCTAATTTTGAACATCTTAAATGAATATGACTCTATATTATATCTTATTTATGTACTTTTTTAAAACTTATGGATAGGTGTTGATGGTCTTCAACTAACTATGCATAAAACTTGCTTATACCTTTATTTTCAAACTCTATATAGGTGAAATAGAAAACTTGCTTATATTGCTTATATGATTTGTAATGTTTGTGTATGCTATGTTAATCAAAGCCTTGTATTGTGCAGATAAATTTAATATTGATGGTTACAGTAACTATTGATGACTAAAACTTGCATATGTCTCTGTTATATACATTTTTCATATCGAAAATGAGAAAATGATGAACTGTGTGTAGCGGTAGGTGTTTCTCTGATAATGTTGTTAATAAAGTGATGATATGAAACATGAATTATGTTGAATCAAGGTCCGAATGAATAATTGATCAATAACATCATTGAGTGTTAATCCCTCATGAAGAGTAAGGTTCTAGTGATTTGGCAGTTTTATCCTTTTATATCTTTCTCTTTATTAGTTTAGAGGACTTCACTTCCTTTGATCATTTTTCGATTCAAGAGTTGGTACATGAAAAACATAGTTTGTTATAGTATGTATTGTTTGCCTGACATTAACTCGTTATTTTGTTGTAGATTTAACAAAAGAAAGAGAATTTTTTATCTGCGTTCTCTTCTCACCTTTAGTGTGTGCCAAGAAGTTGAAAAGGAACAATTTTGGTGAAAATATTTGTAACATGTATATCATCTTCCTCAAGAAGAGCTCCATAAGCAAGAAATCTAGATTTGATTGTTGCCTTCTAATTTGGGTTAAATTTTATGTTTAATGATACTTGTGAAATATTATAGGATAAATTTACCAATGAAGATATGAAGTTCCAAAAACACATCTCTTTCAACATATGAGAAGGTTGTGGAGTAACTGGAGAGGATCACTTCACAAAAATATGAAATCTTAAGTCATTTTGTGATGCTTTAAAATATGTGCTAAGAGGAGTAGACAAGAGTGATCGGGAATGGCTGGTTAAGGATCATTTCTTAAGTGAAAAGTTTAAAGTACCACTCCATGCCATTTATCTATTAACATGTTATTTGAAGTAACTAACTATAATTTTAATGGTATGTTGATATAGAAAACAAGTGCAAGAAACTCGGTCAATAGGTCTAAGTTGAGTATGCCTCATCGTACAGGGAGTAAGCCTAGTAGAGAAATTATTTTTGAATTGGTAAATAACTCTTTTAACTCTTGAAAGTCTTTAAGAAGTCTATTGTTTGTTTACATGATTTATCTAACTTGTTTATTTATATATCAAGGGAGGTAAAGATGGCAAGCCACTAAATATGGATACTATCTTCTTTGAGACTCGTAAGAAGGATAACAAGCTCGTCAAACTTGAACAAATGCATAATATGTATGTTTAGTGATAAATTTTATTTTAAATCACTTAGCTTAATGAGTTGTATTACTTTAAGTTTTTTGTTTTTTGTATTTTATAGGTTGAAATTCAAACATCGGTTCAATCTGATTTTTTCTCTTCCAAATATTGAGGTTGTAGAAAAGTATTTTTGACCCCAATGTAAGAGTCATGTAGTTGGATTTGGTGGTGGATAATGGCTAAAGAGTTGAAAGGTAGGATCTCTTCAAAGGTTGCATTGGTGGATAAGTTGAATGAACATAAAAAAAAAATTGAATTACTAAAAAGACGCTTGGACGAGTTAGAGAAAAAATGTGAATGCATAGATGAGTTAGAGAATAAATGTGATCGAATGGATGAGCTAGAGTTTGAATATGAAGAACTTGTAAGGGTAGTGCTTGGTCAGCCTTCAACACCAACATCTTCGTGCTTGATCAGCCTTCAACACCAACATCTTCAAGTGATCATTAGATAGCATCATTTAACAGGTTAGTAAATTGATTTTTGTTTCTCTTTTTGATGTACTCAAGAGATAAGGAATGACTTTGTCTGCTCCATTTATTTCCTCATGTTTTTTTTCTATAAGCTGCTTGCTTTTACCAACTACAACTGATTGCTAGTATCAACATTCTAATTGCCTTTGGTAGAGTACAAAATCAAATGTTGTTACATATTGAATGCTATATTTTAATTGTTTCTTCTACTTATAAGTTTAGATCTTCTGGCTTATTTGCACAACCATACCCTATGTTTTTGGTGAATGCAGTGCTTTTATTATGACATGTGTCATTAGGAGGTTGCTAATGGTACCATCCTTCAATAGATGGCAGCTATAACGTACTAGTTGTCCTCAATATTTTCAGCCTATATACTTGTAACACCTCTTTTTCTAGTAGACAGTTATGTGTCCTTTACATATACAAAAAAATTTGTGTGAATGATAAAGTGAAAATATTTAAGACCATACATCTGTTAGAAATGATAAAATTTTGTGTTGTTAGCGAACGCAGACCATGTCTGACTATTTTATGGTCTCCACGATCCATTTAAACTAAAGATGTACTAGAACATGCTTCAACAATCTATGACCACTGTGAAGTCCAATAACAAATAGTTTATAGTTTTCATCTTTTTCAAACATATACAACACCTATTTACTAATAGAAAACCTTTACCGTTGAGATTTTCTAGAGTTGAACATGCTTCATTTAAGGAAGTCTAACTAAAACAAGAATCTTAGGAGATAACTTTCTTCCATGTAAACTTTTAAAATGAACTATCATACATATATAAATTTATTTGTACCAAAGTGAGACATACATAATAAAACAGGCCTGACTCCTGTTCTTCAACAATTAATTTTCAAAAATAGGAAACATTCTTGTGGTACTGATGAAGATGCTTTATCAATTACAACTTCATTACAGATATTAGCCTACTACAATTTGCTAAGTATTTTGATGTGCTTGAGCTTTAGATGTCTCTGTGAATGTCCTCAGGGCATGTGGTTTGGTATATTTAAGTCTTCCTGCCATATTTTAGGCTTCTACCTTGTGTGGATGTGCACAATAATTTCTCTTGCTAGCCTCGACTCTTTGTTTTGGCAACTCTTGAATCTTTTCATGTTCTGTTTCCTCCATATAAGAATGCTGATGTAGCAAATCGACAACATTTAATACCTCCCTATTATCAAAAGAATAAGTTGGTGGTTTTTGGTGTGCGCTCTGGTTCGGTCTGATGACTCATATGTTTTCTTTTGTGATTTTATATTAGATAGTCCTTATCTGCTTAAAAAAAATTGACTCAATCGAAGCTTGCAAGTTTCAAATAGCGTTAAATTTATGTTTGTACTCTTCATTCTATTTGAAATTTCTTGGTCCTCTTCTTGTCATCTAAAGTAGCAAGAGTTACTAGTCTATTGTTAGTATTTTTTGCTTTGTTGGCCTTATGAACTCATTTTTGATCATTTCATAAAATCGTTAAATAGTTGATAGATGTTGGGAAGAGACTAGCTATAAGGTATTGTTCACTTGCTTATTTTTAGAAACTTTAATGTTTTGTGTTCTTTTTAGTAAATATATTTGAGATTTGATGTTCCTTTTTTAAGAGTTTATTCTTTATTTCGAAATCGCCAATTTTTTTTACAGCTCAAGAATTTGAATATGAAGATATATTGTTCAAGAAAATATGGAGCAAGTTGGTGTTCAAGAGCGAGTGTACTTTAATTAGGGATAGTTTAAATTGAAGACGATATCTGATTGTTTATATATGTTGTAATTTTTCTGCTTCTATGAATTGATAAATATATGTCATTCAATTTGAATATGATGTATCTTTTTTTAATTAGTTTTTTTGTATTAACTGAAGTTTTATATGATCAACTAAATTATTTAGTATAATTATTTTTAGTATTTCTATAACTAAATAATTTAATATTATTTACAGTATAATTTTTTGTAAAATAACAAATGTAAATGAGGTTTTTGAAGCTCTTATATAATTTGATTCTTATAAAATATTGGAACAACCATTAGAGATGGAAAATGTGGTAGTTAATAGTAATGATGTTGAAACTAACATACAAATAATGAATGCAGTTTTGATTGTTAAAAGTGCTTGTACAAATGGTAAATCCAGTTACTAAAAAGGATATATAACGACCAAAATTTATGTTGTCATTAAATAAACTTTTAACGACTGGATTTAAATTTGATCGTTAACTTTTAATGTCAGGCCTTTTAATGACCGACGACGATTGCATTTGTTGTGGTCGTTAATGACACTTTAGCGACCAGATTTGGACTTTTAACGACCACATTTCCATTCACTAAAGACCGCTTTTCTTGTAGTGTTGTTCATTATTGTGACCTTATTGAGTTGATGGTAGTCGATGCACATTCTAAGTGAGTCATCTTTCTTCTTTAGAAATAACACTAGTGCACCCTAAGATGACTTACTAGGTCTTATAAAATCCTTCTCCAACAAATCCTTCCATTTGTCCTTTTTAATTCCTTTAACTGCGCCAGGCCATATGGTAAGTAGGAATGCCAATGGGTTGAGTATCGGGAAGGAGATTTATACTGAAATCTATCTCCCTTTCGAGAGGGACACCAGAAAGTTCATCGAGAAAGACATCAAGAAACTCATTGACAATTGGAACCGACCCGATAGGAGGGGCTTTAGACTCAATATCCCAAACAATCTTTAGAAATCAATTTTTGGGCCTTAAGACAAGAAATAAACCTACCCTTAACCACGAATTATAACATTTCCACTCAAAGACGAAATCATTAGGAAATTGTAACTTAACCTTACGAGTTTTGCAATAAATGGAAGCATGATATGCATGTAACCAATCCATCCAAGAATGACGTAGAAATCTACCTTGTCAAGTTCAACCAAATCAGAAGGCAAAACTTTTTGCAATATAGACACGGGAAAACCCCTATAGACCGTTCTAGCAATAATGGACTCACCAGGATAACCCCCATAGACTCTTCTAGAAATAATAATGCCCAATCAAAGAACTGCAAATAATTTGGGTTATTAAAAGCTAAATATTCATAGTTCCCACAACACTAAGTTGTGGGGGTTTTGCTACTCATAACTAGGGCAAAATCATAAACAATGAATAGAATAAATATGGTTGAGAAATTACCCAAAGAAAATGAAGAAAAACACCACCTTGATTTCACAAGCTTGAAGAATGAAGTTTGATTACTAGTAATTTCAAATCTCCAAATGGGTCTTCAAAGTAAAACCCTAAGTATCTACACTAAACCCTACAAAAAGCTCTCTAAGAAAAGTGTCAAGAATCTCTACAATCTCCTCTGAATAATCTCTCTGATGATTCTCTTTAAAACCTTAACTTAAACTATTTATCCTATTTACAAAAAAGACCTAAAAATAAATAAGAAAAGTTGGTCGGAAGCAGTTACAGTTCGTAGGTACGACTTGTAGGGTGACCTACGAGGCATAATCGAGCTTTCATAGTTAGCACTTGACATTTTTGACTTGACTGCTACAGTCCATGCTACGTGTCATGGTCTGATCTATGACTCGAACCCTGACGTATGGCTGACTTCAATTTTTTGGATTTTGATATTTGGAAGTTGTTAATTACTACACTCACATCTTATGATTAGTAGCTTGGGCTAAGACTCGTAGTGTGTCTCATAGGTCTTCAAATTCAACAAAATGTGCTATTTTCCCCAAAATCAAGACAACCTGTACCTTCTGCAAAAACAAACATAAGACACATAATAACCATAAAAGCCATACTAAGAACTTGAAAAATCCTTTGTTTTAGGCATCAAATGTGCTGTATTTTGACAGAACATCAGGAAAGCGGCTTTAAATTCCTCCCATGGGATGGGATCATCATTCCTTACCTCAAGTTTCCATTGAGTAAACCAAACTTGTGCAAAACCCTTGAGTTGATAGGACGCAAGTTCCTCCTTATCCTCCGAACTTACCCCCATAATAGCTAGCACTTTCTATATCTCATCAATGAATTCTCGGGGGTCCTTCATTTTGGAGCCATGGAACTCCGGAGGACTCATCCTTATGAAATCCCTAACCCTTGAAGCCGCGGTGGGAGCATAAGGAGCTTGGGCTCCTTGGTACAATTGGTTGTTCATGACTTGTTTCAACATGGAGATGACATTTCAGTGTTCGGCATGCATAATCCTTTTCTCTTGGAGAGCTTGAGGAGACGGATGGGTCGGGCCCTCCTAGGGTATGGAAGCTCTTTGAGCTGTCCTTCTTGGTTGTGTCGTGATCTATAAGAGCAAAGACCACCTGTTCATGAAGGAAATATTATTTTAAATCTAAGGCATGAAATAGATCATAAAGAAGTGAACCATTTCCTAAAACACCTCAAAGCCTTTGATTCATAGTTGTGGCGCACTTCACAACCATGAACAAGCCTCTTTGATGCAGTGTGTTAGAGTTTTGAGGACCATTTATAAACCTAGTGCTTGATACCAAGTTTGTTAGATTTTTTAGGACCATTTATAAACCTTGTGCTTGATACCAAGTTTGTTATGACCCAAGCCTAGGGCCTTGACGTGACGCAGTGAATGAGAATCCGAGGGGATCCCCAAACAAACCTCTTAAGCATACATAGCACATCCTTGGCTTTAGCGAAAACTTAAATTAGAAATAAACACATAACACATAATATCTAAGGAAAGTAGGGCTTTGGACTCACACTATGCGGATAATGTAGGGAAGAGGATTTGCATGAACCATATAGTAAATAAGTCTACGGGATAGCTAAGTATGACTCACGCTATGGGGGCATTTAGGGACATGGGACTTAGATCACATCCATGAGCATACAACAAGCATAGAAGGAAAAAGGGACTAAGGGAAGTCTTCACAATTACAAAAAGATAATACGAGTCAAACTCAATACACAAACTTCCATATCCAACAACACCTCTAATATGAGTGGAGCGGGGGCCAAGATATCTCCCGTGCTCACCCTCAAAAGATAAAAGTCTAAAGTACGTAAGTCCTAACAAAGCATAAAATTCAATGATGTTGTCCCCAAAATGGAGAACTCACCAATAGTAGTCTTCAATGGATATCGGCTAGCCATGCGGAGGAAGAGGATGAGTAGGATCTCCAGTCCTTACATGATTAGACCATATAGACAAAAAGTATGTGTTAGTACCTGGAATGTACTATGTATATGGGGTGCAGTGCAACAAGGAATGTAAGCCATAACAATCAAGATGCTTAATCATAATCAATAGACATAAGATAAATATGACAAGTATAATCAATGTTTAAGTCAAATAATGCACACAAATAGTCAACCTTGGATAATATATCATACATATGTGGGAAGAGACTCTAATCAACATATAAGAATAAGCGAGCTACTACTTGGAATCTCGATGTTTAGTCCACACTGAATAATGGAGTGGTCTACTTGCCAAGGTAAAACAAACATAACCCCACATAATGGGTAACATAACCTTGTTGGATCCACTAGTGAAAGTCTATTTAGGGAAATGATATAAACCTATGGTGGCACATAGTTAAGAGATAAAGACTTTATATAAGGACCCCTTGGGTCGAGCCTGAAACACCTCAAAAATGTGCTTCGAAATACCCATAATAAATTTCCATATATCTCAAATTTATGCGTGATATCGAAAATTCGACGTCATATTCTTGATTAGAGGGCAAAATTGAGTAGGAAATGGGTGTAACTCAAATTTTAGAAGACTCATAGCGAAAAATAATTTTTGCTAATTTTTTATTTCTTGAGAGCATCCGCTCCCTGGCCGCGATGCACTAGGGGCGTGGAGCAGTATAATTTTGTCCTTCGCATTTGGTCCACGTAGCGAACTGGACGGGGACCAGTACAATATTTTTCTTATTTTTTCTTATGCGCCCAAGGGCATTGGAGTCATAGCCCCATGCTCACGAAAATGCGAAATCACCTATACTTAGCTATTTTTCACCTCTATAACTAACAAAACCCTCTTTCAAACCCATCTAAGACTCTATCTATTCTCTCATTCAAATCTAAGGATCTCAAGCTCAACTTTAGAACTTAAGGATTCATTTCAAGCTCTAAGACTACTTCAAGTTCACCTCAAAGAATTCAAGATTTAGGATATGTGGGTTTCATCCATTGGGTCCTTTCACCCATGGAGCCCAACCTTCCCTTTTTGTGAAAATTGCATTTTTTTTTTCAAGTTGTTTACCTATGGGTATCTTTTATTATGAATTATGAGCATAAATTATATTGGGGATTTACGAAATATTGATTGATTATGCATGACTATCCTGTAACACCCCACACCTTACATGTACTAGTCCTATGAACGTGAAACATGATATGGCTTGGTCAAATTAGCGCCTATTTATAAAAGTGCTTGAATCTCAAATTAGAGGGCGATATGTACGTCTAACTCTTAAGAGAGTCGAGTGTATACAATTTTTAAGTCAAATTAAGGAGATCGCGGCCTGAAATGAAGTGAGAGAAGTGAGGTGCTTGTAGGACATAGGAAGATAAAAGGTGAGTCACCTACTTGATTAGCTTAAATTTGCTAGCTAGACGGAGACGAGGCCCGACGTCGAATATGTTCAAGTCCGATTATGAATAAAGTACGTGTTAAGGGTGTAAGTTTTGCCCATATTTTAGCATCATAAAATGTAATATATTTTCAGCCCAAAAAAATAGAAAAAGGGCCCAAGCCCATTATAATTCATTTGATGATTTAGGCCCAACTAACTAAAGAGAAAGGGTAAAATGGGCAGCAAAGATCCATCAATTTGTAACTCATTAAGGACCAAGTGAAAGGGAAAAAATAGTACATTACTAACTTGATAAAATAAGTCTAAATATTCAATACAAAGTCAGCCAAAATTATCTCTTTAAAAGGGCTTACAAGTAGCACCTTTAAGCCACTTCAACTTATAAAAAAATCAGATTTTCTTAAGGGTTTCTCTCTATACTTCTTAACCTTGTAAAGCAACCACAAGGAGACTTTTAGGGTTCTTGGAGAAGCCTTAGACCTTGAAGGTAGTGTTAAATAAGTTTACTTATTTGTTTAATATGGTTTTCTTATGAAAAACGAGAGACTATGTTGGTTCGGTATATGCTGAAACTTTTGGACAGCATGTGTTCCAAGGGTTGTTGTATAGCTTTCTTGTTTATTTGGAAGTTTTTCTCTTTTTGGTGGGATTGATTATGAAAGAAGGTTGCTTTTATTAATTTATGTCAGTTCTATAATGATGTATAAATGTCGCTTCACTGTTTGGTTATACGTAAACAATCGAGGTTTAACGTGTTATCCTAAGTATGTTGTTTGTAGAAATTATGGGCTGATTGATTGAGGACGATGGTCTCACATCCTCCACCTATTTTGGGAACTATTTTTTTAACTGTTTTAGGACTTTTTTATGTATAAATATTGTTGGAATAATTTGGTTGATGTTGGTAAAGGTTTGGAATTCTTAACGTTGTAATGTAGCAAAGGGACATAATGTTATGCTGCCTACTTGGATGTTGCGTATAATTCTTACATGTTGTTCCTTATGAGATTTTGTAAGACTTTTAAGGGTATAAAATAAGATGTATATGACATGTACATAACAATGGTTGTTAGAAAATACAATTATAAGTGAAAAGGTTGAAGGAATGCCTTTGGGTCGCTAATTATAAGATTGCTGTCCGGGTGTTAGTTTTTATGATATTGGGCTGCCAAGAAGTGTTACATTGCTGCTAATACTAGTCTTATTGCGTAATATATTATAGATAAACATTTGGGGGAAAAAGCGGTCACTCTGAGGTAATAACAAGGTCATACAACGAGGTATATAAGGATACTCGATTTCGTATTACTTGGCATGAAATCTATATTCTTCCTTGTTATATAGAGGAACTTACCAGCTACGACACAACTATTAACCGTGTCTCCAATATTTCACATGTTCATATGCTTCCATACACAGTCACGTTCAAATCTGCATACATACGTGGATACTAAGTTATATGGGTTCTTGTTGCTAAATAAAGTTCATGAGTTGTTTCATCTCATACTCATTTCATTAATTGTATAATGTACTCTTTTCATTATTGTATTGTCTTGTATGAATATTTACATGTCACATGCTACATCTACAGTCCTACAGCTCCAATATTATGACCACCAAAAGAATCATCTCAAAAGTAATTGAAAGATAAAGTATATTTCCTATTGATGGGTGGTAATCCGAGGGGTGGAAGAATCACCTCGCTAGGGTCGATCCTATAATGGGTGGTATCCCAAGGGGTGAAAGGAAAAGCCTAGCCAGGGTCGATCCTGATATAGATTTACTACTGATCAGCTGGTCATTTGTACTACATGATGTGCACAGATTATACAGTAAATGTAAAGTAATAAAAAGAACATAAAGTACATGATTTCACAGTATAACTAAAGGCGGTCTCTTATCCTTACACCATTGCATAGTTTTATTTGAGTTGTTACTTCACATACAGTATTTCCTCGCATATATATTTAATACATTATCTCATAAGGACGTCTCTTACGGGAGACCTGCATTTCATGCTGTAGGTGCAAGTGCTAGTAGTTCTCTCCAATAAGAGTACAGGATATCCATCTGTTGTTACCAAGCTCCAGGTTGCATCAAAGCTTTGTGTGTCTAGAGCTTATATTTTTGTATTGTATAGTTAGTCGAAGTGGGTCCTGTCCTGACCCTTATCAGATAGTTTTACTTTTCTTGAGGCTTTGTAGACTATGTAAATTAAAGTGTGGTCTTGTCTCATACTTTATACAACGTGGCCCCAACGGCCTAGTCATATGCATTTCCTTTTGACTGGTTATTATTGTTTACTTTCTTAAAGACATGTTGAATGTAGAAATCCCTTATAATATGTATAAAAAGTGCATGGATATAGGTTGGTTCTCTCGATCCTTATCGGCAATGGGTGCCAGTCCGCCTTAACGAGACTTTAGGCGTGACAAAAGTGGTATCAGAGCGGGTCGTCCTAGGGAGTCTACAAAGCTGCGTCTATGTAGAATCTTATTTATCGATGTGTTGTGCACCACATTTATAAGCAGGAGACTATGTGGCATTTTGGAGTTGTCACTTTCTTTTCATTCTTTAGATTGTACCATAGAGCCAAGTATAATAGGTGGATTGTGTCTAACCCCAAAATTGTTTTATACAACAAGTATGCCAGAAACTAGGAAAAGCAAAAGTGAAGGGAAGGAAGTAGAAGTGGTGGTTGATATACCCAGTCTGTTGAGACAGTAAAATGAGGCTCAAGATGGTTCTCTGTCATAGATATCTCTAATTGCTCCAGCTCCTGATGAACCAGGATGTATTGAAATTCCCCCAGAACCACCTATCGATGCTACCATGTAGGATCTAAGAAATGGTAGTCTAACTTTTGATTCGTATAGTTGCTCGCCAAGGTCAAAGACAGGAAGGTCTAGTTATAGGTGCAGGTGGTGCAAATAGGGCCGCTAGCATGAGGATACGTAACTTCCTTAATTTGGATCCTCCATCCTTCACCCAGTAAGATCTTAGTGAAGATCCCCAAAACTTTATTGATCAGTTCCAGTGCACATTAGATGTTATGCAAGTGAGTGGTGCAAAAGTTGTTGAGTTAGCAACATACAGATTGAAGGGTGTGGCTATATTTTGGTATGAAGCGTGGAAGCAATCCAAAGATATATATGCTCACCCAACTACTTGGAAAGAGTTTGAAGAGGCATTTCTTGACCATTACTTGCCATTAGAGATTCAAGAGGCCCGTGTAGATCAGTTCTTGAATCTCCACCAAGGGAATATGAGCATGAGGGAGTATAGCCTTTAATTTAGTTCCTTAGCTAGGTATTCTCCTAATGTAGTTGTTACTATGGCAGATAGAGTTCATCGATATGTGGATAGATTGGATACGTATCTGGTCAGAGACTGTACCATTGCTTCCTTTAATAAAGACATGGATATTATAAGGATGCAAGCTTTTGCATAGAAATGGGAGGATCAGATGCGAAGAAGAAGAACACAAGATTTGGAAAGGGGGAAGGCCAAAAGAGCCAAATCTATAGGGTAGTTTACACCATCCTAAGGTGAGCTTATGCCTCGGTTTTCTAATACACTGCTTAGACCATCATCCTCCTACTCTGCAGTCAGTGCTCCACCACAACTTCAAAGGTCTAGAAGCAATCAGTTTGGTCAATGAGGTGAGGGACAAGGTGCATGGATAGCAGGATATTCGACAGGCCAACAAATGACTCCTACATAGCCTTGTAAACAATATGGAGAAGTCATTTAGGTATATGTCGTGTTTGGACAGACACTTTTTATTGGTGTGGTATGCCAGGGCATATGATGAGAGATTGCTCGAGGAGGCGTATGGGTGATGTAGCACAATCTACTGGGTCAGTTGTTGCATCATCATCGTCAGTTCCTCCAGTTGGTAGGGGTTAACAAGCACCTACAGGTCGTGGTAGAGGTGTAAGAGGGCCAGCTAGCTCTAGCGGAGTCTAGAATTGCACTTATGCTATATGGAGTCGGCAAAATTTGGAAGCTTCACACGATGTGGTCAAAGGTAGATTGTCCATCTCTTCATATAATGTATATGCATTTACTGACGTTAGTTCTACACTATCATACATTACCCCACTAGTTGCTGGGAAGCTTAAGACAACACACAAATTATTGAACAAACCATTTGAAGTGTCCACACCAACTGGTGAATCTATAATTACTAGAAGGGTTTACTATGACTTTGTAGTAACTGTTTGTGACCGTGACACATTGGCTGACCTTATTGAGCTAGAAATAGTGGAATTTGATGTTATAACGGGTATGGATTAGTTAGCCTCTTGTTATGCCACCATGGATTGCCGAACTAGGAGAGTGCACTTCCACTTTCCAAACGAGGCAGTTCTTGAATGGGAAGGCAATATTGAGGCGTCAAGGGGTAAGTTTATATCTTATTTTAAGGAAAGAAAGATGATATCTAAGGGGAATATATGCATTTAGTTAGAGTAAAGGATATGGGGGCGCAATCGCCAACTCTTCAATCAGTTCCAGTGGTGAATGAATTTGTTGATGTGTTCCTTGAAGAACTTCCAGGTTTGATTCCAAAATGAGAAATAGATTGTGGTATTGACTTACTTCCAGACACTCAACCTTTTTCCATCCCTCCATATAGAATGGCCCCAGAAGAATTGCATAAATTAAAAGAGCAATTAAAAGACTTATTGGAGAAGGGTTTTATAAGACCTAGTGTGTCCACTTGGGGTGCACCAGTGTTATTTGTATGCAAAAAGGATGGCACCTTGAGAATGTGTATTGACTATCGACAATTGAATAGGGTGACAGTTAAGAATAAATACCCCCTCCCAAAGATTGATGATTTATTTGATCAGTTACAGGGTGCCAAATTCTTTTCAAAAATTGATTTGAGATTAGGCTATCACCAAGTGAGGGTGAAGGAGAAAGATATACCTAAAACTGCTTTCAGAACACGCTATGTCACTTTGAATTTCTTGTTATGTCATTTGGGCTAACGAATGCACCAGTAGTTTTAAAGATCTAATGAATAGGGTATTCAACCCATTCTTGGATGTATTCGTGATAGTAGTTATAGATAATATTTTTGCATATTCAAGATCAGAAGAGGACCATGCAAATCACTTATGACAAGTGTTACAGGTTCTTTGTAATAAATAGTTGTATACCAAATTTTCTAAATGTGAATTTGCCTTAAATCAGTAGCATTCTTAGGACATATTGTGTCTAATGAGGGAATAGGAGTTGATTCACAAAAGATAGAGGTTGTGAAAGATTGGCCAAGGCCAACAGCACCCACTAATGTTCGGAGCTTCCTAGGGTTAGTAGGTTATTATAAAAGGTTCGTTGAAGGTTTTTCTTCTACTTCTGCACCTCTAACAAAGTTGACAAATAAGGCAACCAAGTTCCAATGGAATGATGCATGTGAAAGGACCTTCCAGGAACTGAAAAATACGCTAACTTATGCACTTTGCAGTACTTCCAGAAGGCACCGAGGGTATCTAGTGTATTGCCATGCTTCAGGAGTTGGCTTAGGAGGTGTACTGACACAGCATGTTAGGGTAATTGTTTATACATCTAGACAGCTACGACCATGTGAAGAACTTCCCAACACATGATCTTGAACTAGTAGCTGTTGTGTTTGCTCTGAAAATATGGTGCCACTATTTGTATGGGGTTCACGTTGACATATATATTGATCATAAGAGCCTGCAATACATCTATAAGTAGAAAGACCTAAAATTTGGGCAATTGAGATGGCTAGAGCTAATAAAGGATTATGATATTGATATACTTTACCACCCAGGGAAGGCAAATATGGTAGACAACGTTGTGAGTCATACGAAAATCATGAATATTAGTGATCAGGCCGTGCTAAGTCAAGGGGTTGCTAAGGATCTATGACAATTAGCTAGTTTGGGAGTTCACCTTCTTGAAACCCCAAAGGAAAGGGTTATTGTGCATAATGTTGTAGACTATTCATTGGTAATGGAGGTGAAAGAAAAACTATTTGAGGATCCTGTTTTACGACAACTTAAAGACAAGGTGAGTCAGGGTACGATAAAGGGCTTTGACTTTACACAAAATGGAGTACTTTATTCCCAAAATAGATTATGTGTGTCTGATATTAGTGGACTTAGAAAGAGGATAATGGAAGAAGCCTATCATTCCACGTATTTCATCCATCCAAGATCAACTAAGATGTATCATTACCTGAAGGGAGTATTATGGTGTGGAGGTATGAAAAGGGACCTCGCAGAATTTGTGGCTAAATGTCCAAATTGCCAACAAGTCAAAGTAGAGCACCAAAAGACGGGAGGCTATATACAATGTTTAGAGCTTCCAATATGGAAGTGGGATATGATCAATATGGATTTTGTTACCGAGTTGCCTCGCTCATTTCAGAAGTTTGACTCCATATGGATAATAGTTGACAGACTCACAAAGTAAGCACACTTCTTGCAAGTTAGGAGTGATTACACAGCTGAAGAGTCTACCAAGCTATACCTCAAAGAGATAGTCAGGCTACATGATGTACCCACTTACATTATATCTAATCAAGGAGCTCAATTCACTGCAAAGTTTTGGAAGTCCTTCCAAAGGAGTTAAGGGACACAAGTGAATTTGGGTATAGCTTTCCACCCTCAAACAGATGGTCAAGCTGAACGCACCATTCAGAGACTTGAAGATATGTTGCAGGCTTGTACATTGGACTTTAAAGGTAGTTCGGTGGACCATTTGCCACTTGTTGAATTTGCCTATAATAATAGCTATCACTCAAGTATCAAGATAACACCTTACGAAGTTTTGTATGGAAGGAAATGTAGGTCACCGATTGGATGGTCTGAAGTGGGTGAAACCACCCTGCTTGGGCCAGATCTAGTACAACATGCCATGGAAAAAGTTACGGTAATACAACAACAGTTAGAAATAGCCCAAAGTCGTCACAAATCATATGTGGATGCTAGGAGGGGAAGACAGGAATTCTCAATAGGGGATTGGGTATCTTTAAAGGTGTCTTTAATGAAAAGGGTTATGAGGTTTGGTAAGAAAGGAAAATAGATCCCACATTACATAGAGTCGTATAAAATTATTAAGAGGTTCAGCCAGGTTGCATATGAATTAGAGCTACCCCAAGAGCTTTCAATGGTTCATCTAGTTTTCCATGTCTCAATGCTTCAAAAAAGCATAAGTGACCCATCCCATATTACTTCTACTGAGGATATGCAGGTTACAGAAGATCTCACCTATGCAGACGTACTTGTTACTATTATAGATCGTCAAGTTAAGAAGCTAAGGAACAAAGAAATAGCTTCAGCGAAAGTACATTGGAAGAACCAATAGGCAAAAGAGATAAAATGGGAGTCTGAGGACACGATGAAATCAACATACCCTCACTTTTTTAAAGCTAAGGAGAAAGTGCAACATGCAAAATTGGGGGCATTAATAGGTACATGTGTTTGAACGTTTATTGCGTTGAACATGGTTAAACTATCCAACTATGCTAAAATATGAGGATGAATGTTCCTGTGGGGGAGGATATAACACCCCACACCTTACATGTACTAGTCCAATGCATGTGAAACATGATTTGGCTTGATCAAATTAGCACCTATTTTTAAAAGTGGTTGAATATCAAATTAGAGGGCGATATGTACGTCTAACACTTAAGAGGTTCGAATATATACAAGTTTTAAGTCAAATCGAGGAGATCATGGCCTTAAATGAAGTGAGAGAAGTGAGGTACTTATAGGACTTAGGAAGCTAGCAGGTGAGTCACCTGCTTACTTAGCTTAAATTTTCTAGCTAGACGGAGACGAGGGTCGACGTCGAATCTGTCCAAATCCGATTATGAATAAAGGATGTCTTAAGGGTGTAACTTTAGCCCATGTTTTAGCATCATAAATTTAATGTATTTTCAGCTCAACAATAATAGAAAAAGGTTCCAAGCCCATTACAATTTATTTGATGATTTAGGCCCCACTAACTAAAGAGAAAGGGGAAAAATGGGTAGTAAAGGCCCATCAATTTGCAACCCATTAAGGCCCAAGTGAAAGGGGAGAATGGTACATTGATAAGTTGATAAAATAAGGCTAAATATTGAAGAGAAAGTGGTCCAAAATTGTCTTTTTAAAAGAGCTTACAAGCAGCACCTTTAAGCCACTTCAACTTGTAAAAAAAAACAGATTTTCCTAAGACTTTCCCTCTATACTTCTTAACCTTGTAAAGTAGCCACAAGGGGACTTTTAGTGTTCTTGGATAAGACCTACTTCTCGAAGGTAATGTTACATAAGCTTACTTATGTGTTTAGTATGGTTTTCTTATGAAAAACAAGAGACTGTATTGGTTAGATATATGCTGAAATTTTTGGACAGCATGTGTTCCAAGGGTTGTTGTATATTTTCTTGTTTATTTGGGAGATTTTCTCTTTTTACTGGGCTTGATTATGAAAGGATGTTGGTTTTGTTTATTCTTTTCAGTTCTATAATGATATATAAAGGTCGCTTCACTGTTTGATTATACGTAAACAATCGAGGTTTAACGTGTTATCCTAAGTGTGTTGTTTGTAAAAATTGTTGGCTGATTGATTGAGGATTGTAGTATCATATCCTCCACTTATTTTTGGGACTGTTTTTTAATTGTTTTAGGACTGTTGTTATGTATAAATACTGTTGGAACAGTTTGGTTAAAGTTGGTAAAGGTTTGGAATTGTTGACTTCGTAATGTAGTAAAGGGACATAATGTTATGCTGCCTACTTGTATGTTTTGTACAATTGCTACATGTTGTGCCTTGTGAGCTGTTATAAGACTGCTAAGGGTATAAAACAAAATGTATATGACATGTACATAAGAATAGTTGTTAGAAAAGATGATTATAAGTGAAAACGTTTAAGGAATGCCTTTGGGTCGCTAATTATAAGCTTGCTGCCCGGGTGTTAGTTTTTATGATAATGGGCTCCCAAGAAGTGTCTCTTTGCTGCTATTCTTGTAGCCTAATATATTGTAGATAAACATTTGGGGGAAATAGCGATCACTCCGACGTAATAACAAGGTCAGACAACGAGGTATGTAAGGCTACCCGATTTCGTATTACTTGGCATGAAATCGATATTCATCCTTGGTACATAAAGACACTTAACAACTCCGGCACAACTATTAACCATGTGTCTACTCTTTCATATGTTCGTATGCTCCCATACATAGTCACCTTCGAATCTGCATACATATGTGGATACCAAGTTACATGGGTTCTTTTTGCTAAATAAAGTTCACGAGTTGTTTCATCTCATACTCATTTCATTAATTATGTAACGTACTCCTTTGATTGTTGTATTGTTTTGTATGATTATTTACATGTCACATGCTACGTCTACAGTCCTACAACTCCAATATTATGACCATCAAAAGAATCATCGCAAAAGTAACTGAAAGATAATGTTTATTGCCTATTGATGGATGGTAACTCGAGGGGTGGAAGAATCACCTAGCCAGGTTCGATCCTATCATGTGGGGTAGCCTAAGGGGTGAAAGGAAAAGCCTAGCTAGGGCCGATCCCGATATAGATTTACCACTAATCAGCTGGTCATTTATATGACATGATGTGAACAAATTATACAATAAAGGTAAAGTGATAAAAAGAACATAAAGTACATGATTCCACAGTATAACTAAAGGTGGTATCTTATCCTTACACCAGTGCATAGATTTATTTGAGTTGTTACTTTATCTACAGTATTTCCTGCCTTACATATTAAGTACATTATCTCATATTGACATCCCTTATGGGGGACCTGCATTTCATGCTGCAAGTACAGGTTCTAGTAGCTCTCCCCAGTAGGAGTACAGGATATCGAGCTGCTGTTACCAAGCTCCGGGTTACTTCGAAGCTTTTTCTGTCTAGAGCTTACATTCTTGTATTTGTATAGTTAGTCAACGCAGGGCCTCTCCCCACCCTTATCAGATACTTTTCCTTATCTAGAGGCTTTGTAGACTGTGTAAATTAAAGTGTGGTCATGTCTCATACTTTAGACAACTTGGCCCCAATGACCTAGCCAAATGCATTTCCTTTTGGCTTGTTATTATTGTTTACTTTCTTAAAGGCATGATGAATGTAGGAATCCATTAAAATATGTATAGAAAGCGCATGGATACAAGTTGGTTCTCCGAGCCTTATTAGCAACGGGTGCTAGTCCGCCTTAATGGGACTTTAGGTGTGACATATCTATTTCAAGCTTATACCATGAATTGATCTTATCCATTGAGACTATTCATGTTTTGAGCTATGAAACTATGAACTATCATGAGCTTTCTGATGGATTTCAAGGTACCTTACATGAGAGTTTGATAATATATTGGTGGGTTGTTTTCCAATAAGTTTACTCAATAGGTTCTTTCCTATCGAGCAAAGGGATGCTAAGATGATGGAGTTTATGAACCTTAAGCAAGGTTCCATGAGTATGAGGGAGTATGCCCTCAAGATCAATAAGCTCTCTAAGTATGTTCCACAATTGGTTGTCGAACCTAGATCAAGGATGAACAAATTTGTGTCATGAGTGTCTAACTTGGTCAATGAGGATTGTCATACCACCATGCTAGTAGGTGACATGGACTTGTCCCATCTGAAGACATATGCCGAGCAACTAGTGGGGAAAAAGATTAGAAAAAGAAGAAGTGGTGGAAGGTGCTTTCTAAGGTTCCAAGGGTGGCCATTTTCCTCAAGGACACAAGTTCCAAGGCCAAGGGACTTCCAATGCTCCTAATAAGAGATTTCCCAATGATAACCTATGATTCCAAGTAGGCAATTGTGGCATGGAAAATCCTAAGTGCCAAAAGTGTGGGAAAAACCATGGTGGCCCATGTTTGAAGAACTCTAATGCTTTCTTTGGTTGTGATGAAATGAGTCACAAGGTTATTTATTGCCCAAAACAAAGGTAGAGATGGTCGTCCACAAGGCCAAGGTGCTAATACAGGTCAAAGGGAAAAAGGAGGCTAAGAAGGGGGGTCTCCAAGGCAAAATAGGTTTTATGCTCTTCAAGGAAGGCAACGGGTGGATAAGGTGCCCTATATCATCATCGGTATGTTAAATATTTTTTATTTTGATGTGTATGCATTAATAGATCCAAGTGCCACGTTTTCTTTCATTACTCCTTTTCTTGCCAAAAAGCTTCATGTGAATCCCGAATTATTGTGGAAAACTTATGAAGTGTCTACCCAATGGTGAGTCAACTATTGCTGAAGGAATCTATAGAAATTGTCTCGTGTTCATATTGCATAAAGTCTTGCCTTTTGATATTGTTGAATTAGATAAGGTGGATTTTGATATCATTCTTGGGATGGATTGGTTGCATGCATATTATGCTTTAATTGATTGGGGAACCTATAGGGTTAAATTCCAATTACCTAATGATCCCGTCCTTTAGTGGGAAAGTCATGATGTGATGGTCAAGGGTAGATTCATTTCTTGTCTTAAAGCCCAAAAGTTTATTTCTAAGGGTTTCCTTTATCATCTTGTGAGTTTTAGGGATGTGGAGTCGAAAGTCCTTACTATTGAGTTGGTTCTAGTGGTCAATGAGTTTCTTGGTGTCTTTCCCGATGAGGTTCCTGGTGTTTCTCCCGAAAGGGAAATAGACTTTGGTATAGATCTCCTTCCCGATACTCAACCCATTTCCATTCCCACTTGCTGTATGGCCCCGGCGGAATTGAAGGAGTTAAAGGAACAATTAAGGGATTTGTTGGAAAAGGGTTTCATAAGTCTTAGTAAGTCACTTTGGGGTGTACAGATGTTGTTTGTGAAGAAAAAGGATGGTTCTCTTAGAATGTGCGTTAATTATCGGAAACTTAATGGGGTTACCATAAAGAACAAGTACCTTCTACCAAGGATTGATGTTCTTTTTGATCAACTACAAGGAGCTAGTTACTTTTCTAAGATTGATCATTGATCTGGACACCAGCAAGTGAAAGTGAAGGAGTGTGATATTCCCAAGACAACTTTTCGGACTAGGTATGGGCACTTTGAATTTGTGGTTATGCCCTTTGGGTTGATTAATGCACCTGCTATATTTATGGATCTCATGAATATGGTCTTTAAACCCTACATTGACATGTTTGTAGTGGTCTTTACTGATGATATATTGATTTATTCCTAAAGTGAGGAAGAGCATGTGAATCACTTGAGGGTGTTGTTGCAAATCTTTATAGAGGAGAAGTTGTATGTTAAATATGAAAAATGTGAATTTTGGTTGAAAAAGGTTGTCTTTCTAGGGCATGTGGTGTCGGGTGATAGCATTAAGGTGGATGCTAAGAATATGGAGGCGATTAGAAATTGGACTTGGCCCTTAACTTTATCAGATATTAGGAGTTTCTTGGGTTTGGCGGGTTACTATGGGAGGTTTGTGAATGTTTTTTCTTCTTTTGCTACTCCTTTGACTAAGTTGACCCAAAAGAAGGCAAAATTCGTGTGGATCGATGAATGTGAAAAGAGTTTCCAAACCTTGAAATATAATCTTATCTCCACTCCTATCTTGGCTCTATCGGAGGGTTGGAAGGGTTTATGGTATATTGTGATGCATCAAGAAGTGGTTTGTGTTGTCTGTTGATGCAAAATGGCAAGTGATAGCATATTCCTCTAGACAACTTAAGGTACATGAGAAGAATTATCCCATCCATGATATTGAATTGGCGAACATGGTGTTTGCCTTGAAGATTTGGCATCATTACTTGTATGGGGTTCATGTTTATGTGTTTACTGACCACAAGAGTCTCCAATATGTCTTCACCCAAAAAGGTCTTAACTTGAGACAAAGAAGGTTGTTAGAGCTCCTTAAGGATCATGATATGAGTGTGCATCATCATCCCGACAAAGCTAATGTTGTGTCCAATGCTCTAAGTAGAGTGTCCGTGGGTAGTCTAGCTCATATTGACGATGGGGGCAAAGAGATGGCTAGAAAAGTTCACCGGTTGGTGAAGTATGGAAAAGTGAAGGTTTTCTTCCAAGGGCGATGGCGCCCTTAGGTACCAAGGTAGATTGTGTGTACCTAATGTTGATGACTTAAGGGAGTTAATCTTGAGGGAGGCCCATAATTCATCCTATTCTATTCACACTGGTTCTACGAAGATGTATAGAGACACGAGGAAGGTGTATTGGTGGGGTGGAATGAAGAGGAGATATTGCCAAGTTCATATCTGGATGTCACAATTGCTAACAAGTGAAAGCCAAACATCAAAGGTCAGATGACTTAGCCCAAGACATATAAACTCCTACTTTGAAGTGGGAGGAGATCAACATGGATTTTGTAGTTGGGTTGCCTAAGACTAGGAAACACTTTGACTTTATTTGGGTTGTTGTGTATAGAATGACAATGTTGGCTCACTTTCTACCGGTCAAAACCACTTATGGTGCCGAAGATTATGCCAAGTTGTATATATATGAGTTGGTTAGATTGCATGGGGTGCCTTTGTCTATCATTTTGAATCGAGGTGCTCAATACACTTCTCACTTTTGGAGGTCCTTCCAAAGATGTCTTGGTACCACGGTTAAGCTTATGTCACGACCCCAACTAGGTCCTAGATGGGATATGGCACATGGGGGACTCGAAGGAACCCCAAGAAAGCCTCTTTGCATATCATTACACATCCTTGGTCGCGGAAGCAATTAAACAATAATAAAAGAGTAGAAATAAGGGGATCGGGACTAAGGGGAACCTTCATTTCATAAAATGTCAAGAGAGTCAAAGAGAGTCAAGCTTACAGCATTATTACATACTTGGTCCAACAACACTTCTAAAATAGAACTTAGCGGGGGCCAAGACAAGTAACCGGGCTCACCCTTATAATAATGACAATAAGTAATCTAAATAGACAAGATATAGTCTAAACATAAGTATGAGAGAAGGTAGATATTGTCCCTGAACATGAGCACTCACCAAAAGCTAACTTAAACAATCCATCTAGCTGTATGGAGGAGAATCAATAGGAGATCTAGTTCCTACATGATGATATCATGTAGGCATAGATATGCGTTAGAATGTTTGAATGTATTAAGTATGTAGGATGCAATGAAACAAGAGATAGGCATATAATTGAAATGCATACTTAGGCAATAACTGAGCATATAACAATATGGCATGCATGTATGATGTTTGAAGTAAAACATGCTTGAAAATAATTATTTTTGTATAACTAGTTCAACACAATAAGGTGACATAATTAGATAATCGAAATACATTATACTAAAGGGTGAGGGATATAACATAAGTCATAACCCTTTCTAGCATGTAATGGGTAGTACATGAGAGTAAAGATATAGCATAGTTCATAACTCCTACATGTAAATATGAGATAATAAATGGCACATGAGGGTAAATGGTAGCATAGGTCATAACCCCTACATGTGAGCATGAGATAATACATAATATTGAATTGTATAAAAGGATAAGGTGTACCACATAGTTCATAACCCCTTCATATGAGTACATTACATAACCTCAAATCATACACGAGGGTAAGGAGTATAACATAGTTTATAACCCCTCCATGTAGATATGAGTAAGTAAATAGTATTGATTCATACATGAGGATACGGTATACAACATAGTTTTGTAACACCCCACATCTTATAATACTAGTACTAGGCAAATGAAATATGATATGGTTTGGTCAAATTAGAGCCCATTTTTAAAAAGTTCTTGAATCTCAAATTTGTGGGCGATATGTATGTCTAATGCTGAAGTGGGTCGAGCGTAAATAAGTTTTATATCAAATTCAGGAGATCACGACCCTAACAAAGTGAGAGAATTGAGCTTCTTGTAGGACTTAGGAAGCTAGAAGGTGAGTCACCTACTTGCTTAGCTTAAATTGCTAGCTAAATAGAGACGAGGACCGACGTCGAATTTGTCCAAGTCCAATTATGAATAAAGTCCATGTAAGGGTGTAACTTTAGCCTATGTTTTAGCATGATAAATGGACTATATTTTCATCCCAATAAGGATATTAAAAGACCCTAAAGACATAATAATTTCTTTAATAATTTAGGCCTAATCTAACTAAGAGAAAGGGGAAAAATGGGCAGCCAAGGCCCATTAGTTTGCAACCTAATAAGGCCTAAGTGAAAGGGGAAAAATGTTACCTTACCAAGTTGATAAAAGAAGGCTTAAAAGGAAAAATAGAGTCAGTCAAAGTAATCATTTAAAATGGGTTACAAGCAACAAATTTAATTCATTCTTAGATTTGGAAAATTTCAGCTTTCACAAAGCTTCTTTGTTCTTCTTTCTTGACTTTGTAAAGCACCCAAAAGAAGCTTTTAGTGTTCTTAAGGAGGACCTCAACCTTGAAGGTAAAGTTATTATAGTTGTATGTTTAGTAAGGTTTCTTCGTGAAAAACAAGAAACTATGTTGGTTAGATATATGCTGAAAAATTTGGACAGCATGTGTTCTAAAGATTATTCTGAACTTCATTTGTTATTCAAGAGGATTTTCTCTTCATCGTTTGCTAAATTATAAAGTAAAACTTACGTTCTTAACAAGTTATAGTTTGTTATTGATGTAACCAAGCTGCTGCACCACTTTTACAGTCTGCCAAACTGAGTTCTTATAGGATATCACAATTGTACTATTAGTATGAACTTGTGGGCTGATGGATGGAAGGCTATTGCATCACATCCTTCATGACTACTTTGGTACTATTCTAAGACTGTTTTAGGGCTATTTATACTTATATATGGGTTGAGGATAATTTGGGTAAAGTTGAAATAGGTACGAGATTGTCGACGTCAAAATCTGGCGAAGGGACGTAACTTTATACCGCCTATTGTATGTTGTGTAGAATTATTATGTGTTATGCTTTGTGGGATGTTATAAGACTATTGTCGCACTAAAATAGGTGGCCCACAATATGTATATGAGAATGTGTATTAGAAAAAATGATTAGGGGAAGAAAGGTCGGAAGAATACGCTCGAATTTATAATTATATGCTTGCTGCCCGTATGTTGTTTATTTATGAGCTTGGGCTGCCAAGATGCATCTATTAGCTGCTAATGCTAGTTTTATCACCTAATATATTGTAGATAAATATTTGGAGGAAGGGAAGGTTATCTTGAGGTAATAGCGAGGTCGTATAGCGAAGTTTGTAGACTACTTGAGTTCATATTATTTGACATGAAACATAGATCCCTCCTTGGCACATAAAGGCACATACCTACTCTGACACAACTATTAACCGTGTCTCCAATATTTCACATATTCATATTCTCCCACACATAGTCACCTTCAAATCTGCACATATATATGGATACCAAGTTACATGGGTTCTTGTTGCTAACTAAAGTTCACGAGTTATTTCATCATTTGTGTGACGTACTCTTTTCATTGTCATCTTTTCTTGTATGACTATCTACATGTGACATACTACATTTATAGTCCTACAACTCCATTGTTGTGACCACCAAAAGAATCATCTCAAAGGTAATTAAAAGGTAAAGTATATTGTTTATTGATGGGTGGTAACCCTAGGGGTGGAAGAATTACCTAGCCAGGGCCGATCCTATCACAGGTGGTAGCCCAAGGGGTTAAAGGAAAAGCCTAGCTAGGGTCAATCCCGATATAGATTTACCCTTGATCAGCTGGTCATTTGTATTACTTGTTTTGCATAGATTATACAATAAATGTAAAGTAATTATAAGAACATAAAGTACATGATCCCATAATATAACTAAGGGTTGGTCTCTCATCCTACATCAGTGCATAGTTTCATTTGAGTTGTTACTTCATATACAATGTTTCTTGCTTGCAATATTCAGTATATTATCTCGAACTGACGTCCCTTATGGGGGACCTGCATTTCATGTTGCAGGTACATGTGTCAGTAGATCTCCCCAATAGGAGTACAGGATATCCAACTGTTGTTACCAAGCACCAGGTTTCTTCGGAGTTTTGTGTATCCAGAGCTTATATTTTTGTGTTGTATAGTTAGCCGAGGTGGGGCCTGTCCCGGCCCTTATCAGATACTTTTTCTTACCTAGAGGCTTTGTAGACCATGTAAATTAAAGTGTGGTTATTTCACATACTTTAAATAACGTGGCCCCAACGGCCTAGCCATATACATTTCCTTTTAACTTGTTGTCACTGTTTATTTACTTGAAGGCGTGTCAAATATAGAAATCCCTTATAAGATGTATAGAAAGTGCATAGATACAGGTTGGTTCTCCCGAGACTTATTGGCGACGAGTGCCAGTACGCCCTAACGGGACTTTGGGTATGATAGAAGTGGTATCAGAGTGGGTCATCCTAGGGAGTCTACAAAGCCATGTCTATGTGGAGTCTTACTATCGATGTGTTGTGCACACATTTATAACCAAGAGGATACGTGGAATTTAGGAGTGGCTACTTTCTTTTCGTTCTTTAGATTGTGCCATGGAGCTAAGTGTAATAGGTGAATTGTGTTTAACCCCTAAATTTTTTTATACAGCAAGTATGCTAGAAACCAGGAAAAACAAAGGTAAACGGAAAGGAGTAGAAGTGGTGGTTGGTATACTCATTCAGGTGAGACAACAAATGAGGCTCAAGATGAGTCTCTTTCACAGACATCTCCAACCCCTCTGGCTCCTGATGAACCCGGAAGTAGTGAAATTCCCCCAGAACCATCTATCAATGCTACCGTGCAGGATTTGAGAAATGCAGTCCAACTATTGATCCATATAGTTTCTTGCCAATGTCAAAGACAAAAAGGTCCGGTTGTAGGTACAGGTGGTGCGAATAGGCTAGCTGGCACAGGGATACATGATTTCCTTAATATGGACCCTCTATCCTTCATTGGGTCAGATCTTAATGAAGATCCCCAAGACTTTATTGATCAAATTGAATGCACTTTAGATGTTATGCATGTGAGTGGTATAGAAGCTATCGAGTTAGCGACATATAGGTTGAAAGGTGTGGCTATATTTTGGTGTGAAGGAAGCAATCTAAGGGTATAGATGCACCCCCAACTACCTTAAAGGAGTTCAAAGAGACATTTCTTGACCATTTCTTGCCATTAGAGATCCGAGAGGACTGTACAGATCTATTCTTGAATCTCCACGAAGGGAATATGAGCATGTGGGAGTATAGCCTTTAATTTAATTCCCTGGCCAGGTATGCTCCTAATGTAGTTGCTACTATGGTAGATAGAGTTCATCGATATGTAGATAAATCGGATACATATCTGATCAGAAAATGTACCATTTCTTCCTTGAACAAATACATGGATATAGAGAGAATGCAAGCTTTTACACTGAAATTGGAGGATCAGAGGCAAAGGAGAAGGACACAAGAGTTAGAAAGGGTGCAGTCTAAGAGGGCTAGGTGTACAGGGCAGTTTACACCACCCCAATGTGAGCTTAGACCACACCTTTTAATAGACCGCCTAGGCTATCATCCTCCTACTCTGGAGCCAGTGCTCCATCATAAGTTCAAGGGTTAAAGAGAAAGAAGTGAAGGGTAAGGCACCAGGACAGCAGGATATTCGATAGGCCGGCAAATGACCCCTACGCAGCCTTGTAAACAGTGTGATTATAGTTGTGTGTTTAGTAAGGTTTCTTCATGAAAAACAAGGCACTATGTTGGTTAGGTGTATGCTGAAAAATTTGGACAGCATGTGTCCTAAAAATTGTTCTAAACTTTTCTTGTTATTCAAGAGGATATTCTCTTATTGGTTGGATAAATTATGAACTAAGAATTATGTTCTTGAAAAGGTATAGTTTGTTAGTAATGTAACGAAGCTGCTGCACCACTTTTACAGTCCGCCAAACTGAGTTCTTATAGGATATCACAATTGTCCTCACCTTCACATCCTTCATGACTGCTTTGGTATTGTTCTAAGATTGTTTTAGGATTGTTTCTACGCATAGATGGGTTGAGGACAGTTTGGATAAAGTTGAAACAAGTTCGGGATTGTCGATGTCAAAATGTGGCGAAGGGTCGTAACATTATGCCGCTTATTTGTATATTGTGTAGAATTGATATTTGTTGTACTTTGTGGGCTCTTTTAAGGCTGTTAAGGCACTAAAACAGGCTGCACATGATATGTATATGCGAATGTGTATTAAAAAATATGATAAGAGGTGGAAAGGTTGAAAGAATAGGCTCGGGTTTATAATTATATGTTTGTTGCCCTTATGTTGTTTTTTTATGAGATTTGGCTGCCAAGATGTATCTATGGCTTATAATGCTAGTTTTATCACCTACTATATTGTAGATAAATATTTGGAGGAAGGGAAGCTTATCTCGAGGTAATAGCGAGGTTGTACAGTGAGATATGTGAGGCTACTTGAGTTCATATTATTTGGTATGAAATATAGATCCCTCCTTGGCACAAAAAGGCACATACCAACTCTGACACAACTATTAACCATGTCTCCACTCTTTCACATGTTCATATGCTCCCATACATAGTCACCGTCAAATCTACATACATAAGTGGATACCAAGTTACATAGGTTCTTGTTGCTAAATAAAGTTCACGAGTTGTTTCATCTCATATGCATTACGTCTTTTGTGTAACGTACTCTTTTCATTTTCATCTTATCTTGAATGATTATCTCCATGTCACATGATTTCTATAGTCCTGCAGCTCCAATGTTGTGACCACCAAAAGAATCATCTCAAAGGTAATTGAAAGGCATAGTATATTGTTTATTGATAGGTGGTAACCTGAGGGGTGGAAGAATTACCTAGCCAGGGCCGATCCTATCACGGGGGGTAGCTCAAGGGGTTAAAGGAAAAGCCTAGCTAAGGCCGATCCCGATATAGATTTACCACTGATCAGCTAGTCATTTGTATTACTTGTTGTGCACAAATTATACTGTAAATGTAAAGTAATAAAAAGAACATAAATTACATGATCCTACAGTATAACTAAGGTTGGTCTCTTATCCTACACTAGTGCATAGTTTCATTTGAGTTGTTACTTCATATTCAGTGTTTCCTACGTTACATATTCAGTATATTACCTCGTACTGACATCCCTTATGGGGGACTTGCATGTTATGCTGCAGGTACAGGTGTCAGTAGATCTCCCCAGTAGGAGTACGTGATATCCAGTTGTTGTTACCAAGCTCTAGCTTGCTTCGGAGTTTTGTGTGTTTAGAACTTATATTTTTGTGTTGTATAGTTAGCCGAGGCGGGGCCTGTCCCGACCCTTATCATATACTTTTCCTTACCTAGAGGCTTTGTAGACCATGTAAATTAAAGTATGGTCATGTCTCGTACTTTAGACAATGTGGCCCCAACAGCCTAACTGTATGCATTTCTTTTTACCTTGTTACCACTGTTTATTTTCTTAAAGGCATGTCAAATATAGAAATCCCTTTTAATATGTATAGAAAGCGCATGGATATAGATTGGTTCTCCTGACCCTTATCGGTGACGGGTGCCAGTCCACCCTAACGGGACTTTAGGTGTGACAAGTTCATAACTCCTTTATGTAGAATTAGGCCTTGTACTAGAGGGTAAGGCATATAACATATTCATAACCCCTCTTAGCAGGCTTCGCAATTCACAAAATCATAAACCTTAGCACAAGGACTCAATAACTTATCAACAATTCCCAAAAACACAACCAACATGAGAGCCCAACAATTCATTGGCAATGCAATAGGTTCTTTACATGATTTAAACACACATATATACATTCCTTTCATCACCCTAAGCCACTTGACTCATAAGCCATGCAATAGACCATCAATAACTCAAGAACGCTAAATCGGATATTTTATCAAACACTTGGTGGGTGTGTAAAGCTAGTGTAAAACCATGTAATGGAAGAGTGAAATCATGCAAAGAAATCATGAAGTAAATCATCCCATTAATGCTTTGTAATACCATCATACAATATACATCAAAATCCTTCATCAAATCTCAAGATAGATCAAATATTCATAGCTCAAGACATGTCAAAACAATCACACTTTTTACAAAATCCTAACATAGTTCATCGTCAAATTCATAATAAGTGAGACTGATAAGTAAATCAACTTAAAA
Organism: Solanum clarkiae; assembly: GCA_011800125.2. NCBI lineage: Eukaryota > Viridiplantae > Streptophyta > Magnoliopsida > Solanales > Solanaceae > Solanum > Solanum clarkiae. Next base: position 16,180,404 of record JAABOM020000092.1, on the reverse strand, counting down.
TGCAACTTAGGTAAAAAAGGAATCTTGGGCACCATGGGTGAAAGGACCCAATGGTTGAAATCCACATACCATAACTTTGGAGAATTCCTTGAAGAAGATTTGAATTGATACTTCTAAGCTTGGATGAATTCCTTAAGATCCGGAAGAGATTTGGACACTTGAATTTTGAGAGAAATATTAGTCTAAGGATTTGAGAGAGTATTGGGAAATGTCTTGTATGATATGAAGGTGAAATATGGCTAAGTATAGGTATTTTTACCTGTGGAAAGGCTTAGGCCTAGGACCCAAAGGCCTTAGACCGGACAACAAAAAAGGACAAAGAAAATAGGTTCTCTACGCCCCTAGCACGTGTGCCAGGACGCGCTTGGACACTGGAATTTGCAAACTTTGAAATTTTGAATTTTGCTACGGTTTCTCTAAAATCGGGATTAGACACACTACCCACTTAGTTTTTCCCCTGATCAATAATATGAAATTAAATTTTTGATATCAGGCACGGATTTTGAGATATATGAAAATTACAATTCGGGCACTTTCAAGGCACATTTTCGGGCACTTTTTGGGTCGTTTCAATATCTTTCCATTGGGAACATTCGTCCCAAAATGTCAAAGAAATGTATATAAGAAGAGCAATTATGAAGAAATCAGTACTAACATGAATGCAACAATACACTTAAACACTATTTTCAAAATCTCAATGTAAGTGCCAAAGCCATCATGTACTTTTCAACATAAACGTGAATCCATGCAAATGACATAGGGGCTGAAACATAGGACTTGAAATCATAAAAAGGACTTGACGTTCTTTCTTAAGATTGAATAGAATTAAGGAGGTACGTATATTGCTTCTCCATGCCCAATCCGGCTCCCCGAGAGACATTATCAACTTGATGATTCCTCCAAAGGGTTTTGACGATCATTACACCCTTATCGATCAACCTTTCCACCCTTCCATCCAATACCTCCACTGGGAGCTTCTCCTAAGCCAACTTATCCACCTCAACACCCACAAACTCAAAGAGTCCTACAACACTTGAATCACCAACATAACTCCTCAAGGTAGATACGTAAAGAACTGGACGAACCATATCCATATGCATAGGCAATTCCCATTCGTACGAGACCTTACCAATCCTCCTCAAAACTATATAAGGACACGCAAACCATAAACGCATTTCCTTTTTGCCAAATCGGACCACACCCTTCATGGGTGGAACCTCTAAGTAAGCCCAATAATCAACACAAGGACACATAGCCTACCCTAGTATCTAAAGACACCATCTCCCCCTTGGGACTAAACCTCCACCTTACGATCCCTCACCCAGACCTCCAACTCTACCAAGATGAGGATCAAGGCCTTTATTAACCAGACCTCTTCAACCAAAGAAGATCTGGAACTATCAAAGCCACTACACCACCCTTCTCATTTCACCCAACCTCACCTTCTTCGAAATTCACAACATCACCCTCAAATGATTCATAAGCTCTTCCTCACTTCCGAAAACAAACCGACACATCATTACCAAGGACCACCATAACATAACAACGTAGGGATTAAAGACCCTATTCGTGAGACCTATAGACATAACTGGTACATAAGTCAAACCCAAAGACAGCAACCCAAATTTAAAATATCAGAAAGGACATTTACTAACTCATTGACTACCGGAAACAATTCAATAGAAATAACTTAGGTTCAACACCCCCAACTCTTACAAGATGATAAATGCAACTTTTAGATATCATTCATACCTTAAGACAAGAAATGGACCTACCCCTTCACAACCAACTTACAAGCCACCACTAAAGGATGGGTTTATTAAGGAATTGGAATCTAACTCCACGAGCCATTCAATCAATAGAGACATGATATGCAAGCAACTAATCTATCCCAAGTATGACATCAAAATCCACCACATCAAATCCAACAAGCCACAAGCTAAGACCTAATGCAATATGAACATGGAACAATACCTATGAACTTCTTCACAACAATAGACTCAACAAAGGGTAGAGACCAAAGGTTCACATAACAACTCGGGAGACGCAAGAAGCCCACTAGCAACCCAAAAAGGAATAATGAAATGAATAGTGACACCCGTACCTACACGTGCATACACATTAAGATCAAAGGAGACTTCAATATGTCACGCCCAAAGTCCCGTTAGGATGGACTGGCACCAGTTGCCGAAAAGGCCCGGGAGAACCAACCTGTATCTATGAGTTTTCTATATGTATTATAAGAGATTTCTACATTTGACATGTCTTTAAGAAAATAAACAGTGATAACAAGCAAAAAGGAAATGCATATGGCTAGGCCGTTGGGGCCACAGTGTTTAAAGTACGAGATATGACCACACTTTAATTTACATAGTCTACAAAGGCTCTAGATAAGAAAAGTATCTGATAAGGATCGGGACAGGCCCCACCTCGACTAACTATACAAACAAAATACAAGCTCTAGACATGCAAAGCTCCGAAGCAACCTGGAGCTTGGTAACAACAGCTGGATATCCTGTACTCCTACTAGGGAGAGATACTAGCACCTGTACCTGCAGCATGAAATGTAGGTCCCCCGTAAGGGACGTAAGTATGAGATAATGTACTGAATATGTAAGGTAGCATATACAATATATGAAGTATCAACTCAAATGAAACTATACACTAGTGTAAGATAAGAGACCACCTTTGGTTATACTTTGGGATCATGTACTTTATGTTCTTTATACTACTTTACTTTTACTGTATAATCTGTGCATAACATGTAATACAAATGATGAGCTAATTAGTGGTAAAAAACTGTATCGGGATCGTCCCTGGCTAGGTGATTCTTCAACCCTATGGACTACCACCCATCAATAAACAATGTACTTTATCTTTCAATTATCTTTGAGATGATTCTTTTGGTGGTCACAATATTGTAGCTATAGGACTGTAGATGCAACATGTGACATTTAAATAATCATACAAGACAATATGACAATGAAAAGAGTAAGTCACATAAATAATGATATGCGTATGATATGAAATAACTCGTGAATTTTATTTGGCAAAAAGAACCCATGTAACTTGGTATCCATGTATGTATGCAGATTTGAAGGTTACAATATATGGGAGCATATGAACATGTACAAGAGTGTAGACATAGTTAATAGTTGTGTCAAAGTTGGTAAGCGCCTTTATGTACCAAGGAAGGATCTATGTTTCATGCCAAATAATACGAAATCAAGTAGCCTTACATACCTCGTTGTAGGACCTCATTACTACCTTGATATAACTTTCCCTTCCTCCAAATATTTATCTACAACATAGTAGGCAATAAAACTAGCATTAGTAGCCAATAGCTACACCTTGTCAATCCAATCACATAAAAAAACAACATACGAGCAGCAAGCGGGTATTTATAAACTCGAGCGTATCCTTTCAATCTTTCTGCCCCTAATCATATTTTCTAATACACATTCTCATGTACACATAATGTGCAGCCTGTTTTAGTGCCACCACAGTCTTACAATAGCCTACAAAGCACAACACATAACAATTCTATACAACCTACAAATGGACAGCATAACATTACGTCCCTTTGCCCCATTTTGATATCGACAATTCCTAACCGGTTCCAACTTTAACCAAACTGTTCTCAACAAATATATATATATATATATAAAAACAGCCTTGAACTAGTCTCAGAATAGTAAGAAATCAGCCATTAAGGACGTGAGGCAATAGCCTTCCATCCAACAGCCCACAAGTTTATACTAAGAACACACACGTTTGTGGACTGTAAATGTGGTGAAGCAGCCTGGTTACATTACTATAAAATGAACCTTTGTTAAATACATAAGTATTACTTCATAATACAGCCAACCAAGAAGAGAAAATCCCCTTAATTAAAAGGAAAATTGTATAATAATCCTTAGGATACATGTTGTCCAAAATTTCCAGAACATGTATAATTATCTTGTTTCTTTGGTTTTTATAAACAAACCATACTAAGTGCATAAGTAGATTTACTTACCTGTACACTCAAGGTTTAGAGCTTCTTTTAGGATCCTTGTAAGGTTGTGAGGTTTGTTTTTGACATCTTGAAAGAGAGCAAAGAACAACCAAGAATGCAGATTTTTTTTTTGTCTAAGTTGAATTGGCTTGAGGGGATGCTTTCATTCCTTTTTAAAAGACGTTTTGGCCGACTTACTTGTGTGGTTTAAGACCTATATTTTTAAGGTGGTGATGCAGTAGCTTGGTCCTATCACTTGGGCCTAAATGTGTCCCAAAGTTGATGGGCCTTGGCTGCGCATTTTCCAAATTTCCCTTCACTTGGTTTGGGCCCAAATGGTTAAGTGGGTTGTAATGTAATTGGTCCCTTTTTATATTCATCTTGGGCTGACAATAAATTCCATTTATGATGCTAAAACATAGGATATAGTTACACCCTTAACACGGACTTCATCCATAATCGAACTTGGACAATTTCGACATCGGGCCTCATCTCTGTTTAGCTAGTAAATTTAAGCTAAGCAAGTAGGTGAGTCACCTTCTAGCTTCCTAATTCCTACAAGAACCTCACTTCTCTCACTTTATTTAAGGCCGTGATCCAGCGTTAGACATGCATATTGCCCTTTAATTGGAGATTGAAGCACTTTTAAAAATAGGCACTAATTTGACCAAACCATATCATGTTTCATTTTCATAGTACTAGTATTGTAAGATGTGGGGTGTTATATCCTACCCCCTTTAGGAACACTCATCCTCGAATTTAAGCACAATTGGATAGCTTAACCAAGCTTAAACCTTTACTTACACAAACTTTTAACACACATTAAGTATTCGATCACACATAACTATTAGTGTCTCAACTCTGCATGTTGGGCTTTCTCTTTAGCTTCAAATATGTAAGGATATTTTGATTTCATCGCATCCTCAGCCTCCCATATTATTTCTTCTGCTTGCTAGTTTCTCCAAAGTACTTTTACTGAAGCTATTTCTTTATTCCTTAGCTTCTTAACTTGATGATCTAGAATAGCAATAGGTACCTCTTAATATGTGAGATCTTCTGTAACCTAGACATTCTCAATAGGAGTGATACAAGATGGGTCACCTATGCATTTTTGAAGCATTAAGACATGAAAAACTGAATGAATCATTGAAAGCTCTTGGGGTAGCTCTAGTTCATATGCAACATGCCCAAGTTTCTTAGTAATTTTATATGGCCCTATGTAATGTAGGCTCAGTTTTCCTTTCTTACCAAACCTCATAATCCCTTTCATTAGAGACACCTTTAAATATACCCAATCCCCTACTGAGAATTCTAGTCCTCTCCTTCTAGCATCTTCTTATGATTTTGACGACTTTGGGCTGTTTCTAGGCGTTGCTTTATTACCTTATCTTTTTCCATGGCTTGTTGTACTAGATCTGGCCCAAGCAAAGTGTTTTCACCCACTTCAAACCATCCAATTGGAGATCTACATTTCCTTCCATACAAAACTTCATAAGGCGCCGTCTTGATACTCGCATGGTAGCTATTATTATAGGCAAACTCAATAAGTGACAAATGGTCCACCCAACTACCTTTAAAGTCCAATGCACAAGCTCGCAACATATCTTCAAGTATCTGAATGGTGTGTTTTGCTTGACCGTCAGTTTGAGGGTGGAATGCTATATTCAAATTCACTTGTGTCCCTAAATTCTTTTGGAAGGACTTCCAAAACTTTGCACTGAATTGAACTCCTCGATCAGATATAATGGAAATTAGGACTCCATGTAGCCTGACTATCTCTTTGAGGTATAGCTTGACATACTCTTCATCTGTATAATCACTCTTGACTGGCAAGAAATGTGCTGACTTTGTGATTCTGTCAATATTACCCATATGGAGTTAAACTTCTGAAATGAGCGAGGTAACCCGGTAACAAAATCTATATTGATCATATCCCACTTCCATGTTGGAAGTACTATACACTGCACAAAACCTTCTGGCTTTTGGTGTTCTACTTTCACCTGTTAACAATTTGGACATTGAGCCACAAATTCTGCAAGGTCCCTTTTCGTGCCTCCCCACCAAAATATTCCCTTTAGGTCATGATACATCTTAGTTGATCCTGGATGGATGGAATATCGAGAATGATGGGCTTTTTCCATTATCCTTTTCTTTAGGCCATTAATATCAGGCATACATAATCTATTTGGAAATAATGTACTCCATTTTGTGTAAGGTCAAAGCCCTTTATGGTACTCTGACTCACCTTTTCCTTAAGTTGTTGTAGAACAGGATCCTCGAACTATTTTTCTTTCACCTCCATTACTGATGAAGACGATGCTGCATTATGTATAATAACCCCTTCCTTTGGAGTCTCAAGAAGGCGAACTACCAAACTAGCTAGATGACCTATATCCTTATCCACTCCTTGACTTATCACAGCTTGATCACCAGTATTCATGATTGCCTTATGACTCAGAGCATTGGCTACCACATTCGCATTCCCCAGATAGTATAATATATCAATGTCATAATCTTCTATTAGCTCTAGCCATCTCCGCTGTCTCAAATTTAGGTCCTTTTGCTTAAAAATGTATTGCAAATTCTTATGATCATTATATATGTCAACCTCCATACAAATAGTGGCACCATATTTTCAGAGCAAATACAACCACTGCTAGCTCAAGATCATGAGTTGGGTAGTTTTTCTCATGTGGTCGTAGCTGTCTAGATGCATAAGTAATTACCCTACCATGTTGTGCACCCTAAGCCAACTCCTGAAGCATCACAATACACTGTATACCCCTCGGTGCCTTCTGGAAGTACTAGCACAGATGCAGAAGTTAGCTCATTTTTTCAGCTTTTGGAAGCTCTTTTCATACGCATCATTCCATTGGAACTTGGTTTCCTTATGTGTCAACTTTGTTAGAGGTGAAAAAACAGAAGAAAAACCTTCAAAAAACCTCCTGTAATAACCTACCAAACCTAGGAAGCTCCGAACTTCCTTAGGTATTGTTGGTCTTGGCCAATCTTTCACAACCTCTATCTTTTGTGAATCAACCCTTATTCCCTCATCAGACACAATATGACCCAAGCATGCCACTGATTTTAGCCAAAATTCACATTTAGAAAACTTGGTATACAACTGTCGATCACAAAGAACTTGTAACACTTGTCGTAAGTGATTTTCGTGGTCCTCTTCTGATCTTGAATATACCAAAGTGTCATCTATAAAAACTACCACAAACATATCCAAGAATGGGTTGATTACCCTATTCATCAGATCCATAAAAACTGCTGGTGAATTCTTTAACCCAAATGACATAACAAGAAATTCAAAGTGACCATAGCCTGTTCTAAAAGCAGTCTTAGGTATATCTTCTTCTTTCACCCTCACTTGGTGATAACCTGATCTCAAATCAATTTTTGAAAAGCATTTGGCACCCTGTAACTGATCAAATAAATCATCACTCCTGGGGAAGGGGTATTTGTTCTTAATTGTCACCCTATTCAATTGTCGATAGTCGATACACATTCTCAAGGTTCCATCCTTTTTACGTACAAATAACACTGGTGCACCCCAAGGGGACACACTGGGTCTTATAAAATCCTTCTTCAATAAGTCTTTTAACTGCTCTTTTAATTCACGCAATTCTTTCGGGACCATTCTATATGGAGGGATATAAATAGATTGAGTGCTTGGAAGTAAGTCGATATCAAAATCTATTTCTCATTCTGGAGGTAATCCTGGGAGTTCTTCACGGAACACATCAACAAATTCATTCATTACTGGAATTGATTGAAGGGTTGGTGGTTCTGCCTCCATATCCCTCACTCTAGCTAAATGCCATATATAACCCTTAGATTTTATCTTTCTGGCCTTAAAATAAAAGATAAACTTACCCTTTGGCGCCCCAATATTGTCTTCCCATTAAAGAACTGCCTCATTTGGAAAGTGGAAGCACAGTCTCTTAGTTCGGCAATCCACGGTGGCATAGCAAGAAGCTATCAAATCCATACCCATTATAACATCAAATTCCATCATTTCTAGCTCAATAAGGTTAGCCAGTATGTTATGGTCACAATAAGTTACTAAACAGTCATAATAAACCCTTCTAGCCATAATAGATTCACCGGTTGGTGTAGATACTTCAAATGGTTTGTTCAATATTTTAGGTGTCCTCTTAAACTTCCCAACAACTAGTGGAGTGATGTATGATAGTGTATAACTAGGGTCAATTAATGCATATACATTATGTCAAAAGATGGACAATGTACGTATGACCACATCAGGTGAAGCTTCCAAATTTTGCCAACTCCCCAGAGCATAAGTGCGAGTGCAATTTGGACTCCGCTAGAGCTAGCTTCCCCTGTAACACCTCTACCACTGCCCACAAGTTCTTGTTGACCTCTACCTAATGGAGGAACTAACGATGATGATGCAATAGCTGACCCAGTAGATTGTTCTATATCATTCATACCGTCTCCTCGGGTAATCTCTCATCATGTACCCTGGCACACCACACCAATAACAAACATCTGTACCAATACGACATATACGCGGATGACTCCTTCCATACTATTTACAAGACTACCTAGGAGTTATTGGTTGGCCTACCAAATATCCTGTTATCTGTATACCTTGTCCCTCACCTCATTGACTAAACTGATTAGTTCTAGATCCTTGAAGTTGTGGTGGAGCACTGGCTGCAGAGTAGGAGGATGATGGCCTAGGTGGT
>JAABOM020000092.1:16151166-16171589 GCA_011800125.2 Solanum clarkiae | reverse complement strand
TTAAAATGTTATAATATAAAAATAAAGCCCCCCGTGAATAATTTGACACCGTGGAGGGTAAAAATTGGGTGTCAACAGGTAGCAAAGATGACAACATGGATAGCCAGGAAGCTCTCTTATGCTGGTAGTTTATAACTTATTCAAGCAGTCCGTTTTTGAGTTCAAGCATACTGATCTCAGCTATTTATTATCCCAGTAGAGGTATTGAAGCTCATTGAGGTACATTGTAGGAGCTTTTTATGGTCAAGCACTAATACTTTAACAAAGAAAGCAATGGTGACTTGGGAAAAGGTATGTACTCCTAAATCAGTTAGTGGGCAAAACCTACTCAATCTAAAGTTGTAGAATAAGGTTGCAATAGCAAAAACAATCTGAGACTTAGCCAACAAGCAAGACAAGTTGTGGATAAAATGGATCCATGCATACTATATCAAGAATGATATCATTTTTACAGCTAAGATTCCATCTCAAGCATCATGGATGGTCAGAAAGATTATAGAAGCAAGAAGCACACTTCATCAGACTCAGTCAGCCAGCCAGGGAAAACTACTGATCAAGACTATATACGAGAAGTTGTTAGGCCAAAACACAAGAGTTTCATGGGAATCAATGATATGTGGAAATAGTGCAAAATCAAAAGCTAGATTCACACTGTGGCTACAATTGCACAACAAATTAATGACCACAGACAGATTGCAAGAATGGGGAATAGAAACAGATTGTACCTGTAAACTCTGTCAACAAGAGCTAAAAACAAGAGATCATCAATATGTTGAATGCTCCTTCACTCATAACTCATGGATAAAAATTATGGCATGGCTGTACTGGCAATGGAATCCAAAAGCAACGTGAGAAGAACATCTAAAGTTCTGACAGCATCTTCAGAGGGAAAATCTGCTAAGGCATAGTTGTTCAAAATGGTATATGCAGAAATTGTGTATCTGATATGGTCTGAAAGAAACCTCAGAGCATTTGAGGGCAAGAGTAGACATGTGAAGTAATTGCTAGGGAGATTGCTTATATATGTAATGTACGAGCTAATCCAGAGCTAGGAGTATGTTGCAACAATTAGAGTTCTAGATTTAGGATGAAAGCTGTTGTAATGAGTTTCAATTGAGATACCAATGAGTTCATATTGCTGTGGCTATGCAAAGATCATTTGGTGGTTAATGAAAATTAGTTACAAAAAAATAGTTTTGATTGTGGTCTTTATTATAATGTACAGGTTACATCTTTTGAAAAGGTTAGATATTACAAATGTTATATGTCACATTTATAGATGATATCTCTAGATATGTAATTCTATGTTTGTTGAGAAATTAAATTGGATTGCTAAATATTTTTGTATAATAAATATAAATTTGTATGTTACATATTAATTTGAAAAGCTTATAAATTTTGAAAAAGTTATTCCCCATTTTTAAATATTTGAAAGTGTAGGGGTATTTTACAAGAGTAGGGATGTCTTGTGGTTGTTATATAAATGATCATTACAAAAGAAAATAGGATCTAGATTTTTTTTATTGTATGCTAATTTAATGTTAATACATATATGTGATAATTTATTTTGATGTGATTGAACACAACATTATAATAGCTTGAGTTTGTTAAAAATATTATTTTTGTATGAAATGATTATATTTATCATACTAGTATTGTTGAAAATTATCTTGGGAATGATAGTTTCGAAGAGAAAAAAATGGTGAAACGTGCTACAAATGGTATTGTTTCTATTTTGAAAAGAAAATGACATTATTTATATTTTGAAAAGAAGTGATAAATAATACATGAAGGGTACTATAAGTATAATACCTAATAAATTGAATATTTGATTGTACTAGAAGGGTACAATATGTGATGGTAAGTGGATTCAAAAATCCATATGTGGTTGTCAAGCAATAATAATTCTTGTGAAAATAATTTTGCAATGGCATAATTAATAAATGTGGTTGAGATATAATATGATAAAATAACTATTATGAGATAAAATTATTTTGTATATTTAGAGGTGAATCTGATCAATTCACTGACTAAAAGAGACATCGAGGGGAGTGTGACTTCATTAGTCAATTTGAGAAGATTAACAATGATGGTAAACCCAACTCATGTGATTGGAGATCCCATGAATTAGGTTCATATGAGTAATAACAAGTCATTAGTTGATCAAGTAAGTACTATACAATTATATTCTTCATATGATGTGTGAATATAGTGCAACAATCTGCAATGTAAAATGAGGGTTGATTTAAACTCTTAATCCAAATCATAGCCTTTGTAGGTGGTGTTTTGCTTTGCAGAATACACTTGATGATTGGACCTATATGAGTATGAAATTGTGACAGATTTCTAGAGCACTCATGAATACCAGGACATGCGCATGACCTCTTAGCGTAAAATCGTGAAAACAATAAAGATTGTGCGAGTGTAATATGATGGAATAAGACAATGGACTTATGAAAGAATTCTTGGTTCATAAAAGTTCTTACCTTCATCAATTGTTCTGTAAGTTTAATCTTATTCTATCTAGGTCTGGTTCATAGTCTACAAACACAATATTCGATGCATTGTACTCATATGTGAAAATCCAACAAAACTATCTTATTTTATTCTATTCCTTAAAAATTATTTTTGAGATATGTAGGGGATTGTTAAAAAAAATGATTTTAGTATCTCAAAAATACATTTTCATCTAATATTATTTTTTTCATCATTTTAATATATTATTGATTAGTCTTGAATGAATGATTAATAGGATAATATTAATGCCCTCTAATTGTTATTTTGACCATATAAATGAGTCATTAAACTCTCTCTTCATTGTAGACATTTATTCATGAAAGATGAAATAGTTATATTTATATAGTGATTATCTTCTTAAGAAGAGAATGGTGAAATAATATAATATATTATAAAATACCTTCTATATTTAGATATATTTGCTGTGTTGGGTTTTCTACTTTAATCTTTTGCTAGATTCTGGCTCCTAATTTTGTACTATAAGAGCTTGTTGAATCCCGAGGATACACTTATATCATCAAAATTCTAAACTTCCATATTAAAAAAACATGGAAAAGAAAATATTTTCTTTAGAATTCATGGATGAAAGAAATTCATGAATAAATGCCCACATACCTTGGATAATTCCTAGCCTTAAAACTGAAGAATACCTTAAAGTTTGAAGAATTCTAATTCTCCTTGGAAGGATACTTGGAGAAGAAGAAGACTTGAGAGAATTTGTAAATTGAAAGAAAGAATTAGGGATGGAGTTATTTCTTAGTCTAGAAATTAGTTATGGGTAGTTTATAGATTCAAAATGACATACTTTAGGAGCCAGGAGGGTAGAAAATGTCCAGAAGATTTCTCATTTAAAAATAGTATACAATCAAAATCTACGGGTCATAGTTCGTTTTGCACTACGTAGAACTCTTGTGATTTCTAACTTAAATTTTGGGAGTTTCTGAAGTTTGCTATGAACTGAGCTTTTATGCATCATAAGGCTATCTACGAATCTTCTTGTTGGTCTATAGAAAAGTACTGTAGCTTGAATTTTGGCCTATTTTTCACAAACTCCATCTACAGATTATGATTTCTTGACAAGCCACGGAACACTCTCGTAATCTTTCCTTTTTAATTCTTATCAAAAATATTTTTTAAGTGTAAGGATGTTTTACAAATCCTATTCTACGACTCGTACATTGATCCAAGAGCCATTTTATTGACTTGTACAAAAAGTATTGAGGCTTGTTATTTGTTTAAGATTCAGGAACCCTTCTACGACCTCTTTCTATGATTCGTAGTTCCTTATACAGTCTGTAATCCTTGTTTGCAAAAATGCTCATTCCATATTTTTTTAAGTCATAAAGGTCCTTCCTCACCTGACTTTTGTAACTTATAAAATCATCTATGGTTCATATACGGGCTCGTAGAATCAGTTCCCAATTTTTTTTACAACTTTCTCCTTGTTTTAACTTTTTAACTTCTAGGGTATTACATATCTCTCCCTTGAGAACTTTTGCCCTCAAATGAGACACAAGACAACATGAGCAAAATAGAAAAATACCTAACTACCTAACATGAATGCATGCATGCATTTAAAATGCCAAGAAAATCATGAGATTTCTTCAAAATTTGTATAAAACATAACTTAAAATTACTTTCATGAATATGCATGCATATGAAATGACATGAAAAAGGTGAAACGTAAGAATTTGTAAAAGTAGATCATAAAGAATTAAATACTTTGGGCTGAAATGGAAGGAAAGAGATAAGGATAACGCCTCATCATATCTGTTTCGGCCTCCCTAATATCACCTTCGACCTCCTTATTTCTCTAAAGCATTTTAATAGATGTGACATTCTTTATTTCTCAATTTTCGAACTTGCCGGTCTAGAATTTCAACTAGAAACTCTTCAACTAGAACCTCTTCTGATTATATTATTTGTACAAAATTTAAACTATCCTTAAATAGCCTATTCAACAAGTCTTGAACCATCGGTATCAGATACTTCTTCTTCACAGTTACTGTCTTTAATGCCCTATAGTCAACACACATTCTAAGACTGCCATCTGGCTAAAAACTAATAGCCGACAGTAAGACTACAATTTTGCTTTTCTTATTATCTTTGCCATCAAAAGGATTTACTCCCTTCACAAAGCCTGGGTCCTTCTAACTCATAAACATAAGACCATCCAACTGAGAATTGGGGCAACCATGAACTTCCTCATAAAATCAATTCCCAGTAGAATATTAAAATCATCAAGTGACACCACTGTCAAAGTATGCACACCAGACCAGTGCTCAATTTTCAGAAGTACATTTGCAACCATACCATAGCCTGGTTGTGCAGTAGAGTTGACGACCTTCATTTTTATTGGACAATCAGTCACTTTCAGTTCGTACTTCCTGACAATCTTTGAGGCCACAAACATGTGAGTAACACCAAAGTCTACCATAGCAATAGCATTTTTGTCCCCATATTTCATGTAAACATACATCAAAGTACTATAACCATCGGACGAGTCTATAGAGTCAGCAACACTTACATGGGCAACATCTATTATGGTTTTTCCTTCATATATGTCCATCCCATCAACACTTGACAGAGTGTAGATCAAATATATTGACATATGAAACAATTTCATATCCCTTTCCACTTGTGTACTTCTCTTCCTCAGCAAGGAGTGCATTGATCTTTCCTTGCTTTGGATAGTTCCTTGCTAGATGTCCTGGTTTCTGGTAAGTCCAGCAAACTTTTTCCCTACCCTATGTGTTTTGACTAGACAAGACAACATCCATTTTCCCTTGTCTTTGTCATTTCCTTCCTGCTTACGTTTTTCTTTCTTCCAGTCCTTTCCATTCTCCTTCTTCTTAGACCTAGAATAGTGAGTTGCGTCGGTGGCAACATTAGTTGATCGAACATCGATCAAGGCATCTGTAGCAGCAATTGCACTAGGCAAATCTTGCACTTTTTGCCTGCACAACTCACTTTGTTTTCATCTTTGCATTCCAGAAATGAAGTTGTGCAACTTATCTTCGTTTGACATATTCTGAATGTCTAATAACAACGACGAGAATTCTTTCACATAATCTCGTATAGATCCCACTTGCTTCAAAAGTTTCAGCATGTCCCTAGCAATCTAAGACGAATTACTCCACAAAAATTTTTCACACAGTTCATCCCTCAACTGCACCCACGTATTAACCTTAGACTTGTTTACATTATCATCATCAGCACACTTAGTCCGCCACCACAGAATAATATCCCATGAAAGTTACGAACAACTATGGTCAGTTTGTCATTTTCAGCAACATGGACAACAACAAAATAATGCTTTAAGTCCCACAAGAAAAAGTTTTCAATTTTTTAGCTCCAAGTACACCATCAAATGGTTTTTGCTCTGAAATTTTGATCTTGACATGTTCTTCGCCTTCCCTAGGCAGATTTACAACAACCAGGCGGAGAACATTCACTTTTCCTTTCAGCTCTTCGTTTTCCTTCTTAAGGCCCTCAGTTTGTACGCGCATAGAGTCACGAAAAGCCTGCAACTCAACCAACTAGCCATCAACAGTACCATGATAGGCCTGGATGACTGTATTTATGTCTTGAATTTGTGTAAGGACATTTCTCATGGCCTCGTCACTGCCTGTCATGCCCAAAATGGTTTCCAGTCGTACAACCTTTTCCCGCAACTCATTATATGAATTTTTACCAACCATTTTCATGTTGAAACGACCTTTGCTTTGATACAGTTGATATGGGGTCAACTCTTGCGATCTAACCCAGTAGGCAACCTTACACACTTAGATTTAGCCCTTTTTTTTGCCTCACTTTTGATCTAGCTTAATACAAATACTCACTATTAATTCAAGAACACAAGCACGTACAGGAACAAATCCAACTTTATCATTAAACTCGTGCCAACAAAGAAGCACACAAAGACTTACTCTACAAAATTCGTTTATGCCAATATGCTGCATAAGACTGACTGCCTGTGCCTATAAATAGGCCACAACAGCCCAGTCATGTGCTAGCCATGTGCCTGCTAGGTCAGTTGACATCCCCAACTGATAGGCCATAATTTAAATTCGAAAATACAAGTTTATCTACATTACTGACAAGTCCTAAATGGCTAGTAACTTCCTCAACTGCCAACTGCCTATGATGTGCATGGCACATGCGAGCAACTTTCAAATTTGGCGCCAATGCCTTGTCCTTGGAGCCTAGATTTGCACCTGCCCTACATGTCTGTGCCATGCCCAGGCCTTGCACACAGGTCCTGCCCTGCACAACTTTCCATTAGGGTCCGATTTCCTGCTTCTTTGCCTTTGTCCAGCGCGTAACCTCAAACTTGTTTAGCCACGATCATGCCATGTCATAGCCTAGCCTTGCCTTGCCTTAGCTTGCCCAGCCCTTGTCATGCCTTAGCCACGTCTAGCCTTGCATTGCCTTAGCTTGCTCAGCCCTTGCCATACCTTAGTCACGACGTGCCTTGCATGATCTGGCCACGTCAATGCCAAGGTCTTCCTTCACTTGAACTTTATCTTGACCAAAGTAATGGGGCCTTGGGTAGGCTTATCTAGTAAATCGCTAGCCAAGCCTGAGCCACTCGAACCATCAAGCTGAGGGGTTGACACTACCTTACTAAATTCAACGTAAACTCGAATTTGAGGTCTCCTTGACCCAAAATTTGATAAGTTGCAATAAACTAACTTAAGATACTTGAAATGCCAAAATGCTATCAGAATATTCAAAAATTGTGACGAAACTCATTCTAGCACTAAAATCACCTCCCGAAACCAGTGGAACCCCTTCAAAAATTCAATTCGAGCACCCGAACTCAAAATCTTGACCAAAGTTAAATTCAATTCAATTTTCAACTTCGGACCTAAAATCCACATAACAACTTCAAATTTGATTCTGACAACTCTCCTTAATCAATTTACATAACTCGAAATTGATGGAATCGACAGAATTCCATTTTGAGACCTGAATCTCCAAATGGCTCAAAAATTCAAAATTAGGCAATTAAAGCCTTCAAAACTCAATTCTTTGGCAAAAATTCAACTTTTTAGTAGATGAACCCAAATCAGCTTTCCAAACCGATAAACATGACTAGAAATAGTTGTTAGGAAGAGTAAATGTCAATTTTGTCAAAAATGCCAAAAATAACCTTTACAGTCATTACAATTTTAAACTGGATGATAACAGAATAACTTTAACATACTCAAAATAAACATATAACAATAGAAAGTTGATCAACATAATAATTATCCCCTAAAAAAATTCATCAAATACTAATATTTTCTTTGCTACTCAAACTAGTTAGTGAAACATGAAGTTCTAAGTTTTTTTATTACTTGTTTAATTTTAGAAGAAAGATGATTAGAATTTGATTTTAGTTAATGGGTTATGAATAGATTTAGTTAGGTGTATTTTCCAATTAAACCACTTTTCAACTGGCCTTCTCCAAAGAACAAAGAATTTACAGAGTTTTCTCTTCTTCATCAATGTGCATTTCATAGTTTTGGTGTCTCTGCTTCATCATTTCAATCAAAACGCCAATCATGGCAGTAATTTTCCTACTGATCTTACTCTTTGATTCCGCATTTCATCGAAGCTAATCACAATTTTTCATTTTTGATGATATTCTACTCTAAATTTTTGCTTCTCTTCTTCTCGTTTTTGTAAATGATGCAGGATTCGTCAGGGACGACACTAATGGATCTGATAACATCAGACCCATCATCCACCTCAATTTCATCACAGTCGACAACTGCTCCGCCACCGGTAATGCCTCCACAGACGACGGCGCCCCCTTCCGCATCTACAGATCGGAAGAAGAAAGGAACACTCATGCAGATCCAAAGTGATACTATTTCTGCTGCGAAGGCTGTTCGTGCTAACATTATGCCTCAGAAGCAAAAGAAAAAGGTAAATTCTTTACATATTATTTTATGGGTCTAAATGCTATAGTGTTATTTCGAATCACAAAGATGCTTGCCCCAAATTTGTCTGTGTCTGATACCGGTTCATTTGAAATCAAGCTATGAACTTGACGGTATTCAAAGAAAATAGGGTATGCCAGTTTTTTTTGTTATTTTTTTATTTCTTGTCAATTTTGCTCTTTTAGATATGTCGTTTGCATTAACTTTTAACCTCTTTTTACTGTTACACTTTCAGTTCAATTGGTATCCCCAACTAATCTTTCAATTCCTTTATATACATTTCTAACACGAACCCGACGTTTGGGGAAGTGTTGGTGAGAAGTCAAGGACTTATTTGCACCATTGAGCTGGAAAATTTTGGTTCGACTTCAATGTCTATTTAGTTGTTATTACGGGAAAAATTCATATTAGATTAGTTAACCTAATTGAGGTGTCAATTATGATCATTTAAATTCATTATACTTCTTTGGTACCCAACCGATCACCCAACTTGATCAGTTGGGTCTAAATCGTAGTCCGATATGCTTCCATCTGCTTGATTGGTTTGTGAATTGGGTTAATTCGTATGTGATTTTCATTTTCCTACTCCCAAGAATAGCAATTCCCAGTCTTCATGGTCACAACTCACAAGTTCACAGAGAGACGACATAGCTCCAGTTATTGAAAATATTTGGCCCTTACCATCAATTACCTCTTGTGCATTACCAAAGAGGGCAGCATTGTTTATCAATGTGTTAGTCTGTGAATTCATAGCAACATTAACAACGGTAACTCCTTCTGCCCATGGTTTGTGTAAAAGGGAGTTTAACAGTAACAAGCTATAAGAAGAGTACGCATGGATTATCACCCATCGTAATGCATACATAAGCAAACAATACCAGATAGCTGATCAAAATGCTAATGTTATATGCATGAATTCCTGATGAAAAGGCAAAGAGCCACTGGTGTTAGCTTGCACCAGTGGGAAGGGTTCCCGAGCGAGACCCGTCTTGGTCACAGTAGATTCATTTCGTTCTCTATCAAAGTCAATATTCACATGATAGGCCACAATATACGAAATAGCCTCGGATAATTGGATGCCGAGAAGTCCATCAAGAGTACTACCAGGAGCAAAAGGAGCTCCGGAAGCACTTGAAATATAATACAGACAACGATCCTTAAGATGCTCAAACCCGTCAAAGCTAGAGTTATCTACCTTGAAGTACTGATGAACAGTTTTAGAAGCTCGCTCTCCATAACTCTAGTGCACTTGCTGTCAACCAATTTACAACCTTGATTTTTTTAATCTGCAGTAGAAAAATTCATCATTATCAAATTGAGTACAGTTAAAAACCTGCCTGCAACCACACATTTGTTCAAGAGGATAATATAAATGAATATTTTTACTTTCTCGTGCATACTTCATTCTCGTCATAGTTGTTCTTGTAAACCTCCGTTGTGCACAATGCACAAGCTCGTTGCAGCTATAATCATGTAACAGTTCCACCACTTTGTTGGTGTTGTAGAAGGAAAAATGTCCCTTCCAGCTTTTGGGAATTCATATTATAAGACTATACATCGCTAACCTAAATGGTGTACATTTTTAAGGTAATGGGACAAAGTGTATTTTGACCAGAAGTTGTTTGAATATCTCTGATTTTAGTGTGCCTTTTCTAGTGTACTAATTCAATTTGCTTAACTTTTTTGTACAGCCAGTTTCTTATGCACAACTTGCAAGGAGCATCCATGAGCTAGCAGCCACGTCTGATCAAGTACATAGCTTTCTCACTTTGTAATTTTTGCTGGAGAATTCCTTCTTTAATTATTCTCTTTTTGTTTGCAGAAAAGTTCTCAGAAGCAATTGGTTCATCATGTTTTCCCCAAACTGGCTGTATACAATTCTGTTGATCCTTCTTTAGCACCATCTCTTCTTATGGTATTGCTTATGACCTTTTTAATCCCATTTCTGCAATTCATTGGCTATTTCTTCCCAGATAAAGAAAAAAAATGCTCTAGGAAGAATTTTTAATTTGCAAAACTAGAGAATAAATCCAGAAGAGAGCAGACATTGAGTATTTCTGCCATTTATTTACATGAAATGGTTCGATAGCCCAGCTGTGGTGTGTCTTTAGAGCTTGAATGCTTGACATGTCTTGAGAATTTTAACTATCTAATGTAAATTTGCATTTTGACTACTTATTTCTCTTGTTTCTTCTTTAGAATTGCCTGTTCAAGAAGGTATGCATAAATTTAACGCAAAAATTTGTCCGTTGTCTGTTCTTCAAAAAAAAAAAAAATTATCTGTTGTCTGTGGTGAAGGATTTGGTTGTTGCAGGACTTTATCACTCTGAAGATGTTCTTTTACTTTTGTTTGGAGAAGATTGTAAATTATTCTACTTAAGGAAAGAGGCGATTTGTCTTGTTCAAGTACCTTAGAGCTTCCTTTAGCAGACTGTGGATTTGTGAAAGTTGTTTTATGTTCTTATGCCAGGAGTGACCTTTTGTTTTTCCTTGAGTTTTTTTATTTCTGTTAAGCTTTATGAAAAATTTACCCAATCTTCTGAAAAATTTACTCACACTTCTCTTTCTTTTATTACATTACAGCTTGATCAACAGTGTGAGGATCGGACTGTTCTACGTTATGTCTACTATTACTTGGCCCGAATTCTCTCAGATAGTGGTTCACAAGGTGTAAGTTCAGGTGGTGGGATTCCTACACCAAACTGGGATGCTTTAGCTGACATTGATGCAGTTGGAGGGGTGACAAGAGCTGACGTGGTACCTAGAATAGTAGATCGGTTAACATCAGAGGCCTTAAATGAAGATGTTGAGTGTAAAGTCTACTACCATCATTCACTTATTCTTAGTTACAATTAGAATTACAATTTTTATATATTATAATTCTTTCAATAATAATCACCATATCACTATTTGTTATTTTTTTTTTAATGAAGTAATACAATTTTATGAAAGCACCTATATACAAGTAGTATACCAAAAAATTAGAATAACTTATAAAATGATATATGGGGTTCTACAAAAGTCACCCAATCTTCTACAAATAGGAATTGCGTGGTGTACCAAAACGTAATAAGGGACAAGAGGGTACTCCTCAACCGTGCAAATCATTCTATACTCTTTCTAAAACTCTCATATTTCTCTCCCTTCAAACAGTTTACTTAAGTGCTAGAGGAGCCACATGCCATCTCTTTTAACAATCTTGCTCATCCAACCCAAAGTTGGAATGGATAAACCACCTATCTCTTTATGTTTGACCTACTTATTTTTAGGGCCACATGAATAGGATGTAACAACCTGAGATGTCAGAAGCAGCATTTTTCTCGATGTTTGACCTGCTGTTTCTTTTAGCTTGTTGCATTGCTTCAATGCTACCTTTTGAATCCTCCTCACAATTATTTAAAGGTGAAAAGTGAATTCTTGTAAACTGAAATACACCCACCAGGAATATAGCTGCGCTGTTGTCAACTTAATTGTCAAAACTTTCGCCATGCACTTCAATTTTTCCATGACATTATTTTCTTTGAATTTTTTTTTATGACAAGGGGAACCCGTAGTTGCTACCCTTTGGGTGAACCTGTAGTTGCTACCCTTTGGGTGCGGACAAGGTAAGCCGCCGTTCCTATGCAATAGCTCGCAAACCACATAGGAGAGGTCACCCGCAAAAGCCTGGTGCGACAAGGTCGACCCAGAGAGCAAACCCCTTGCTTTCATTGTCAAGGGGTTTCGAACTTGAGACCTCCAACATCGAATCCCCAAGCCCAAATCACCGGGCCACCCCGAAGGTTTTTTTGGAATTTTGCTGCTATTAAAACAGATCTATAAGTAAGTTTTGAACCAAATCATTCTCTAAGATCTGTTGGGTTGACAGGAATTCCTCAAACATGATGTTGTTAACTTCTGTATATCATTCTTAGGGCCATTACAAGCAGAACTTTATAAATTAGATAAATTTGTTTCATATGGTTGTCTTATTGTTTAACTGGATGAAGTTGGTGATACTCCTTTGTGTTTCTGAAGTTCATGCACGACGTCTTCAAGCTCTAAAGGCTCTTACATATGCACCTTCTAGCAGTCCAGAGATATCGCAGAAGCTTTACGAAATCGTGTTTGGTATTCTAGATAAGGTTTGTCCACAAATCTATCTTATTATCTGCACCTTTATACATTTGCATTGAAAAAGTCCCTCCTTTGTACAAACATCATTTAACATTTGGATTGAAAGAATCCCTTCCTTTGTAATTTGGTAGGGGAAAGCATAGACATAGTTGATTTTATCTGGAAACTTGTAATTCTGTATTATCTTTTTGATGGTGTGTCCACCACCCTGTGGGATGTAAGTTCCAATTCATCATCTCTTGGATGATGAATTTTTTGATAATACAAAGTTACCTTTATATTAAAAAAAAATCCTTCTCTTTGTACATGTAGCTTCTTGTTTTTGATGAATACTGATAGCTTCGCTTAAACAAACTATTTCGTATGATTTCATATTTTCTTTATTGATCTGATACATATTTAGTATATATGCTTTATCATCTCCAATTTATTTCAGCTCTCCTTTTCCTGATAAGTCAAATGTATTAGTCCCTGTTGTTTCATTCCTTCTCCATAAAGTAGTTGTGTGTGTGTGGGTGGGGCGGATCACTGTTGTGTGCTGGAAGTAATTGAGATGTTTTTACATATTTAAATTAAACACATCAAAATGAGATTGCATGGTATTCAGCTGTATTTTTATTGTTTACCTGAACGGATAAAGGCACGCTGCAAAATGCAATTTGAAGTAACAATTCAGTTTCTGCAGGCGGTGTCTATATTTACTTTCCACTAAATGCAAACCTAAAAAATTGATTTGTCAAATTGTCCAAAGAAAATTATTGAAAATAAACAATCTCTCTAATATTAATCATTACACAGTAGTTTTTGAGTCATCAAATAGATATGGTTTCATATAAATTACTGATTCCATCCGTCCCAATGACACTATTTCCTTTTTACTCAGTCCCAAAAGGATTTGGCACCTTTTTATATTTAATGACAATTTAGCTTTAAACTTTACATTTTACCCTTATATCCCAGGCAAATATCTAGGCTTATTTTAGACAATAAGTTTCAAGTCTGTCTTTCATTCTTAAACTCCATGCCCAATCAAACATCATCACATACACTGGGATGGAGGGAATATTTATTTCGATAAACGACTGTAAATGATTTTCTTGAATAGCTTTCTTTTTGGATGATGCTCTTTACTAACCGTATTTACTTAAATCATTGAAAAAATCGGCTTTACTGAACTGCAAGTTGTTTGTTTATGTCTTACGATTGTTAGGTTGCTGATACACCACAAAAACGCAAGAAGGGCATCCTTGGGACTAAAGGAGGTGATAAGGAGGTACTTTTCTCAAATCACAGTAATCTTTTTGTTTGCAAACTAATGTATTCTTTCATCAGGTATTGATTAACTATATTATGAACTGCGTGATAGAAGGAGGAATTTCCGATAAACAGAAACACAATGTTAGATTGAAGAAGTGTTTGCTTCCTCTCTTTATGATATTTCTATTGTATCCAGCTGTGCAATTTTTGTTTGATATATTATTTTCACATAATATCCAATAAGAGTTGGTAGTTTGTCCTTCACCATCTTTTCATTAGACTTGGAATTCTAGAATACTGATAATTGAAAAATACATGTTTACTTAGCCATATGCCAGGATTTGATTGTACTGAAGTATGTAGACCAAGGCATGTATCTTTTAGGAGGCAGTAGCAAATTAACTATTCTATAATTCTTGCAAATCACAAAAATAAAATGAAATTCTATATTTCTTTGCCTGATCCTGTTCGTCACTAATGACAAAGTTACTAATATAGTTTGGATAATGATTAGGATGTAGCTACCATACATTCTGTAAGATTCTCTAGCTATGTGTACATCTTGTATGTCCGAGTTTCCTCTTTAACTTTAGTAAAATACTTGAGAAAAACCAAAGAAAAAATATTAGGATCAGAGCTACTTTTGAAAAACCAAAGAGAAAAAGATTAGGATCATAGATAGATAGATAAATAGAGATAGATAGAGAGAGAGAGGGGGGGTGGGGGGTGGGGGGTAAGGGTTGTTGGACAAATAGATATCATACAATGGTGTGCCTCAACTTTTCCCCAATATCATGGTTCAACTTGGTAGACGAGAACTTACTGTTTCTCCTCTTTATATTTCAGTCTACTATTCGGAGTAATTTGCAGTATGCTGCATTGAGTGCGTTGAGAAGACTTCCCTTGGATCCAGGGAATCCAGCTTTCCTTCATCGTGCTGTGCAAGGGTTTGTTTTCTTCCGACTGTTGATATCTTTTATAATTGATTGATAAAAAAAATAGTTTTCTTGTTTTAGGCCCTATTTGTTTTCATTAAGATTCAGACATCTAAATCTAAATGCACATCTGAGTGATAAAGATATTATCTCTAGATTTGAATACTGAATGATTAAGATTGTTTGTTTTTCAACATCTACATAATTCATTTATATATACATAATAAATACACAATTCAAATTAAAATATTAATTAAATATTTTCTTTTAAAAATTAATAAAATAAAATCAGTATTTGATTGAAAATATGAAACACTTATGCTTGCTAGTGATAATAGAGAGAGTTTGTAGTGGTGGTGGTGATGGTAATAATAGTTGTTAATTGCTAGTAATGATGGTGGTGATAGTTTTGACAATCTAGGTAGTTGGTGTTATGGTGACTGTCATATTGGTGGTGATTGGTAGTGGTGTTAGTGGTTGTAATGGTGAAGTTGGTGTATTTTAGTAGTGGGCAATATTGATGGTGGTGGTTGAAAATGTGTGGTGGTTGGCGGTGGTGTTAGTTACGATGATAGAGGGGGTTGGTAGTAGAGATTGACCACAAGATAGTAGTGGCTGATAGTAGTGGTGGAGGTGGCAGATGCGGCGGCGCCGGTGACTGAAGAATGTATGCTGGTAGTTGACGGCGATGCTAGTTGTGATGATGGAGTCTGTTGGTACTAGATATTGATTGTAGAGGTGGTAGTGGTTGATAGTGGTAGTAGAGGTAGCGATGGCTACAGAGACAGGCGTGGCAGCGACAATGGATATAGTTATGATGGAGGATTCAAGTGTGGTAGTAGCTGACAATAGTGGTGGTTGTGATGGCAGAGGTGATTGGTGATAGACAACAGTGATGGTGGTTGAGAATGGTGGGGGTGGGGTTTGTTGATGACAGAGGTGGTTAATGGTGGTGGGGGGTGATTGTAGATAAAGTGATGGTGAATATTATCCATACAAGAGCACCTCTTAGTAATATTAAGATTTTCTTCTAGATCCTAATGATTAAGACCTATTCAAACCCATTTAGTGCCTTAATTTAATGAAAACAAATGCTCTTAATGGTCTTATGTCTGAATCATTTTTATTTAGATCTCCATTAAGTGCAAACAAATGAGGGCTTAGTTGCTTATTATGGTTTACTCTATTTCAGTAGTGGTCTATTGTGATAATTAGATCTTAGCTTTCCTTTCCAATTGGCGTCTTCCTCGGAGGAATCTTAGTGGTTGTTGGGGAGGGTCCGATTCCCAACCTTGTAAAGGTCCAAGAGGTGAAAATCAAGCCTCTGGATCTCAAGTTTACCAGGAGCCTTCTCTTGGGCATACCGGGCCAGGTTTGTTAAAGATGCCTTTACCTTTCAGAAATTTAGATGGGTTGCAAAGCCATTGCCTGAAGCTGCTATTTACTGAGAAGAAATTCAAGAAAGGTCGTATGATTTTGCTCAGCAACATCTTCTCAAATTTGCTAGTTTTCTGATTTCTACCGTAAATTGGTCTTCCATTTTTAGTAAAAGTACATTTATGATTGTCTAAATTTTATTCACACGGTTGAATAGCAAAACTTAAGAGATTTGTATGTTGATACAGAGTCTCATTTGCTGATCCAGTTGCTGTGAGGCATTCTTTAGAAATTCTCTCTGACTTAGCCACAAGTGATCCGTATGCAGTTGCAATGGCATTAGGTAATTTCCTGAACAAGTTATTTTAGCTTTTGGCAGTCCCTTTTTTTTTACTTTAGTGTGAAGAACTTCACTTTCTGAACTCCAATTTCTATTATTGTTAACTTACAATACTGTGCATTGCTATGCTGATTCTCGTTTTATGTTAATGAACATGGACAAGATATTTACATGAATTGGAGCTCTGGGGGCATGTGTGCAGAAGCACTTGCTGTCCTTCCAAAAGAAAAAGTTACTAAAAAGGAGTGGTATAAACAGAATAATACCACAAAAGTTTAGCAAAAGGTCTGAATTAAAATGTGGAGGATAGTGATGAATGGCGAAGGGTAAAACCTATCGAATTAAAAAATGTTTAAACTAAAGTACGATAGATACCTCGAAGACATATTCTTTATTTACTTGCTCCCAAAAGACTAAAATGGATGTCATTTCATGTCCTGTTTCTGTTCTTGTCATTGCTTCATGTGATAACTTGATTATGATATTTAATTCCTCAAGAGGCTTAGTGAGGTTTAATACTTCGCTTCAAGAATCTTCAAAAGAGCGAGACAGAAATAAATAAACAAGCAAACTAAAGTGCCTACAAAGGTGCTTCACCTGGCTGGCTCTCAAGGGGTCCTTTCTCACTCAAGATGACTTACTCAAGAGGAATATTATACTAGTTAATACATGCTACATGTGTCAGCAAAGCTCAGAAAGTGTTAGCTATCTCTTCCTTCACTGCCCAATTGTAAAAGATCTATTTTTGGTTCGAAATGGTTATGCCACAGAAAATAAAGCAAGCCTATCAAAGCTGCTATTCCCCAAAGTTGATAAAATCTTCAAGAAAATCTGGAAAATGGCTCCAGCAGTAATTTTTTGGTGTCTGAACAGATAGAAAAGGTATTTTGATGGCATGTTGACTCCAACCTACTCCATCAAAACTGCTTGTTTAATTAGATGCTGTTTGGATCGGGTTATTTTAGGTGCTTTTAAGCCAAAATAAATTTTGAGCACTTTTGTGGCGTTTGGTAAAATAAAAAGTGCTTTTAAAATAATCCAAAAAACCATAAGTTAGAATTCCTAAACCATAAGTCAGAATTCCTAACTTATGGTTATGGACTATAAACTATAAGTTGTAAGCCCATCCAAACAGGCCCTTGATCTTTTTAGCTGGAATTATCTCACCCCTGTTAATAGTACATTTCTTTTTGTTGATTTTATTAGCTCCCTGATATTAGCATAGACTCACTTGTATTGGACCAATTTAATCCTTCCTGTTTTGTCAGTTATGCATCTTTTTGATGCTCTTTAATGAAATCCCTGTTACTTCATCAAGAGGAAAAAACAAGCAGCTATGATTATAGCCAGTTGTTTGAGACATGTTGGAGAGAGCACTTTGAATTCATTGTGGTTTAAAGATATAGTGCTATCTCTTGAACAAGGACGTAAAAGACTATGAGATCAAGGGAACTGGTCTTGAATAAATCGCTCAGCTGTGTTAAGTAAATAGGGATGTTTGGAAGGTACAAGGGTCTCCATTGTTAAGTTCAATTTCTGTCAAGATCCTCATGTTCCCTAAAAATGAAAAAGAAATATATTTCTTAATAAATTTTTGAAGTGTTCCTTCATGAACGGGAAAAGAACTTGAGACTCGCTGCTTCATCAGTTGAAGGGAAGAGAAGGAACTCCTTGAATGGTATAGTGAATGATATATTGTGCAAACAGACTGCAGTTCAATCAGTAAGAAGTGAAATAAGATGAGGAAAGGGGCTACAAGTTGCAAAGTTCTGGGCTTCTGGGATATATTTGAACTTTCATGAGTTTATATTGATCATTATGTGGACTCTTTAAGGAGGACTGTGTTTCCTATCTGAATTGACATTCCTTTTTGATTAATACCTCTGCATTTGTTTTCTCGTGTGTTTTCACTTCACAAGTAGCATTGCTTTAACATTTTGTTGTTGTGGTATCTTATGCTAAGACCTTATGGTGATTTTCATGAAATAAGTAGAATTTCTCGGTTGATGTCCGTATTAGTAAAAGGGGAGTTTCTTAGAGGATGTATCTGGTTGATGGTTTGAGTTGTTTTTTTGACTAAGGCTCTTTTTTTCTTTTTCTAGGGAAGCTTGTGCAGCCTGGTGGTAAGTTAATTTATATCTCTGATTTCACAGTCATTTATTATCCGTCCATTAATACTATCAGATTTATTTGAATCAGGGGCTCTACAAGATGTACTACATATGCATGATGTTCTTGCTAGAGTTGCACTTGCCAGGTTGTGCCACAGTATATCCAGAGCTCGGTCATTAGATGGTATGTCTGTTTGAAATATATTCTTAGCAAGCATGTTCATTTTCTGTTTGGAGAGTGGGAGTAGATAATAACACTGATTGCTGGTAAACTCCATATTGCATGTGCAGAAAGGCCAGACATTAAGGCTCAGTTCAATTCAGTGCTGTATCAGCTACTTCTTGATCCTAGTGAAAGAGTTTGTTTTGAGGCTATCCTTTGTGTGCTGGGTAAAGTTGATAATGCTGAGAGGTAGCTTCATCTTCAAAACTTCTCTTTTCCTAATTTACAGATAACTGCCTAATTTGTAAGATTGAGCACTTACTTTTCTGTCGAGTTTTGACTCTACAGGACTGAGGAACGAGCCGCTGGATGGTATAGACTGACGAGAGAAATTCTCAAGCTTCCAGAAGCACCTTCAGCTAAAGACTCAAATTCTGATTCAAAGGATGCAGCTTCTTCAAAGTCCTCCAAAGACAAGTCTTCAAAGACAAGGCGTCCTCAGCCTTTGATCAAACTTGTGATGAGGAGGTCTCAAGCTTGTCTTTTGCTCTCTTCACAACCCAAACCAGACCAAACCCCTTTTACGCTTCAACGTTTATGTGATGAATTGTTCAGCTAACACCCATCACTTTGACAGGTTAGAGAGTTCTTTCCGCAGTTTCTCTCGTCCTGTACTTCATTCAGCAGCACGAGTGGTGCAAGAAATGGGCAAAAGTCGTGCTGCAGCTTTTGCTTTGGGCTTACAAGATATTGATGAAGGAGCTTATGTTAAACCAGTTCCTGAAAATAATGACTCATATGATCAGGATTATAACGAAACTTCTCACCCTGAAGGTAATGAAAATGAATTAGCTTTTTTAGCCATAACTCATAGTCTCTCTCTCTTAATGTTTATGGATGGTTCAATTTGTGATACTAACTGTTTGTAAAAGACATACTCAATGAAAGAGTTCAAAAGTTACTTGTATGTAGTGCAAATGATCTTTGTCAAGGTCTTGAACTATAGTAGACATATCACATATGGGTTGATATATGGAATTTGCGTTTTGGGTCATATGGAGAGAGAATAAGCATTAGACCTAGAGAGTTTCTGGTTTTGGAGAGCACCTAAATATATATGTAGGAATCGTCGTAAATGTGTGGAGCATGGTAGGAGATATAAGTGAATTCCCCATAACCAGGGTGTACATAAGGGATTTGTCTTGAGCCTATACTTATTTACCCTAGTAATGCATGAGTAACAAAATTATACAAGATAGAGTTCCTGGTGCGTGTTATTTGCAAACAATATTTCGTTAATTGATGAAATTAGCGAGGGAGTGACTAAGAGCTTGAACTATGCAGAAGCACCTAGATGGTAAGTATTTTGGATAAGTAGAACTATGCAAAATCATTCTAGAGAGAGAGAGAGAGAGAGAGAGTTTAAGTTAAGTAAAATTAAGACATCGTACCTAGACAACAAGTTTAGCTACAAGCAAATAATGACTTTGAGGTGATTACACAGGATTGTGGTGACTGATCAAGTACCAACGATATAGATATCTAGGTTCAATGTTTCAATAGAATGACATGATAAGCACTTGACTAAAATAATATGAGATGTTATTTGTATAGAAGTGGGAAAGGAAATATATCCCACATTGGTTAAGTTAAACATCATACTCTTTCTTCTAGCCT
>JAABOM020000092.1:16087047-16099295 GCA_011800125.2 Solanum clarkiae | reverse complement strand
TTTCCTCCAGAACTCTTCCGCTTCGGCCTCGCTTATCCTTCTTTGGGCCTTCCCACTTGCTCCCGGGATTGTCCCACATATATTGAATTGTGTCGTACCTTGAGACCTTATATATACACACACATGACACTACATTAGACTCATTTCCAACTAAGACACTGCAATACTATTAGGGGTGGCAATTGGGCGGGCTGGGTCAATTTTGAGCAGGTTATAATGGGTCAAGACACCAAACAGGTCAAGACCCAACCCAACTCAAATTTGCTTGGGTCAAAACGGGTTGAGTAACGGGTTATAGAGCGGGTCAAGATCCAACCCAACCCAATTTTTACTGAGATTTACTTATTTTATTTGTTCTTTTTCAATATTTTAGTAGTTCATTAAATTATATATTTTTTTATTATGGCTATATAAAACATATCAAATTGAAAAAAAGGTGTTTTGAAAATATTTTAACAAGATCGCTCTCGAATTAATACGGGTTGCATATCAACCCAATTTTAAATGGGTTGGGTTGAGATGGGTTGAGCTAATAATTGGACGGGTTATTAACCCGCCCAAACTTCAACGGGTTGGGTCGAGTTGGGCGGTTTGGGCTTAATTTTTCCACCCCTAAATACTATCCTTTTCCAAGTAGGAATATATATTATTCCTATTCTTAAGTAGTATTGTATATATTATTCCTTTTCCTATTCTATTTCTGCCCCTCAAACTAGTGCATATAATATGTACTTAGCTTGTTATAAATGTAACTAATACGAGGACCGATAAAGAGCTTAATGAGATATCTGCAAGTTGATCATTTAACTTCACAAAATTGACAGTCAATCTTTATATGCTTAGTCTTTTTATGGAATATTGGAGTTGATGCATAATGTCGACAAAACATAAAGTGATAAATTCCTAAACTACAGTGTTGAACTTTCCAAATCAAGCTTGACTAAATCATTTCATACCATAGAGTGACTTACACAATCAACATACAAGGCTACCAAATTTCCCCTGGGCAACAAAATCGTTGCTCCATATAAACTTCTTTCTCAAGATCATCGTGGAGAAAAATATTCTTAATGTCCAATAGTTTCAAAAGCCAATAGAGAACGACAACCATAAATAGAAAAAGGCGGACATATGCTATTTTAACCACGAGAGAGAATATTACTATAATCTGACCCAAATATCGTAGTATGTCTTTTTCCTCTTTTCTTTTTTTGGCAACAGTAAATCTGAAACAGAAAGAAAACGTTGCATGAAAACTCAGTTCTGCTGGAAACAATGCAATGTCGCTGGAAAGTGCTCCAAATCTGAAATAAAATATATGGATCGTCTCAAAATCAAGAGATGAGTAGATCTTAAACAAGAAAGTCACTGTAAAACTAGCCGAAACATGCTCATATGTCGGATTACTAGATTTGATGGTTGAAAGTGGTCACAACCTGAGAAATAAAATTATATGGGTAGGATCGAAATGATGGCACGACCCTACAAAGAATTATATGGGTAGGTTGGAATGATGACATGACCCTACGTAAATCAGATTGGAGAAAGTAGTTACTGAAAAGATGGCACGGTGCTACATAAATTAAATATGAAAAAAAGTCACCTCGAAGATGGCATAGTGCTACACAAACTAGATATGAGAAAGTAGTCACTGGAAGGATGACACGGTGCTATGCAAACACTGCCGGATACGGGGTTGATGCAAAACAGCCCTAGAAAGTCGCCGGAAATTGATTCACGGTGACCTCTTTGACCAAGTATTCTTCCCCATGAATATGGGGTTCATGCATATATTGTTGGCCCTAATTTTATTAACATAACCAATGGCCAGACAGGTGGCATAGGTGGGTTATAGCCGCCTGTCGGCAGCGGAATTTTTTTTTTTTTTTTTTTTTAAATTTTTCAATCAAGATCGTAGAAGCTCTAATACCATGTGAAGAATATAGAAGAAGCTCTAATACCATGTGAGGAATATAGAAAAAAAATATTATTGAATTGTGTCTTTACATTATTACATTGATACCCTATTTATAGACATTACATTAGACTCCTTCTCTAACTAGGACATTACACTACAATCCTTTCCCAAGTAGGATTCTATATGCTATCCCTATTTATATTCTAAATAGGATTGTATATATTATTCTTGTTTTTATTCCTATTCTAACAGTTACCACTTGGCTTACCTTCTATTAAGCTTGACATGCCAAACGGTAAAATCTTCCTAAGAAAATGAGAGTCTACTGGTTTATAATCTGGTAAATTTTGTTGTTTGTGAACATTCTACTGTAATATATTTCTTTTTCTTTTCAACTGCTTTTATGTTGTCATCTCTTGAGTAATATGTATAGAATGTTGTGCGAACCAGTAATCATGACTAGCGTACAATTTGTTTGTATGTATAAATGTAGTTAAACTGTTCTATATAGAAGCACATAAGTTGCTTGTGTTTCAGCCTTCTTTTGGATCACCGCAGAATGTGAACTTGCTGAGACTGCACAACAATGGTCTCACACTCATGATTTAAAATGATGAGGGCTGGGTATGGATGTGTGCCTCTAGATTTTCCTTCTGTTTTTGTTTGTAAAATAATCTTCAAGTAAAAGAAAGGTTACATTAAATTAGAAGGAAAGAACTTGTGAACTAGAATTGCTAAGGACTAGTTGAAGTGCAATAATCTTAAAAAGGCCATGACAAGAGAATGTTCTCTCTGGAGCACTCAAACTCAGTAGTACTCCATCGCCTGGAATTGAACACCTGTAGACTATGAACACTTGAAGTCGCATGCAAAAGGCGAGTGTAATTCAGCTGTACAAGGAGACTAAACAAATAGCACCTGAAAAAAGATTATGCAACATCACCGGAAGTTTTGACTAACCTATTGGGTCCTAAGAATGAAGAACCCATGATGATGTTAAATTTTCACTGTTCACATCATTTGAGGACCCATTTTCTGGTGACAATAAACTTTTCAATTGAGGGAAAAAAATCTGAAAAATTTGAGTTTTTGGTCTTTGTTTAGTTCCACAAAATAACCTTGATGGTGTACATTGCAAGGCATGCTGTTTTAGTAAAGACAGATTTTGCTTTATATTAGGGGCATGGATATACTTCTCCCAGCCATTTGTTCATTCTAAAAGAGTAGTATTGGGTGAAGATAACAGATTATTTCGTCTTTCATCACGTAATGGGGTCCATAAGAAAATGTGAACGATATTACTGAATTCTGATTTTGTCTCTTATAACTTAGCGAACAGTTCTGTAAGGATCAGTGAACCTGATCAACACATTCGAGTGTACATGATCAGCGCACTTCCTTAAACTTTGTGCATGTTGTGAAATGAGAGAATCATACTACAGCAGTGGTGAAAAGTTTGGATCAGAACGAAGTCCTATTTGTTTGATTCATTAAATTTGCTTTTTTCAGACTTAAGTGCCAAGTAACACATTCATAGGAATAGAGTGCGCTGCGAAATTTGGACTGACTTAAATTATTTTTGGTAAACTGGGAACAAGTCATATGTTTTCAGTGTACCTAAAATAGATAAAAAGAAAAAAAAAATCTCTGATACTCCAATTGCATTGCTTCTAGTTTTGAGCAGCAATTCCATCATTGTATTTCATTTTGGGTTCCTTTCTTTTCTGCCCGTGTTATGTAAAGGGTCATTTTTGCTTATGATAGGGGAAATCTGGTGGGAGCCGATATAATAATAATTCCTACAGTGGCTCCTCATATGATGGTCTGGGCTCCCCAGTAAGTCCTCCTAGTCAATCATTTTCTTGTCTTCTGTCATGTGAGATGCAAGTCTTTTATTAAAGGAATTTGCAGATAAGAGAAGAGCCTCCTCCATATTCATCACCTATTAGAGAAAGATACGAGTCATTTGAGAATCCCTTGGCTGGGTCTGGTTCTCACAGTTTTGGATCCCATGAAGAGGAAGGGGTTTCTTCCAGCAACCCGCAGTCTGGTACAGCACTTTATGACTTCACAGCTGGTGGAGATGATGAGGTAGGTCTACCTTAACTACTAGATGTTCTCCCCTGAAGGACTGGTTAATGATCTAGTTATCTTTTCTAGTGGTATGTGTAGCGAGCATGAAGACACCATGTGTTACTTTTCTTGCTAGCTATAAAATTGTACCCATTAACATGTATTTTGATGTTGAAATGTTGAACTATGTCCAAATTCTACTTCATTGTATCTTGGTTCGTTGGGTTCACCGGAGATGCAAAGGTTGATTTCAAATTTTCTGATTTGCAGCTAAATCTGACAGCGGGAGAAGAGCTGGAGATTGAGTATGAAGTAGATGGCTGGTTTTACGTAAGTAATTCCTATTGGATATTGTAGAGCCACTCTTCTTTGCAAATCATGCATCTTATGTGATTAAGCTTACCTGTGTTGTTATAGTATTCATCCCGTAAGCACATCATCACTTTCTTTACTAGGAAGATATGTTGGACTGGATCTATTCATTACAATGTGATATTGATCCAATCCTCCTTTTCCGAATGACAATCATAGTAGGTTCTTGCTAACTAAAGTGTCTTTTGCAAAGTATCTGTCATTCCAGTTTAGGAAGAATAAGGGCTATGCAGGACTTCTGTTACATTTACTTCGCGTGATAATCAATAAGTAAGAAAGGTTTAAATTTCCTTTTGTGTTGGGAAGTAAGAATTTTAACTGTCACATCTATGTTTCTTGGATATGGGTGCTGTTATCCAATACAGGCGTGGATCTGGAGGTCGGCTTTGTCATCACTTTAATTTTTGGGAGCTGGGAGTATAGAGCCGAGTGCGGATACGGGTGTCAGAATACGGCTAATAAATATATAAGAATAATATGTGACAGTTATTTAAGATTTCACGGGCATTAGAATATGGATCAGAGATATATAAGAATAATATGCGACAGTTATTTAAGATTGTGAAAAAAAAATTATTTGTTTATTACCAAGGTGATTTAAATCCATTTTTGTTAATCAAGTCAAATGAAAAAATGTCTATTGCATACTATAAATTGCTATAAATATAGTATTTTGTTAGTTAAATACAGTAATATAATATATAATATCCTTTGAACAGTGAGAAGTAACTGTTTGTTTTTAGAAATTTGGTTAGTATCTCTCATTATCCATTTATGCTTCTTGAGGTTTGTTGTAGTAACTAGAAAGCAAAAATTATTTGTGCGTCTTTAATAACTAGAACACAAAGTATTTGTGGTAAAAATTAGATCTTTTGTGAACACTTAAAGATTTTATTCGTAAGTTATATTACATTTATATAATAATAGAAAAAAGTGGAGGTCGCGAATTAGAGTAGCAGGCTAATGGTAGGGTTAGGTGTTTTTTTCATCATGTGTTCTCTTTATTTGTCGTGTATGTGAATTTTATTTTATTTAGTTCATCATGTGTACCCTTCCTTTTATCATATCTAGTTTTTTCTGCTACGGGTTGTGAAATGAGGGTTCCCAGGAAACAACCTCTCTACTTCTATGGTAGTGGTAAGGTCTACGTACATTCTACCCTCCCCAGACCCCATTTGTGGGAGTTTACTGGGTATGTTGTTATTGTTGTTGTTGTTGTATAATAATAAAGTGTTCTAGTACTTTATGTGAATATTTATATATCATAAATCAAAAAAGAACCAAATACCAAATCAATATATACTTCTTGACTATAGCTGTAGTCAAAGCACCCAAGTTAGGTTGATCAAATCCGGTGGGGATCCCACATCCACACCCAAATGGCATCCAAAGACATGGGTGCAATGTAGATCTTGAAGGATCTGATTCAACAGTTTCACATTCTCAAATCTTTTTTTTTCCAATCTCTCATATGCTTTTGTCTTTACCTTTGTATGCTTTTCCAATCTCTAAAAGATATGAACATACAGAAGTATGACTAGTAATGTGATGATTTAGTTGCTGCATTAATCTTCTGATGATCAGTAAAGTTGTATTATTGTGTTTAACATATTATGTCGTATAGATATGTAAAACTATGCCTCTCCTAGAGCTTATGTTTGTATATTACTTATCTAAAGCTAAAGGAAACAGTGTAGGTTATGGTTAGTCTGTTCAGAAGTATCAGATCTATACATTAAAATTACAAGGTTTCATGTCCTCTGCATTCATCCCTTTATTATCAATCAAAAGATAATAGTATAGGTGGATGGTCTGAAACCCAATTAAGTAATCTTTCTTTCGGCTCCTGCTATTTGCTATTCTCTCCACTTTATTTGTTTGGCACCTTGTCCTTTTTCGTCTTTCGCTAAAAGATCGGCACTTTTTTGTATTTAGAGCTAATTCAATTTTACATGTCCACGTTTTCGTTCACGTGGCTGTTGTGGACACCACTGGGTGTCAAAACAAATTGTTTGATACAAGTGTATATGCATACTTAACTTATGCATCAAAAGTCTTCCTCTCTTTCTCGGGAGACGTAACAATGCCAAACAAAGTTGGGAAGGAGGAAGTAGCACATTATCCAAAAAAAATTGTAGAGAATTCACTGATCTACTGATACTTCTGAACCACAGTTGACAGTTCTTTCTTAGCATTTCACCGAGTAAATTCAAGGAGACTCCATCTTGCAGCTTGTATGTGACTTATGTGCTTGGGAAGATCACTTGATAAGATTATCTGATAACCATATCTTTGCTGGGCCTATTGCTAAGTTGACCGTGCACCCTTTTCCCTACAATTCCTTTTATTTGTCCTCTTTGCCTTCCAGGGAAAACGAATCGTGTAGTAAGTGTTATCTCTGATAATTATTTGGTGACATTAATGGTGCTGACTTGTTTCAGGTCAAGAAAAAACGCCCTGGCAGAGATGGGAAAATGGCTGGCCTTGTCCCTGTGCTCTATGTCAGTCAATCTTGAAAGAACAGCATTTATTACCAAAAGTTCCAGTCAGTAAAATCTTGTTTTGCACAAGTTGTTGAAACATCTACGGCATGTTGAGTTTCCTTATCAATGCACCGCTCGATGGGTTCCAGTGTAATCAGCTGAGTAAAGTGGACATGACTCCATGTATTTATCAGAGAAGCTTCTGTTACTTGGACGTTGTCGTAGCAAATGGTTCAATGGATGACTTTTATACTTGGTAGGCATGTCATTTGTAGGTAAGGTCTACAGCTTCTAAGGGTGTACCATAATCCATACGTAGTGTATTTAGCATTTGTATTTGCTGTTTGTGCTCAGGAACCACCATCTCACATCTAGCAAGAACAATTTTCTGATAGTATTCTTTTAGGGGGTGTAATTATCATGAAATCTTTTGCGTTTGGTCGTGTTTGACTTCTTGTTATAGAAAGTGGAAGCATGGTTTGTCCTTAGGCATTGCTGATGATTAGGAATTCTTGGTTTTCTGGGACATGCAAATGCTACGATGTGTTTTTGATCCTCTTATTTGAATTAATAGACAATTACAAATTTATTAAGGCTTGATCAGCAACACTTTGCTGGATTATCAGCTACTTATTTTTCTCTCTATGTATATTCATAATTTTTTTGGTTCTCCCATATATCTAAGTTATATCAAACCACTCCATCGTTAATAGTTTGATACAACTTGGATGAATTTTTGCAAGACGTCATATGACAAAGGGTGCAACAAATAGTTCTACAATTTGTGGCAGTGAGGTCCTGACATTAGTTTTTTGTTAGCCAAAGTTTTGGTAGGAAGCATTCAATAGCTTTTACATATTTGGGGAGCTTTAATGTCAAAAGAGAACATTGAATGGACAACTAACTATCCTAGTCTCATGTCATATTCTTTCCTTTTTAATTTTTCACTTATTTTAGATTTACAACTCATATTGTACCCTTACTGAACAAATTTCTAGTCTTTTTACTATCTATTTAATTAAATTTGTCCTTTCTTCCAGCTCTTGAGATAAAAAATGACTCAAAATTGCTATTCTTCTATCTATTGGATATTATTTTCAAGCTAAAAATTGCGCCTCCATTAATAGGACATCACATCACTCCTTGAATACCTGTTTTGTTATAAAGTAATTATGTTTGAATCAATCATCACTAGCTAATAATTTATCATGAATTTGAAATTCTATGCCCTAAGCATCACGTAAAGGTATATTATATAATTACATCGTGATTATAACTAAATCTTAAAAATATTTATATTTATTGGTTACAAATTATAATTAAACAATATGCTATAGCCACTCACTCAAGAAAGCAAAATTGGTGAAAATTCACGGGGGATAAATTTTTTGAATATGTTATATAGTCGACTAAAGATAAATAACAATATAAGATTCTTTTAGTGTTTCACTGTACTCCCTTCCGTAGTGTTGATGAGTCGATCCACCTACACGTTTTGCATTTACTGTCATAATAGGTGTTGCTCCACGTACCGTTTGACGTAAAACGGATAGTGAATTTGTTTCTGTCTTTTGTTAAATCCTATTTTTAAAAAATGAGTGATCAAAAGATCGAATATGATTGAATGAAAATTTCTCTTACCGATTTCTCTAGATAATGATAATCTTGTTCCAACTTGTTTCACCGTAAATGTATGTTTTTCTTATAATTCAATATCCTTACTTTAGTATAATTTCATGAACCCTCAAAATGCAAATAATTCATGTCTATAGATTGTGTTGTTTTAAATTATACGTTCTTTCAAAATATAGAAATTCTCATGAGCAACTTTACATTGAGGTTATCAATTTGCGCGTTTAAAGATGCTTTCAACTATATTAGATTTTCAATTTTATTGAGCTATTCAGTTTATCCATTGGAACTATTACTTTAACGCCGAGCGGACTCAAGGATGAAGGTACGTGCCACTGGCACTGTAGGGTCACCCATCCAATCAGGCTTTTGGACATTTATTAGTGGATTCACATCACTCAGTATTCATACTCTTGATAAGTTATACTGAGTTACATGTTGGATTTTG
Source organism: Solanum clarkiae (assembly GCA_011800125.2). NCBI lineage: Eukaryota > Viridiplantae > Streptophyta > Magnoliopsida > Solanales > Solanaceae > Solanum > Solanum clarkiae. Next base: position 16,090,369 of record JAABOM020000092.1, on the reverse strand, counting down.
TTTAGCTCAGATATTGCATGATCATTTATTCTGTTATTTGGTACATATTGATTAACTTATATTCAGTTTAACATCCATAGTTTTATAGGTTTTTATGCATATATTTCATCAAAAACTCATCACATACTCTCTTTGCGCTATAGGTTCAGACACTCAGTATGCTGCCCATGGCACTATATATAGATTAGTCGACCTCTATTTTATTTTCTTATTTCAATCATTTAATTTTCAGACAATTAGAGTTAATTGGGGCCTTCTCCAATCAACTCATCTTTGTAGGAACTTTCAAACAAGCAGTTAGATATTAATTTTCAGCTTTGTGGATTATTTGGTTACCTCCCGCAAAAAGTATAAGCGATCGCTGATAAATATAGAACCTAATCAAGGTTAGGGTCGATCCCACAGACAATATTGTTCAGACTTATATCAATTGATGTGAATTTCAATAATTAACCAACATATTTCCCAGGGAGAGGGGGTTGGGGGGGGGGAGGGTTGTAATTACATAAAAACAGTAAATAAAAACCTATTCTAAAATCAACTTATGTGCAAGCATTGAAAAATAACTAAGAGTATGCAACTAGGGTATTGTATTTCTCATGAATTCATAACATAGTATAATCTCATAATAGTAATCTTTTCTAGTGTGTAACATGTAAAACAATTAAGTTATGTTAACCTAAATTCTTGGTCTGACAAATAGATTAATTTCATCACATAACTTGGTCTGTCTATGGGTGTATGCATTACTAACCCTTGACCTGGTGCCAAATTTAGTCATCCCTTGGTTCGTTTAGACTAATTAGATGAGTAATCACGTCAAATATCTGTTATTTATTTCTTTTCCCATTCGTTATTCCCTTGGTAGAACAAGTAAGAATAAGGCGAGTTCTAACATATGTAGCCGTTAAAAAGCAATCAAAATGAAGAGACAAATAATACATGCATGCACACGATTCAAGGATTACTAACTATTCGATTTTACTTTGTTAATTCTTCATGGTTCTTACAATCCTAGTTGTGAGTTTAACTATTCATGTTCATAATATTATGATCAGTTATAATTGTATTAAGCATAATCATGAACTTACAATGAGAAATAGATGAAATAAAACCCAAAAGCTTCAATTGAATATTAATGTCAGAGTCATCCAAAAATTATGAATAAACTAAGAACTAAAATATCACAATGTTACTTTGAGTCTGGACCTAAGAAAAGTGCGTAGCATCATCAGGAAAGACCAAAAAATCTATATATAGACATAGAAAATCTACTCCAAACGAAATAGGAGAACTGGATTCTACATTGTCCACGAGCTAGTTTTACGACTCGTAAATTCCTTCATGGCTCGTGGTCTTCATTTGTAGTATGCACTGTGAAATTCCAGGTGGCCATTTATAAACCTCCATCTATGACTCGTACTTCAGATGTCACGACCCTTAAATAATAAGCAAAGTCTAGCATAGTGGTATATATTTCTCCTTTTAAATGTACCCTCATGTTTAGTGTTCGAATCCCACTTAAAGCATTATTTTCTAGTTTCTCTTAATTATTTCTTTTCATTTAATTTTGGTTTTGGAGAACCAGCCCAATATAAAAGTGCTAAAATAATATTAGACTATGTATTACTATTTTCTTTGGAAATTGTATTTTGTTGATTTATTCACATTTATACTTTTATATTTTGAACCCCCTGAGTGTCACGACCGGACCTAGGGTCTAGGAATGACACGACGAATAGGGATCTGGGGGTCCCAAACAAGTCTCGAAGTACCAAGATTTCACATCATCGGTTTGGAAGCGCATTCAGAAGTAAACACATAGCTCTAGGGACGAGAAAACAGGACTCACACTATGGGGGCATTTGAGGGAAAGGGATTAACATGAATTCACATAACACATAACACATAATGACCAAGGGGCGGGTAAGTATGACTCACGTTATAGGGGCATTTTGGGACTTAGGATCCTTCCATCACAAAACATATAACCAAACCATATATTGCATAACCAACTCACATAACAATAGTCAAAGGTAGCCAATCTATAACATAGACTTTAACCATAGCACATAACATATAATCTAAGGAAGTTTACAAGGTGTCCAACAATGCCTCTACATAGATAGGTCGGGGGTCAAGACATTCCCTGGGCTCACCCTCAAGTACATAAACAAACGAAAGTATCATAGGTTGAAAGATCGTGGATCATCCTTGGAAGATAGGACTCACCACTACAAGTAAACTTGGAATCCGAACTAAGCATCGAATGGTGGATGATCAAGATCCTCTGTCCCTACATGGTGAAATCATGTAGGCAAGAGTATGCATTAGTACGTTTGAATGTACTAAGTATGCGGGGTGCAATGCATAAAACTTACCAAAACCTGCATTTCCATGTTAGATGACAAGGCTACATATTATCGAAAGAAATATATAACAAGGAACGTAGTATAACAAGATGTCATGAAACCAATGATGCATGAAGTATATATGATGATCTTGTTTATATAGTGGGGATGTGACCTCAATCAACATGAGTAAGACCAAGCGAACTATTATTTGGAATCCCGATAAAATCCTCTCATCAGTAAAGAGGTGGTCTATTTGCCAAAGGTAAACCATTTTTCACCTTATGGACACCCCCATTTCATATGAAACAACCTTCCTTATGGGCACCCTAATTTCAGATAGACTTTTCACATATAGCACACCATATCATATTTTTTACTCTTTACGGGCAACCCCATTTCGGAGACAACTTTTCTTACAGGCACCCTCATTTTGAAAAGGAACCTATGCTAGGCACATAGTTTGAGGAAAGAGAAGAACCCTCATTCCATCGGTGCTAAGTCATCATCCCACAAGAATACTTATAATATACATAGCTATACATGCTTTCAAAAGAGTTGCAAGTCTTACCAAATCATTTCAATAATGGGGCTTAAAAGCCAAACACCTTTTACAATATTCATACTTAGGCTCAAATGCCAAAATATAGTTTATAGTCATAATTATTATGCATAGGAATAGCTCATTCTCATAATCGGAATGATACAAGCACCCAAAATGCTCCAAGAGCCATAATCATAGACATGTATGCAATCACATTCTTGTCATAACTACTATTTTATTAAAATTATATCATAGAACATAATTAAACTTAACCCACTTCATAATTTCCATATATTCTCATGAAGATGGATCCATATGCTATGAATAATGTGAGAATGATATGAGTAATTGAGATTCAATCTAAAATCAATAGCATAACATGAAATTGAAGTAAATTCATAATTAAATCCACATTTAAAATCATGTA
>JAABOM020000092.1:16070690-16086947 GCA_011800125.2 Solanum clarkiae | reverse complement strand
TTTATAATTTTGGCGTAGCAGCAAAAGCTAATGACGATTCTAGTCCCTCCGAGATTTGTTATAAAAATTCATATAAATAAAATTAATACGATAAATATTCTCATTTTGAGTATTTATACTTTCATAGTAGATTAAAAAATTAAAATTATTTTTATAAATAATGTATTATGTATGTATAATTATAAAATATATGAATATAATTTTGTCGGTTCGGTTCGGTTATTTCTTCGATTTTTTCGAACAAATCCAAACCCAAACCAAATACTATCAGTTTTTAAAAAACTAAAATCAAACCAAATCAAAACCAAAATAAAAACGGTTTGGTTTGATTTTTCGGCTTGGATCAGTTTTTATTCAAACTATGAACACCACTAGCCCTAGGCTTGGGTCGTGAGAGTTGTGATGTCAAGTTGATTCGATTGGGGTTGGGAAGCAAAAAAAATAAAAAATAAAAAAATAAAAAATAAAACAACATATATGTAGTTGCAATTCAACCATGATCCTCATTAGTAACACCAAAAATAAATTAAATTTTAGTAAGTTATAGTAATTAATGATGATGGACAAGTTGGTGTGATTAGTGTTGGAAAAGGAAATATTTAAACAAATAAAAACACATTCTTAAATGTACAACTCAGCCATGGCCATCATGAGTAACACCAAGTCAGCATTGCTTTTGGTACTAGTATGTACTTCCTTTCAAAAATTCTTTTTTTAAAAGCTAAAATTGCTTTTCTCTTACCTAAAGTAATTAAATCAATTAATTTGATTTGATTGCACAGTGACATGTTTTTTTTGGCAGCCGTGTATGAGAATAAGGAAGCCTCACATTTTGTACATTGTACATTAAGTATAGTTACCAAAACTTACAGGTGAACACTTTGGCTCACACATTAAGAGTATTGACGAGATTAAAAAAAGAAAAGAAAAGTAAGAGCTGGGGAGTATGAGGAAGGTGTTTATCTAGATAAATTTTATGGATAACGATAAATTTATGTCGATTTTGATAAAATATGATGAAAAATGGGACGTAATATGTAAATAGTATATATATTTTTTTACTTTGTTGCCAATATCAAATATTTGTGATAATTACCATTTTTATGTACTTAGTTTCAATCTTTTTTGTGTTGTTGGTTTATTTCTAATTTTTTATTTTTTTTTTAAAAACTATGATTGTCAATCTTTCTTTATAATTGATAATTTTTTTTATTTTTGCGATTATTGATGTTTATACATGAATTATTGTTTAACTGACTATTACTTATTATACTGGTTTAAATTTAAGTGGTAGTATGATGGTGTTTAAATGATATTAAACATGCATGATTTGCGAAAGCAGTGATGGTCAGTTAGACGGTGCATGTATTGGTATGCACTTAATTATAATCAAAAGATTTACTTAAAACATTGGTGAGTGTGGGATGGTGTATATAATGGTAACAATAAATAGTGGTTCGTAGTTGGTACTATAGATGGTATTCTAACTATGACAAATATTTGAATCTTGATTGTACATAATATGATGTTGCTTGTGGTATATATTTGGTGATATGCATAGGTAACTACATTGATTATAAGATGGAAGGAGTGTTATATGATACATCATCAAATTATGATGGTTTATTGAGAATCATTGCTTCTCAAATAAGATTGGACACGACATACGTCGATTTGGTAATACAATATATCATGAGTGTGCATTCACCACCATTGAAAATCCACAATGACATTGGGGTAAGAGTCTATTTAGATCAGAAAAGATTCGACCCAGATTTCTTTTCGAAATATTCATTGTTTGTGACGTATGCTGATAGATATGTCTATACAAGAACGCACGAACCTACTAATTCAATGGTGTTACCACAACCAATAACATCAGTTGACATGGGTTTGGCATTGAGTGAAACAATATTGATGGATTTTGATGAGAAAATTGAAGAACCATATATATTCAACAATGCTTTAGTTGATGCAGTGAAAGAAAGACAAATTTACATAAAAAAGTGTACATTGATTGACATTATGTAGAAATATGCATTGTTGAGACAGTTTCGATTCAAGGTTGTCAGGTTGTGTACTGCAAGGTAAAAAAAAAAGGTATAATTTTACTTTTATTTTTGGGTATTTTGCAGAAGATTGTAACTATTATTACGTTGGTTTCATTGTTATTTCCAGTTTTACATTGAAATGTCCAGACAATCATTATTCTTGGTTCTTTAAGTTGTCGTCGTTGGGGATGTCTAGTTTATTCAATGAGAGGGTTTTCAACGATGAACACATTTGCTCAGGGAATGATAGGTTGAACTCAAAATATCAATGTACTAGTGGTGTGCTTGGTAGCATCTTGCTTCCTAAATATAGCGACACCAGAAAAAATTTACACACCTAACGACATATGGGAAGACATGAAGTGGAAGCATGGTATTTTCTTAATGTACATAGATGCATGGAGGGGAAAACAAAAAACAATGAAGATATTGTGAAGGGACCGAGAAGAGTCATATTCCAAAATTCCAATGTATCTATATATATTGGAACAAACATATCTGGGACAATTATTAATCTTAAAAAAAACTGAGGATGACAAGTTTCTATATTATTTTATTGCACTTGATACAAGCATAAGAGGATGGGAATATTGTCGTCCAATAGCTGTAGTTGATGGGACACATATACAGTCAACATTCGAAGGAACCATGTTGATAGCTAGCACATTGGATCCTGGAGGTTAGTAATTCTACTAAAATTAATTTGAGTTATTGTAACAAAAATGGGAAATGAGTATTAAATTATTGCAAATATTTCTTATTTACCGTATTAAATTTGATAATCATGTAGGAATATGTCGAGCCCCATTTTCTCACGAAAAGAACGGGAACTTGGACGACCTCGTGGTAAGGACTCTTTTGGGATTAAAATAATGATTGAAGAGTCGCCACCTAATGAGTTAAGGTGCATTAGGACACCATTCTAAGCCTAAACTAAGTCTAAGGGTCAATTCACCAGAGAACGGATAAGGGTTTCAAGTTAACTCGAAAGGAAGGTGTTAAGCACCCCTCGAGGTCCACAAATATGGGTCCCAGCCGTATCTCTTATTTATATGGGGATTGTAAATAAAGGTCCCTTATATTATAAATTATCCTAATTAATTCTAAGTGAGAAATTAAACTAATAGAAAAGAAAGTAAACAAATAATAATGACAGAAAATAGATCCAACTACCCCAATCAATTAAAAGAGTAAACAAAAGAGAAAATATTGCACTAAGAGAATTATTAACACTCGGATTAGTTTACTTGGCCTTATTTCGGAAGACAAAATTTTCATTTTAGCTCGCATGGCTTATTCAAGTCTAAGGACAAAATTAAGGTTTTCCCTATTAAAGCTCGAGTTTTGATCATCCTTTCTGTGGGTTTTATATACTCCTACCTCCTTTCCTAAGTTGATTTATTATCAATCTTAAAGGCGCACTAAAAATGAAAAATCTAACGCTTTCCTGAAGTGCCTAGCGTCCCTCCTAACGTCCAAGAGACATTGGAATTCTATTTTTGGTGGTTCTAGACTAAAACAGATTCTAGGGCTCATATAGGACCTCACGTCAAACAAAACATAGAGGACAACATTTAGCACATAAAAGCTCAATTAGCCTCCAAACATTATCTATCTAGCATGCCTGAAAACACATGAAAAGCACAACGTGTCATGCTAAGTGTATGCCACAAATCAACATTTAAAAGCAATATTAATTGGAGAAGAGAACTGTCATGCCCTGGGGGGGGGGGGGACCCAGGGCGTGCCCGGCACCCAGAGACTATTGCTAGTCCCCAAGCGCACCACTTGGCCTCATCACATTCGTCCATTTACACATTCTACAAATCAGTGAAAGACATATGCAATAAATGGGCACGACTAATCATCTAGTCTCAAATAATAATATAATAAAAGGCTAGTAGAAAGAAATCAGCTCACAAGTTCCAACATCAACATCTGACTCTAGTCTATGAAGCCTCAATCACTATTTGGTGGTGCCGATGATAGACCCATGGCTACCTTAATCAAAATAAAAAGATAAGCAAAACTAACTCTAAATCGTGATAAAAATAATGTAATGAATCCTCCAAAGTAGGGGAGGCTCACCAATCTGCTGAACGCTCAATGGTGCTCAACGATTCGGTTGTTGAGGACCTCTATCCTGCATATCTACATCATAATACCATGCAGTCCAAAAGAGGACATCAGTACATGGAATGTACTGGTATGTAAAATAGCTAAGTGAAATCGACATAGGTAGAATAATATAGAAACAACAATTAATATCAAGGATAGTAAAAATCAACATTTCAAATGTCTATTTAAAGCAAGAATAAGAAGTAGACAAGTGACCCATCAACTGATCAACCATATCAAACTCATATCAACTCATCTTATCTTAAATCATCTTAACTCATCTCAACTCATCTAATCTCATCTCATCTAGACTCAGATTACTCAGTTTGGGAACATTCTGGGAGTTTCTCTTAACCGATAACAACCACTTATGAGCCAGGGGTTGTACAAAATCACGCTGATGTTGCTACAACTGTCCCGTACTTACTAGGTATGGAACGAATATGATCCATAAGAAATCTTAACTCTGCCATCCTCTATTGATTTCAGGGATGTAAGCTTGAGAGGGGACCATGAGATGTAATGGTTCAATCCTCTCCTACGCTGGGCCGGCGTAGGTAATGAGTGCAAGTGGGACTCACTTTTACTCATTTCGGTGCTCGATACTCATCCCAAGACTCAATGCTCATAAGAATCCTCGTCACCATCTCAAGTAGCCTCATGGAGGCACTCATTGTCTCAATTGGTCTAATGGAGACTCTCATCATCTCAATTATTCTCACGGAGACTCTCATCATCTCAATTAACTCGAACTCAAGGGTCCTATATAATTTCAGGAACTTTAATTCATCTTACTTAACTCAAACTCAAGTGTCCTCTATTATTTCAGGGACTTTAACTCATCTCAATGCACTTAATTGTCCAAGAACTCAAGGACTCAAATCATCAACTAGAAGAAGTCGTTTAGACATAACATCAAGAACTCAATTATGAAGACTCATAGGGTCATCAAGCTGAAAATAACTCAACCTCATACTCACATCAAGATTCCCATCATCATACTCACATCAAGGCTCTAGACTCCATCCATAGGTTCATTCGTGCATGCTTTCAAAAGTTAACATATAGGGTTTATACAATATCTCATGAAAAGTGTTCAATGTAAGAAAACAAGTTTATGATGATCATCAACATATGAAAATACTTGTAATAGATACAATTTTCAAGAAAATAATCAAGAAAGTATTTCAAGAAACATATATGGGGACTCATGGACTCTCAACTCATCTATGACCATCTATGGGCATATGGAAGAACAATCCCATAATTTCGTTTAGCCTTACATACCTGGGATGAAGCTCTTCAAATCATCTGTAAGAATTCTCCTTGAATTCTCCTATGTCATATTCTTCTTTCTTCTCTCTCAAGCCCTAACTTTCAAGTATTGTGAAGAAGGACTTAGAATGGGGTTTTTGACCTTATTTACTCCTAAAAACAACTTATATGGGTCGTGGGTTAAGTTTAGAAGAGATGGGGAAAAGTCTAGAATACCCCTTAAAAGATTTAAAATTTTTAAAATTGGTGGAACAGGTCAGGATAACAGGTTCGCGATGCGGACCTGTTGCGAACCTGTGAATTTTAAAAATCCAATCCCATCAAAAAATTGAGGAAATATATAGGTGTGGGTCTGCGATGGGTCCGCGTCGCGACCCTATTTTGTACCCTTATTGTTTCTGGATAATTTTGTGAGAATTATTTTTTGACCCGGTTGTTCTTAAATCGGGTAGAGTCTATTTTCTGACTTGATTTTCTGCGGTGATCGCAAATTCGATCTCGGATTTCCCATCCGAGCTTGAAAATATGTGTTATGCGCACATCTCTATTCTAGGGATATTTTAGTAATTTTATTGGGTGTTACATCATCTCCCCCTTGGGATCATTCATCCTCGAATGATAAGTAAGTGTGGATATCTAGGACAAATAGGCTCGAACTCCTCTCAACATTTAATCTATTAATCTATCTTTCAACTCCTCATTTCTATTAACAATCTCTACTCGAACTCAACAGTAGACAATCAACAAGAACAATTAATCAATTTGGTCAAGGGTAAGGACTTTACCTTCAACATTCTCATTCAATAACACAAATAGATGCAGATATTTTGCTTTCATCTCTTCTTCAGCTTCATATGTGGCCTCCTCAATGAATTGATTCTTCCACAGGACTTTGACTGAGGCTATCTCTTTGGTTCTCAATCTGCGAATCTGCCGATCAAGGATTTAGACCGAAATTTCTTCGTAGGTTAAACTATCCTTCACTCCGATGCTCTTCACAGAGATTACCAAGTTAGGATCTCCCAAGCATTTCTTCAACATCGACATATGATACACTGGATGAATACCGTCTAACTTGGAAGACAATTCTAATTCATAGGCAACCTTTCCAATCTTTTTCACAATATGATAGGGTCCAATATAATGTGGACTTAATTTTTCCTTCTTCCCAAATCTCATGACACCCTTAATAGGTGACTCTTTCAAATATACCCAGTCGTTCACTTCAAACTCCAAATTTTTCCTCCTCACGTTAGTGTAGGATTTCTGGCGACTTTGCACAGTCTTCACTTGCTCTTTAATGATCTTAACCATCTCCATTGCTTGACGGACAAGTTTAGGCCCAATCAACTCCGCTTCTCTAACCTCGAGCCACCCGATTGGTGATCTACATCTCCTCTTATATAAAGCTTCATAGGGAGCCATTTGAATGCTTGCGTGGTAACTATTTGTTACATGCAAACTCAATCAAGGGTAGGTGCTCATCCCAATTTCCCTTGAAATAATGAATGCAGGCTCTCAACATATCTTCTAACGTCTAAACCGTACGCTCTTCTTGGCCATCGGTCTATGTATGGAAAGCTTTACTCAGATTCACCTTCTCACCCAATCCTTTCTGAAACGATCTCCAAAATTAGGAGGTGAATTGAGCTCCTCTATCCGAGATGATGGACAAGGGAACCCCAAGCAACCTTGCAAGCTCTTGGATGTACATCCTGGTATACTCCTTCGTAGTGTTAGTTGTCTTAACTGCTAAGAAGTGAGCCGATTTAGTCATCTTATCCACAATCATCCATATTGAATCATGTTGCTTTCGAGACCTTGGCAGACCAATAATGAAGTCCATATTGATCATCTCCCACTTTTATTTCAAAATCTCAAAATTTTGAGCTAATCCACATGGCCTTTGGTGCTCAATTTTTCACTTGCTGACAGTTCGAACACTTGGAAACAAATTCAACAATATCATGCTTCATTCCATTCCACCAACAGACTTCTCTCAAGTTGTGGTATATTTTGGTAGAGCCAGGATGATGGAATACCTAGTGCTATGAGCTTCAGCCATGATACTATCTCATATACCATCAACACTGGGACACACAATCTACTTTGGTACCAAAACACCCCATCTCTCCCTTTAGAGAAGACCATCACTTTCTGTTTGTGGACAACCTCCTTTAATTGGAGTAGGACAGGATCTCATTCTTGCTTTTCTTTCACCTCTGCCACCAAGGATGAAGCAGACCCATTATGGTCGTTAACTCCTCCCTCATCATTCTCCTCGAGTTGGACTCCTAATCAAGCTAACCAGTACATTTCTTTAGCTAGCTCTTTCTTTCCTTCCTCCACATGGGCTATGCTACCCATTACAACCTACTAAGAGCGTCAACAACAATGTTAGCTTTACCTAGATGGTAGAGAATGCTCATGTCATAATCCTTGAGCAACTCTAACCATCTTCTCTGTCGCAAGTTGAGCTTATTCTGACTAAAGTCATACTGCAAGCTCTTGTGGTCAGTAAATACATCCACATACACTCCATATAAGTAGTGGCACCAGATTTTGAGTGAGATCACCACTGCCGCCAACTCAAGATCATGGGTTGGATAGTTCCTCTCATGAATCTTAAGTTGTCTAGAAGCATACGCTATCATCTTCCCTCTCTGCATCAACACACATCCCAATCCAACTCTCGAAGCATCACAATAGATCACAAAATATTCCGTTCCATCGGGCAATGTTAGGACTGGTGCAGTAGTCAGTCTAGTCTTTAACTCATGGAACCTTTTCTCACACTCATCTGACCACTGAGAATTGACCATTTCTGAGCCAGCTTTGTCAATGGTGCATTTAAGGAAGAAAATCCCTCAACAAATCGGCGGTAGTAGCCTGCTAACCCCAAGAAACTCCTTATGTCGGTTAGAGAGGTTGGTCTGGGCCAGTTCTTAATCACTTAAATCTCTTGAACATCCACTCGAATACTATCACCAGAGATAATATGGCCTAGGAAAGCCACAAATTTAAGATAGAGATCACATTTTGAAAACTTTCATATTACTCGTGGTCCTTAAGGGTTTGAAGGATGGTTATGAGGTGTTTTGCATGCTCCTATTCATCTCTTGGATACACCAAAATATTATGAATAAGCACAATCACAAACATATCCAAATACTGTCTGAATACTCTATTCATCAAATCCATAAAAGCTGCAGGTGCATTCATCAATCCAAAGGACATGACAAAGAACTCAAAATGGCCATATCTAGTCCTAAAGGTTGTTTTTGGAATGTCACATTGCCTCACTTTTAACTAATGGTAACCGAATCGGAGGTTTATCTTTGAGAAATAAGAGCACCCTGAAGTTAGTCAAACAAGTCATCTATCCTTGGGAGAGGATACTTGTTCTTTATTATGACCTTGTTCAGTTGCCTATAATCAATACACATTTTGAGAGACCCATCTTTCTTTTGCACCAATAGGATAGGAGCACCCTATGGAGAAACACTCGGCCTTATGAAGCCCTTCTCTAACAAATCTTTCAACTGCTCCTTCTATTCTTTCAGTTTAGCGGGGGCTATCCTATAAGGTGGAGTTGAGATAGGCTGGGTATCAGGAAGAACATCAATCCCAAAATCAATCTCCCTATCAGGGGGACTCCAGACAGATCGTCAGGAAACACTTCTAGAAACTCATTCACGATCAAAATTGACTTGAGAATTGAAGGCTCAACATCATCAGATTTAACCCTCATAAGATGGTAAATACACCCTTAGCTGTCATCTTTCTGGCTCTAAGGTATGAGAGAAACTTTCCTTTAGGTGCTACAGAATCACCCTTCCACTCTAGAACCGGTTCATTTGGAAATTGGAACTTAACGGTTCGGGCTCTATAATCAAACGGAGGCATAACAGGCGTGGAGCCAATCAATGTCGAGCATCAAGTCAAAATTAGTTATATCTAACTCAATCAGATAAATGCTAGTATCCAATGATAGATGGACACTACGCAAGCTCTATAGACTCTCTCAACTCGAATAGACTCACCCACGGGAGTAGAAACATCAAAAGGTTCAAGAAGACTCTTAGGGGTTCTATCAAATCTACTGGCCACATAAGGAGTCACAAAAGATAATGTAGCACCAGGATCTATCAGCACATAACAATCAACAAAAAATACTCGAATCATACCTGTCACAACATCTGGGGAGTTCTCCTGATCATGTTGACTGCCCATGACATACAAGCGGTTTGTAGCTTCGCTTGTTCCTGAAGTGGTACCTCTCTGATTCCCCTTAGCTGGTGTAGAAGATTGAGCTCGGTCAGCTCTCTTTGGGCAGTCCCTCTGATAATGCCCTACTTGACCACACCAGAAGCACGCATCAGTCCTCTTACTGAACCTACCCAACTGTAGCTTACTGCATGTACCACATGGTGGCTTTCCTCGTGAACTTCAGCCCATACTCCTGTATAGTTATACAACCCTATTTCAAGTTTAAGAACTCTCTTACCTTTGCCTCTCTCCTCTCCCCCGGGAAGAAACGTCCTAAGAAAACTTCCTCGAACAAAGCCCAAGTCATCACGGGGGCTTTCTCCCCTCTACCCTTCTTCCACTGGTCATACCATAGTCTAGCCACCCCCCTTAGTTGATAAGAAGCCAGTTCTACTCTGTCAGCATCGACACATGCATAACTTGCAACACTTTCTGAAGCTCCTCCATATATTTCTTAGGATTCTCAGTGGATGCAGACCCTGTGAACTCAGACAGATTCATCCTCGAGAATTCTCGGACTCTAGAAGTGTCATGTGCATCCTGTCTGGCTGCTCCTAGTCTAGCAGCAGGTGCTGTGACAGCCTGGACTAGAGTTTGTATAGCCTGGCGAAGCTCAACATTGGAGACCTCATCTTGCGGGGGCTGTGCAACAAGGACAGCTTGACCTACGGGCACCTCATGTCCTTGAGGCTTAAGTGGATCGACATTATGTCTGGCGGGACACCCTCTACCTCTGACGGCTCTTCTGGGAGGCATGATCACAATTCTACAATGCAAAAAGCACGAATTAGAATAGAATTTTCACAGATTATAACTCTATAGCACGATATATAACATGAATGAAGGAGAACAATTCTTAATGTCCTATAGCCTCCTATTTATCAAGTGTGATCGACAACGCACCTATAAATAAGACTCTACTAGACACGGTTTCATAGACTCCATAGGACACTTGAACTCATGCTCTGATACCATGTTTGTCACGCCTTGGGAGGGGACCCAAGGCATGACCGACACCCAGAGACTATTGTTAGTCCCCAAACAAACCACTAGTCATCATCACATTCGTCCATTCACATATTCTACAAATCAGTGGAAGATATATGGAATAAATTGGGAAAACTAATCATCTAATCTCAAATAATAATGTAATGAAAGGCTAGTAGAAAGAAGCCAGCTCGCAAGTTCCAACATCAACATTTGAATCTAGTCTATGAAGCCTCTATCACTATTAAGTGGTGCCAATGACGGACCCATGACTACCTCAATCAAAATAAAAAGATAAGCAAAACTAACTCTAAAGCATGATGAAAATAATGTAATGAATCCTCCGACGTAAGGGAGCCTCACCAATCTGCTGAACGCTCAATGGTCCTCAATGATTCACTTGCTAATGACCTCTATCCTGCGTATCTATATCATAATATGATGCAGTCCAAAAGAGGACGTTAGTATTTGGAATGTACTGGTTTGTAAAATAGCTGAGTGAAACCGAAACAGGTAGAATAATACAAAAACAACAATCAACACCAAGGATAGTAAAAATTAACATGTCAAATGTGTATCTAAAGCAAGAATAAAGAGTAGACAAGTGACCCATCAACTCATCAACCACATCAAACTCATCTCAACTCATCTCATCTTAACTCGTCTCATTATCTCATCTCATCTTGACTCAGATAACTCAGTTTGGGAACTTTCTGGGAGTTTTTCTTAACCGACAACAACCACTTATGAGCCAGGCATTGTACAACAATCACGCTGATGTTGCCACAACTGTCCCATGCTTGCTAGGTATGGAACGAATATGTTCCACAGGGAATCTGAACTTTGCCATCCCTTATTTATTTTAGGGATGTAAACTCGAGAGGGGACCATGAGATATAATGGTTCAATCCTCTCCTACGCTGGGCCGGCGTAGGTAATGAGTGCAAGTGGGACTCACTCTTACTCATTTCGGTGTTCGATACTCCTCCCAAGACTCAAT
Source organism: Solanum clarkiae (assembly GCA_011800125.2). Lineage (NCBI taxonomy): Eukaryota > Viridiplantae > Streptophyta > Magnoliopsida > Solanales > Solanaceae > Solanum > Solanum clarkiae. Next base: position 16,075,247 of record JAABOM020000092.1, on the reverse strand, counting down.
GCTCATAAGACTCCTCGTCACCATCTCAAGTAGCCTCATGGAGGCACGCATCGTCTCAATTGGTCTCGTGGGGACTCTCATTATCTCAATTAGTCGCATAGAGACTCTCACTGTCTCAATTAACTCGAACCCAAGTGTCCTTTATTATTTCAGGGACTTTAATTTATCTCAATTAACTCAAACTCAAATGTCCTCTATTATTTCAGGGACTTTAACTCATCTCAATGCATTCAATTCTCCTCTAAGAACTCAAGGACTCAGATCATCAATTAGAAGAAGTCGTTTATACATAACATCAAGAACTCAATTATGAAGACTCATAGGGTCATCAAGCTCAAAATAACTCAATTTCATACTCACATCAAGATTTCCATCGTCATACTCACATCAAGATTCCCATCATCATACTCACTTCAAGGCTCTAGACTCCATCCCTAGGTTCATTCATATATGTTTTCAAAAGTTAACATATAGAGTTTATACAATATCTCATGAGAAGTATTCAATTTAAGGAAACAAGTTTATGGTGATCATCAACATATGAAAATAATTGTAATAGATACAATTTTCAAGAACATTATCAAAAAAGTATTTCAAGAAACATATTTAGGGACTCATGGACTTTCAACTCATCTATGACCATCTATGGGCACATGGAAGAATAATCCCATATTTTTGTTTAGCCTTACATACCTAGGATGAAGCTCTTCAAATCATCTATCAAGAATTCTCCTTGAATTTTCCAATCTCACGTTCTTCTTTCTTCTCTCTCAAGCCCTAACTTTAAAGTATTGTAAAGGACTTAGAATGGGGTTTTTGACCATATTTACTCCTCAAAACGACTTATATGGGTCGTGGGTTAAGTTTAGATATGGTAGAGAAAAGTCTAAAATGCCCCTCAAAAGATTTAAAATTTTTAAACTTGGTGGAGCATGTCAAGATAACATGTCCGTGATGTGGACCTGTCGTGCACCTGTGAATTTCAGAAATTCAATCCCGTCAAAAAGTTGAGGAAATATATAGGTGTGGGTCTGCGATGGGTCCACGTGGCGAAGCTGTCATGTACCCTCACTGTTTTAGGTCTGCAATGGGTCCGCATCTCGGCCCTGTCGCGTACCCTTACTGTTTCTGGATAATTTTACGAAAATTATTTTTCGACCCGGTTGCTCTTAAATCAGGTCGAGACCATTTTTTGACTCAATTTTTCGCGCTAATCGCAAATCCGATCTCATATTTCCTATCCGAGCTTGAGAAGATGCGTTATGCGCATGTCTCAGTTATAGGGGTATTTTGGTAATTTGATCGGGTGTTGCACGAACTTTTAACTTAGCTAGTTGAGTAAAGGTATTAATATTTTAAAAATGAACTTTCTGAAAATCATTATAAAGAAATTATTAAAGACAATTATGATATATGACATGTTAAAATCAAATTTAATCCTATAGGCATGATGTCTAACATGTGAGAAAAACAAAATATTAAACCCTAATAACATGATTTCTAAAAATGTGAAAACAATTATAGATAATAACAAAATTATGTAGGCATGATTTCTAACATGTGGGAAACCAAAATAGTAAACCCTAATAATATGATTTCTAAAAATACAAAATCCTATAGGCATGTTTTCTATTACAAGTCTTTATTCGAAAGTAAGATCCTATGAGCATGATCTCTAACATAAAAAAACAAATTCCTATTAGCATGGTTTCTAGAGAAATACCAACATAACAAATAGCCTAAAGACATGATCCTTATGCAAAACACTATTTCTATTAATAGCCTAAAACATGATTTCTAACAAATAACTTAAAGTATGATTTCTATAACATATGAAAAGAATAAGTAAGCATACCCAAAATCAAGATTACATGATTTTTACTAAAAAACATTAAATATTCCTAAGCATGATTTCTAAAACAAGAACAACATAAATCATATATAATTTTTAGATTAATAGGCAAGTCTTAAAAACAGGATATCTATAAACTTTAATCCTATAGTCATGATATCTATAATTTTTATTTTAACAAAAGAAAAAGAAATTTTGTTAAACAAGCAATTCACATAACTATATTTTATTTATCGAGTCCTAATATTGCCTATGTGAAAACATTATCACAAATTAATTCGGGACATAAAAAATAAAGAAAACAGTTAACACATATTTCCCCTCCCCCCTCCCGATTTCACTATTTTGTTATTACAAGGCTTCGAAAATAAAATACAACATGAGAGTGAAAATAAAAATAAATATTCAATCCTCTATTCCAGATCCTCCCCATCCCCAAGTGACTCTTAGCGTCCTTGATTGCAAAAAGAAAATTAAAGAAACCTGCAACGCTTTAAAAAAGAAACTAGCAATACCAGAAAAGTAGTAAAATTAAACAATAAGAAAATTCAAGAACATATGAATAAAAGATGAGATTAAAAACTTACAATTAATCCAACTTGATCTCGAACTTGACAGGAGGATGAACAGAAAAATAAAATATTTTTTTTCTCTTCGTTTTCAAAACAGAATGTTAACATGCAAAATATTAGAATAGAATAAAATGATGCAGTCTATGTATGCAGTGTGAAGATTCTATGTATTTTCATATGAAAGAAGAGTATGTGCGAATGAAAAGGGGTCCTTGCTTATACATCAACTAGAGACTCAGCAACAAAGCCAAGAGAATAATCCAATTTCAGGATTATCATACTCGGAGGAGGAATAAAATCGTATATTAATCAATCATAGGATTCAATTACCAAAAATCAGAATATAAGCACACAAAAATGGAAATAATCACAGGTACCAAATGGATTTTATGCAATCAAAATTTGAAATAAGCAATTTCTACCATAATAAGAATAGGAAAATCGAAATAATAACTATCAATTACATATGCTGTAAAGAAAAACTAATCACATCTTACCATAAATAAATTGGCCATCAAATATTCAATTAACAAAACTAATCACATCTTACCACAAATAAACTGGACATCAAATACGCAATTGACATGTAAAAATTATACTGCTACATACACAATTTATTCAGATTTTACTAGGCTATAGCATCAAGTGAGGAGAGTACCAGACACTGGAATCAAATAAAATACACGTTCGATTAACAAAAACGAAAATCTCAACAAAAGGAGAGAACCATGGAACCTTAAAATTAGAAACACCAGTAGTCAGTTACTGAACTTTGCTTCATAAATTCACATAAGAAATCTTATAGCTATAGCTATGCACAAACCAACAGAGCTCACAATCAATTAAAAGGTAATGAGGTGTTGAAATGATAGGGATTAGAAACTAAATTAAAATATATCATAATGAATCTTCCAATAAAATTGACCGCCGAACATCACAATTACTGGTCGGAGTTTTGGTGGGCATCTGACTGGCGCCCGTTGACTGAAAACAGGTCTTTAGGTGGGTCTTCCCGATGGGTTTAGGGTTAAAAGGGACTGGTTTGTGGGTTGGATTTCGGGAGAAAATGGGGTTGATTTGGGGGATGTTCGGGTGGAGTAAAAGGGTTCGTTTTTGGGGCTGTTTGGACGGCCACAAAAAATGGAGCTAAAGGGGCGCGTGGTGGCTAGTCGATGGAGGAGATGAAGTGGGTGACGAGACAAGGGGCTTTCTTGCCAGGAAAATGGAGTGAAGGAGGTGAAGGGCGGCTGGTGACAATGATGGAGCTATGGGTTTTCGCGGTGGTTTGCCGATGAGGTTGAGAACGGGAAGAGGGAGAAGGAGAGAGGATAATGGGCCGCAACGGTGGCTGATTTCGCCGGAGAGCGGCGGTGTCGCCTGTCACAGAGAGAGAAAGGGGCGGCAACTCCCTCTTTTGAGAGAGGAGAAGTGAAATATTCTTTAGGGTATTTGTAAAGCTCATGAAATTATCGAAATGCCCCTAAAATATAGTCATGCATACAACACGTCTTTCAAAGGTTCGATGGAAAATTTGAGATCGGGTTTACGATCAGCGTAGAAAATTGAGTAAAAAAATGGTCTCGACTCGATTTAAGAGCAATCGAAGCGAAAAATAATTTTCGCTAATTGTTGCAAAAACAATGTGTCCGCGCCCCTGGCACGACGAGGAGGGGGCACGGAGATGCACTTATTATTTTTTTTAAATTTTGAAGGGAATTGAAATATCCAAAAAAATGGCAAAAATGTACTAGTCCATGCCCTTAGCGCGTCGTGGACCAGTACACCAGTTTTGAAGTTTTTCTCTTAATTATGAGAAGGATATTTTGGGTATTCCCAACCCATTTTTATGTCTTTAAATGTGTTTTAGAGTCTGCTTATTAGCGATTGAGGGTTCAAAACCTATATTTTCTTGAGCTAAACGTACTTTTTGAGAGTGGAGAAGAAGAGCGGGTTTTTACTCCAAGTCAAGATCTCCTTGAAGATTTGAACAATCTTAATATCAGGTATGTAAAAGCCACCCTAAGTGTGAAATTGTTCTTCCATGTGCCCCATACAAGATAGTTGATGATTGAGAAGTCTTGAATTGTAATTCTTGAAAGTTATCTTGAAACTTATCTTTAATTTATACAAATT
>JAABOM020000092.1:16042764-16070590 GCA_011800125.2 Solanum clarkiae | reverse complement strand
CAGGTGAGTCACCTACTTTCTTAGCTTAAATTTGCTAACTAAACGGAGACGAGGCTCGACGTCGAATTTGTCCAAGTCAGATTATGAATAAAGTCCATGTTAAGGGTGTGACTTTAGCTCACGTTTTACAATCCTAAATGGATTATATTTTATGCCCAATAAGGATATTAAAAAGGTCCCAAAGACATCACAACACACCTAAACATTTTGGCCCAAACTAAGTGAAGGGAAAGTTGGAAAATAGGCAACCCAAGCCCATCAACTTGGAGACCCATTTAGGCCGATGTGTAAACACAGATTGTTGATAACTAGTTCATTAATCTGTGGTATAAGATGGTCAAAATGTCAAGGGTAAGGTGGCCAAACTAGGCCTTTAAAAAGGGGTTACAAGCAGAAAAAACTCATTCACTTTAAATGGAAAATTTCAACTTTCTCAAAATTTTATTGTTCATACTTCTTGACCTAGCAAGCATCTACAAGGCGACTTCTAGGGTTCTTGAAGAAGCTCTACACCTTTAAGGTAGTGGTAAGTAATTATACACATGTGGTTTAGCATGATTTTCTTATAAAAACAAGAAGTATATGCTAGTATGTTGTGCTTGAAATTTGAGACAGCAGGTATTGAGAAAGTTGCTGCATACTTGCCTTTTGTTTTAGTGATTTATCTATAGTTTGTGGGTTGTATTATGAAGAGAAGTTGATGTTATTAACATGGTTTAAGTTATAGATGTTATCCTAAGGTTGTTGCCCTAATTTTCGTTTTATTTAACAAGCACATTTTATTGTGCTATTTTAAGTGTATTATTAATCGGAACTTGTAGGTTGTTGGATGGAAGGATATTAACTCACGTCCTTCATAACTTCTTGAGTGTTTTTGTAAGACTGTTTGCGGTCTATTTGCATGTGTAAATGTTGTTGGAACAGTTTGGTTAGAGTTTTAATAGGTTTGGAATTGTCGACGTTGAAATGTAGCGAAGGAAGGTAACGTTATGTTGTCCATCTTTAGGTTGTGTAGTAATTTGTTGTGCTTTGTAGGCTGTTGCAAGATTGTTATGGTACTAAAACAGGTTGAACATGATGTGTACATGTGAATGTGTGCTGGAAAATACGATTATAAGTGAAAAGATTGAAGGAATATGTTTGCATCGCCAATTATAGGCTTGCTGCCTGGGTGTTAGTTTTTGTGATATTGGGCTGCCAAGAAATGTCTTTTTGCTGCTAATACTAGTCTTATTACCTACTATGTTGTAGATAAGTACTTGGAGGAAGGGAAGGTTATCTCGAGGTAGTAACGAGGTCATATAACGAGGTATGTAAGGCTACTTGATTTCATATTACTTGGCATGAAATCTAGATTCTTCATTGGCACATAAAGGCACTTGCCAACTCCGACAAAAGTATTAACCATGTCTCCACTCTTTGACATGTTCATATGCTTCCATACATAGTCATCTTCAAATCTGTATACATGCTTGGATACCAAGTCACATGGGTTCTTGTTACTAAATAAAGTTCACGAGTTGTTCGATTTCATATGCATTTCATTATTTGTGTAACGTACTCTTTTTCATTGTCATATTATCTTGTATGATTATCTATATATCACACGCTACATATACAGTCCTACAGCTCCAATATTGTGACCACCAAAAGAACCATCTCAAAGGAACAATAAAGTATATTATTCACTGATAGGTGGTAGCTCGAGCGATGGAAGAATCATCTAGCAAGGAACGATCCTATCACGGGTGGTAGCCCTAGGGGTTAAGGAAGAATGTAGCCAGGGACGATCCCGATATATTATTTATTGATGGGTGGTAGCCCGAATGGTTTAAGAATCACCTAGCCAAGGACAAACTGATCATGGGTGGTAGCCCGAGGGGTTAAGTAGTAACCTAGCCAGGGAAGATCCCGATACAGTTTACCCCTGATCAGTTGGACATTTGTATTACAGCTGTGCACAGATTATACAGTAAAGGTAAAGTGATATAAAGAACATAAAGTACATGATTCTAAAGTATAACTAAAGGTGGTCTCTTATCCTACACCAGTGCATAGTTTCATTTGAGTTGTTACTTCATGTACAGTATATCCTACCTTACATATTCAGTACATTATCCCATGCTGACGTCCCTTACAGGAGACCTGCATTTCATGCTACAAGTACAGGTGCTAGTAGACCTCCCCATTGGGAGTACAGGATATCCAACTGCTGACACCAAGCTCCAGGTTGCTTCGGAGCTTTGCATGTCTAGAGTTTATATGTTTGTATTATACAGTTAGTTGAGACGGGGCCTGTCTTGACCTTTATCAGTTACTTTTCCTTATCTAGAGTCTTTGTAGACTATGTAAATTAAAGTGTGGTCATGCCTTGTACTTTAGACACCGTGGCCCCAATGGCCTAGTCATATGCACTTCCTTTTGGCTTGTTATCACTGTTTATTTTCTTAAAGGCATATCAAATGTAGAAATTCCTTATAATACGTATAGAAAGAGTTTAGATACAAGTTGGTTCTCCCGGGACTTATGGGAAATGGGTGTCAGCCCGCCCTAATGGGACTTGGGGCATGACAATTGGGATGACTATCTTTCTTTGATTGGGTTTTCCTGCAACAATAGCTATAATTCTAGCATCGGTATGGCTCATTCTGAGTCCCTCTATGGTACGCGTTGTAGATCATCGGTGGGGTGGTTTGTGATTGGTAAGGCGGCCTTATTAGGAACAGACCTGGTTATGGAGGCCCTTGAGAAGGTTAGGATTTTTAGGGAAATGTTGAAGACGGCCCAAAGTCATCAAAAGTCTTTTGCCGATGTGAGGAGGAGAGAGTTTGAATTCAAAGTTAATGATTGGGTCTTTTTGAAGGTGTCACCTAGGAAGGGTGTGATTCGTTTTGGTAAGAAGGGCAAGTTGGGCCCATGATATGAGGTCCTTATAGGATAATGAGGTGAATCGGCAAGGTAGCTTATCAATTGGAATTGCCTAGTGAGATGGATTTGGTTCATCTGGTGTTTCATGTGTCTATGTTAAGGAAATATGTGGGTGATCCGAATGTCATTGTGCCTCTTGATGTTTTGGGTATGGTTGAAGATAATTTGACATATGAAGAGGTTCTGGTTTAGATTTTAGATAGGCAAGTGAAGAAGTTGAGAAACAAAGAGGTGGCTTCCATTAAAGTCCTTTGGAGGAATCAACAAGTTGAGAGTGCTACTTGGGAGGCTGAAGCGGACATGCAAAAGCTATATCCTTACCTTTTCCACTCCACTAAAGCCCAAGGTATTGATCTAAGTCCTTTATATAATCTCAACTCCTAAGTGCATCCCTCATGTCATTGTGTATGTTCATGTTCAAATTGACAAGTTCATGATGATTTTACACTTATGATAAGATTTTTGAAATAATGTTTAAGTGTATTGTTGCCTCTCTATGTGGCCTGAAATGGTCATGTTTTTGTCTCTTATATACGTCTCTTTAACATCTATGGATGAATGTTCCCAAGGGGAAAATATTGTAACGACCCCAAAAAGTGCCCGAAAATGTGCCTTGGAAGTGCGCGGAATTATAATTTCCATATATCTCAAAATTCATGCACGGTATCAAAGATAAGGTATGTTGGTTTCTTTTATGGATTTCTTTCACCCATGATATCCAAAATTCATTTTACTATAATTTTCATGATTTAAAGTTTATTTACAATTGGGTCTATCTTATTATGAAAGTCATTGCACACTATTTTAGGGCTTATGAAATTGTGACTATTTTGCTACGTTTTGAGCTACGAAACCAAGGTTTATTGTAAGATTTGATAAAGGATTTTGATGTATATTGCTTGAGGGTGTTAGCAAGTATCTATTGAAGTTTTACATTAAATTTTGTAGCACGATTTCACTCTTGAATTACATGGTTAAGTGTTTGATAAAATTTCTGGTTATGGTTTCTTGAGGATTCGAAGGTCCAATGCATCTCTTATGAGTTGAATGACAATATGATGATGAAATGATGGTGAAATGAATTCATATATATAGTGATCTCTATATAGTGTTGGAATGTGACCATGCCCTACCCGGGGGTTGCGTGCCGGGTAACCTTGATAGGGGTTTGTACCCATCAACCTATCAGGAGGTTTATACTCAAGCACCAGGGTGGTAGGGATCAACGAACCACCAACCTTGTTAGGGGATTTGTACCCATCAACCTATCGAGGCGTTTGTACTCCGGCACCACGTGTGGTAGGGTTCAACGATCCACCACTCTATTGATGAGGTTTGTACCTCAATCACCAAAGGTGGTGGGGTGTGATGATCCACCAATAGTTTAATGGTCTCTTCTTACACATATGTTATGTCCTATATAAGTATGTTTTACTTAAGCATTAATCATACATGCCATATTGTTATTATGCTAGCTATTGTCTATCTCTATACATTTTGACTATGATGCCTATCTGTTGTCACATTGCATCCTACATACTTCGTACATTCAAACGCACTAATGCATATTCTATGCATACATGAATTCACTATGTAGTAACCGTAGCATTGCTTGATCCTCCTACTCCTCCACGTAGCTAGTTCAATTGTCCTTCAAGCTTATCGGTGAGTCCTCCATTTTGGGGATGTTGCGTGCGCTCTCTTGCTATGTATTAATACTATCTTTCTTTTGGTTATGTATTGACTATGAGGGTGAGCCTGGTTGCTTGTCCTGGGCCCAACTCTTATCTATGTTGTAGCAGTGTTGTTGGACATATTATGTATATATGCTATGAGTCTTGACTGTCTTGTTCCTTGATGATATGATATGGAAGTTTACCCTTAGTCTTATTTTCCTTGTTATGCCTATCTCTTAATGTCATATTTTATTGCTTCAGCGACCAAGCATGTATAATGATATACTACGAGGCTTATTTGAAGTTCCTTCAGGTTCCGCATTTGCCGGTCACATCTAGGCCCTAGGCTTTGTTCATGACAAATATGCACTGGTCCGTGCTCTAGGCGCAACATGGACTAGGCGCACATGCCGAGTTACACTATAGTGCGCTGTAGGTGCTTCGTGGATTGGGGCGCGTGCCACTGGAATTTGTTCCTGTAGAAAAAATTATTTTTCACTACAGGTCTTCTACATTCGATGACTACTCTTTTCCTACTCAATTTTACCCTCTTAATGAGAATATCAGGTTGTATTTTTGAAATCATGCATGAATTTTGAGATATTAGAGAAATATACTTATAAGGCATTCTAAAGTACATGAGGGGTGCCACAGAAATTACAGTAGGTGTTATTGCTAATAGTGTAGATTCCATTAACAATAGAAAAGGATCACAAAAAGAAAAAAAATGATAGTGCTAAGAAATATGCTAAGAGCAAATCAAATATTACTTACAAATCTAAAACTCTAAGTTGGACAAAGAGAAAAAGAAGAAGATGACAGAATTTTTTAGGAACATAGTAGTCAATATAAAAGTAATCATGAGGGAGTAGAATGCAATTGCTCCAATACATAAGAGGAAAAAACAATGAGAACACAATTTAGCAGAAGGTCATGAAAACACATGGACAACACAACAAGGACAAGCAATACAAAACACTGTATATGACAACCCTGAATTCACAATTCAAGGAGCGAACTTTAATACTTTATCTATATACTTTGCATAGAAAAATTCGACACCAATACTTTATCTGGATATTCTTCTACAATAATTATACAAAAATATAATCAAAATAAGATTATAACTCACCTTTTTGGGGTCAACAATTGAAACGAGTGATATGATTGTTGACGATCTTCAATTGATTTATTAGGAACCTATCACAAAAGAGGCAGATATTATAATCAAAACAAGTAAATAACAATACTATAAAAAAAATATTCTATGAATAAATTTATTTACCTGCTCATCACTAAATAGTTTTTTGTTTAAGCCAGGGGTAATACCCAAAGAATCTATATATGCTAGTATCCCTGCCTTTATTTTATCTTCTATTTTTGCTTCCATAATGATGTTTGCTTCTGAGAAATTTTTTCTTCATCGTTTTCATATGCTCCTCTGCTTTGGATACCTTTCATCCATCACTTCAATTTCTTCTTCTGCTTCAAGATAACTTTTTGTCCATCTCAATTCACATAGTTGATGTAACTTTTTGAACTTCTATCTCAACTCTTTTATCAAATTCTCTTTGTTTATTTTGAGATCATTTATATACAGAGCTATAAACAAAATTTGGATCTGCCCCTTTTCTTAAAGTTTGAACCATTCCATGAGTATTTGGTCCCATTACTTGTGAGTACATATCATTTGGAGCCCTTTCACGCACATTAAACTCAGGATACACCTCAACAAGATCATCCATTTCTTTCATTTTAAAAGAAAGGTAAAACAATATATAGCTAACAGAATATTAATGAAATAAGAATACATTTGTATTTACAAAGGATAATAATTTACCATAACTTCACCAGCTTTATCATTTATTGGTTGATTGTTCTTTGTCCTATGTATTTTTTTGAAAGTTTTTATTCGAGTTAGGCTTACACACTTTTCCTTTGTCATCTGTTTGAAATGTTAAAAACTGAAATAATAACATTTCTAAATATATATATATTAATATATAATTCCTGATAGTAAATCATGGTTATATTATACGTCATCCATAATTTAAGAATAACTCTTTCTTTCTGATGTAAGTGGTATAGTCAACTTCTTGCTACTTTATTTGTTTCTCTCACTCTTTTCCTGAAAAATTTAGATAACTATATCTATTAGAAAGAAGGTAGTATAAATATTGGCAACAAACTATATGATGATGAAATAAATACCATAGGAGTCAACAGATTAGAAACAAAAATAAAAATTACAGCAGAACGACATAGCAACAACCACATGAAACTTGGTCAAAACTATCAAGGGCACTAAAAATATGTAATCCACACAAAATTGAAGGAGAAAATAACAAATATAATCAAAAGAAAAAATCACAACGAAAATGATAGCATGTAGATTACGAAAAATCAAATAAGGAATAAAGAATAATAAAAAATTAATTCATGCTTAAAGTAAGTGGAACAAAGATAGAACAAAGATAGTTTTTATTTGTGGAGAGTATTTACATGAGAATTTTCAAAGATTTTATAAAGTTGTTTAGGAGAAAACCAGAGAAGAAGTACAGATGGGAGTCACTTAAGAGTGATTTGGAATTATGAAATTCTTCTTATCCTATGATCTTAGTGCAAATACCAATGTGTAATGAAAAAGGATTGCTTATTTTAGCTACACTTCTTAGTATTATATGATTACTGTTAACTTTTTACACTCTATACATAAATTATATATGGTTATATACACATATATTATAAATGGTTAGTTTATTTAAGCAGTTAGATGAACCACTATTTAAGTCAATTCTTCTATTTTATTATAATTATTAAATTATTTTGTGGTCTTTTATAAATTGTTTGAAGCGACCCCAAAAGTGCCCGAAAATGTGCCTTGGAAGTGCCCAGAATCGTACTTTCTATATATCTCAAAATTGAAGCGCAATATCAAAAATTTGACTTCATATTCTTGTTCAAGGGGTCAAATTGAGTGGGAAGTGGTTATAACTCCGATTTTAGAGCAAAAGAATTGCAATTTCAATTTCTCAAAAATTGAATTCAAAGATTTTTTCTTGCCCTTGGCGCGAAGCATCTTAGTACAAATTTTGCCCAGTTTTTCTATATCAGTTGGAAGGCTTTGGGTCTTGGCCTAAGTGTTCCCATGCATGAAAATACCTATACTTAACCTTATTTCACCCTAATAACATTCAAGACGTTCCCAAATACACTCCCAAACACTTAGACAATATTTCATCTTCTAAATTCAAGTCTTAAACTCATCCGAATTCTAGGGATCTCATTCAAGCTTCAGGTGTCCATCTACAATCTTCATCAAGCTATTCTCCAAAGATAAGATATGTGGATTTCTTTTGGGTTCCTTTCACCTATGATACCCAAGTTTCCTTTTACTTAAAATTGCATGATTTAAAGTTGATTTACTCATGGTTGTCAATTAGTATGAATTTCACTACACACTATGTTGGGGTTTCATGAAATTATGGTTGTTTTAGCATATTTTGAGCTATGAATCTAAGAGCTAATGTGAGATTTGATGAAGGGTTTTGATGTATATTGGTTGAGGGTGTTACATCGTATCTATTGATGGTTTTACATTAGATTTTCTAGCATAATTACACTCTTAATTGCATGGTTTTACACTAGTATTACACACCCGCCAAGTGTTTGCTAAAATATCCGGTTATGGTTATCTTGAGGAATTCAAGGTCCTATGCATGTCTTATGAGTTGAATGACTATATGATAATGAAATATATGTATGTACATAGTTTTCTCCTATATAGTGTTGGAATGTGACCACGCCCTACTTAGGGGTTGTGAGCCGGGTAACCATATCGGGGGCTTTGTACCTTGATAACCATGTCGGAAGGTTTGTACCTTGGTCATCAAGGGTGGTAGGGTGTGATGATCTGCCAACCATGTCGGGGTGTTTGCACCTTGATAACAATGTCGAAGGGTTTGTACCTCAGTCACCAAGGGTGGTAGAGTGCCACAATCCACCAACTAATTGATGGGGTTGGTACCTCAATCACCACGGGTAGTAAGGTGCGATGATCCACCAATATCATAGTGGTCTCTTCTTACACATGTCTTATGTTCTATACAAGTATCATTTACTACATAGCATCTCATATGCATGTCATATTATTATTTTCTATTCATTGTCTATGCTTATACATTTTCATTATGTTCTTATCTCTTGTTGCATTGCATCCTACATACCTAGTACATTCAAATGTACTAACACATATTCTATGCCTACATGATGCCACTGTGTAGAAACCGGAGCAACGCTTGATCATCCTCCTCCATGTGGCTAGTACGACATCTCACAAGATCTTTAGTGAGTCCTCCATTTCGGGGATGATACTTATGATCTCATGCTATGTTCTAAGACTTTATTCCTTTTACGTAAGTACTGACTATGACGGTGAGTCTGGTAGCTTGTCTGGACCCCCCTAAGTATCTAAGTTTTAGAGCTGTTGTTGGACAGATTTGTATTATGTGTTAAGCTTTGACTCTCTCTCTTGACTCTTGTTGTTTATGATATGGGAATTTTCCCTTAGCACCATTTGTCCCTATCTACTATCTATTGTTGTATTTTATTATTTCTGCGACCAAGGATGTGTGTATAATATGCTAAGAGGCTTGTTAGGGGTTCCTTCGGGTTCCTCGTTCGTCGTGTCACGTCTAAGACCTAGGATTGGGTTGTGACTTTGTTGCTTTTCAAGTGTATCAATTATCTATTTGAGTTGCTTGTAACCTTTCATGTCTAGCCAATAGAATATTTATAAATGTTTTTTATGATTTCGCAGACCCTCCAATGAAGTCCAATATTCCCTTCTAAATCATTTGTTAGCAATTTATCTAACTAACAAATTCAATTTCTATATATTGATTATGTTGTATTCATAACTACAATTATACAATCAAACCTCTCTGCAACAACATTTCACTATAACAACAGTTCATTATAGAAGCCAAAGATTGTCCGAACAAACAAAGGTGTTATAGAGAGATTATGCAACCATTAAATATTAAAATATGTTGATATATATATAAAGTGAAAGACTTTCATGGAGCAAAAGTGTAGGAATGGACAAGAAAAGAAGTTAACATAAAGTATGAGATAAGACATAACAGGACAAGATACAAAGCATGGGCTCTTAGAGAAGGAATGAAACACAGTTATGCAAAGCTTTGTAGTCATGTGGCCATATTTGATGCTGATTTTCAACTCAAGCTCAATTTCTTGGAGATCACAGTCCCATTTTGTTGTGCACAATCCTGAAAGTTGCTGACCTTCGGGCCACAAGGGTTAAATCATTTGTCCACAAGTTAGTTTAGGTGGCCATAACAAAGGCTTTAAGGCTATATATTGAGGCTAAGGAAAAATGGAGTGAGTGAATGGAAGCTCACAAGTTCAGGATGGATAGGCTCGAGACAATGATTGATTACCATAGGAAAGAGTTGGCTAGGTTAAAGGATAGAGTGTAAAAGATTGATAAAGCAGGTGGTGGTAGTAGACACATATCGTCTTTGAAAACCGATATTAAGGAGTGGAAGAAGGAGATGACATCCCTCTGATAGACTTATTTGAGCACATTCTTTGATGGTCTAGAAGATCCACCACTCAAGGTGGATGTGGCTATGATCCCAGATGAGGGGCTGAGTGTAGATGTTTTGGGTGATAGCGATGAAGAGAACTAGGAGGTGAGCATTCGGGAGACTGATGAGGAGACATTGGGAGTTGAGCACAACCAAGAGGACCAGGAGGAGCTAGATGCGGTGGAGAATGAGATTGTGGAAGTGGTGAAAGTTGCATTTATTCTGGATCAGTCCCTGACAGGTACATCCGTTATGAGTGAACCTGAGCTTGCTTGGCCTGATACTAATCTTGCAAGAACACTGATAGAAGAGGGGATTGATTCCCCCCACAACCTAATCTCCAACTCCATCACCACAACCACAACAAGATTGACTTGACAAGGGAATTCTCATACTCACTACTTTCTCTTATGGATTCTTCCTTGAATACTTTCACTCTCTTCTGAAATTTTTCTCTCTTCTAATAACGCACCAACTACACGTGCTTTTCTTTGATCCTTCTTAATCTATCTACAACGCTGGCATTGATCACCATCAACATTCAAACCATCACCTTTCTTGATGGTCGACGGTTGACAACGTGATGATTTGGTCATCTCTTTTATCTGGTTTATTATTCACGACTCTACGATGCAATCTGTGACATATCCAGATTCTGACGAGTGACAAGGTATGATGACATCTGGTAAATCACTACTTCATAGTTTAACGAGCGACTACAAAGTTCTAGATAGGGCCTTCCAGTTGGTTTTCCGATGAGAAAGCCTGCAACAAAAGACTCTGGCGACTTTAAAATCTTTTATACTTTTTTCCAGCATCCACAGTAATGTTCAACACTGTTCTAGGTGATATTGTCCAGCAGCATTACCTTTACTTGTCTTTGATTTCTTTCCCTCCAATTATTTTGTGTCATATGGTACCCTTTACTTGACTTTGATTTCTTGCCCTCTAATTATTTGTGTTATATTTTATTTCTCTGTATATTGTTGTATTGTTGTATATTGCTGCATACGAATTTGTTTATTATAGTTGCATATTGTTTTATTGTTGTATATTGTTGTATATGGATCTTGTTACTATTATTATATACATATTGCTTAGCATATTATTTTTTGGTATGTTCCTATTATTGGTAGTTTTTTCTTGTTGTTTTACTATTTTACTTGTATATTCTCTAGATTTTCTTTTGGATCTTTGAAACTTAGAGAGTTAGTAATTCTTAGTATAATGGCATCAGGATCTCATTGTGGACCAGGGCCATGTCATCGATTGTGGTCAGGGTTTAGGGGTAGGGGTGGTAAGAGGGGAACAGGTTTATTTAAGTGGAGAGTAGGGTAGTGGAATATAGGATCGTATATAGGGAAATCCATAGAGCTTTTGAAGTACCTTAATAGGATACATATTAATGTTACGTGTGTTCAGGAGACCAAGTGGGCAAGTACCAAGGCTGGGGACCTAGATGGATATAAGTTATGGCACTCGGGTAGTTCTAGGGATAGAAATAGTGTGGGTATCTTGGTAGACCAGGACCTTAGAGATTATGTGGTTGATGTTAGGAGGGTTAATGATAGGATGATGTTTATCAAACTCGTGGTTAGAAGGCATGTGGTAAACATAGTTAGTGTTTATGTGCCCCAAGTAGGCCTAGATGAGAAAGTCAAGAGGATATTTTGGGAAGATGTGGACGAGGTTATGTGAGGCATACTGGAGATAGAAAAAATCTTCATTGGGGGTGACTTTAATGGGCATATCGGGGAAATTGCTAGAGGGTTTGAAGATGTTCATGGAGGCTTTGGTTTTGGGGAGAGGAATGGATGTGGGACATTGCTCTTGGATTTTTCCAAAGCCTTTGAGATAGTTATTGCTAACTCATGTTTCTCGAAGAGGGAAAACCACTTTATCACCTTTCATAGTATGGTAGCTAAGACTCAGATAGATTACCTACTTCTCCAGAAGGGCAATAGAAGTCTATATAAGAATTGAAAGGTTATTTCGAGTGAAAATATTTC
This sequence comes from Solanum clarkiae, assembly GCA_011800125.2. Taxonomy (NCBI): domain Eukaryota; kingdom Viridiplantae; phylum Streptophyta; class Magnoliopsida; order Solanales; family Solanaceae; genus Solanum; species Solanum clarkiae. Next base: position 16,058,365 of record JAABOM020000092.1, on the reverse strand, counting down.
CACTCAACATAGGCTTCTAGTGATGGATTTGGAGATCAAGAGAGAAAAGAAGAAGAAGTTTATTTATGCCCAACCAAGGATTAGATAGGGATGCCTTACTCCTGCCCTTTATCGAGAGATGCAAGAAAAGTTGAGAAACTTAGAGGCTTGGAGTAGTGGAAGAAATGTGAATAGTATGTGGGGCACCACTTCTGGTTGCATTCGAAAAGGTAGCTACTGAAGTACTAGGGGTTTCAAGAGCGACCTTTGGTGGACGTCAGGGTGATTGGTGGTGGAATAATGAAGTTAAGAGCAAAGTGAAAGATAAGAAGGTTGCTTTCATGAATTGGTAGAAGTGTAGGGATGAACATGAAAAGCGAATATTGAAGGATATATATAAGATGGTTAAGTTAGAAGCAAAGATGGCGGTGATGAGTGCTAAGATAGCAGCGTTTGAGCGCCTATATAAGAAGCTAAGTGATAAAGGCGGGGAAAAGAGATTGTATAGGTTAGCTAAAGAAAGAGAAAGAAAATCTCATGACTTGGACCAAGTGAAGTGCATCAACAATGAGGACGGTGAGGTTTTAGTGGATGACACTTCTATTAGGCTAAGGTGGCAAGGTTACTTTGATAAACTCTTAAATGAAAAAGGAGATAGAAATATTGACTTGGGAGAGTTGGCACACTCCAAAAAATCATCGTGATTTTGGTTATTGCAGGAGTTTCAGAGTTAAAGAGGTTAGAAGAGCTATTACTAGGATGAAGAGAGGGAGGGTAATTGGACCCAACGAGATTCCAGTTAATTTTTGGAAGAGCATGGTCAAGGACGGCATAGAGTGGTTGACTAGACTGTTCAATGCTATTATGAAGATGTCCAATATTTATAATGAATAGCAGGGAGTACAATGGTTCTATAAGAACAAAGGAATATTCAAAATTGCATCAATATAAGTTGTATCAACTTGCTAAGTCATACTATGAAGGTCAGGGAGAGAGTAGTAGAGATGAGTGTGAGAAGAATATTGTCTATTTCAGAAAATCAAATTGGATTCATGCCGGGGAGGTCAAATGCTGAAGAGATGCTCAAGATATGTGGATTTTTACCATTGGCTCCTTCACCCATGGTGCTCAAGCTTCCTTTTTTACTAAACTACATGTTTCTAAGTTGATTTTACTTATTGGTCTTCTATTCTAAATTTGACTATGAACTATGTTGGGGTTTTGTAAAAGTGTGACTGTTTATGCATGTTTTGAGCTATGAATCATAGATCTATCTTGTGCTTTGATGAAAGGTTTTGATGTATATTGTATGAGGGTATTACCAAGAGTTGATGGGTGGTTTTAAATTAAATTTACTTGCATGATTTAACTCTTGAATTGCATGGTCTTACACTAGCATTGCATAACAAACAAGTGTTTGGTGAAATGTCTGATTCATGTATCTTAAGTTGTTAAAGGCCTAATGCTTGGCATTTGAGTTAAGGACTTTATGATGATGAAATGATGATATGTATGTGTTGATTTCACGAAAAGCATCTATACTATTGTCAACTGACCATAGATTATTAAGGTGTGATGCCACAATCACCTCCGATGGGTGTGGTAAGCCATCAAACAATTGGGGAGTTGATACCTTAATAACTTCCAATGAAGGGTGGTCAAATCGATCAACCAATTGAGGGGTGGATACCCCAATCATCTTGGATGGTGGCGGTAAGCCATCAACTAATTGAGGGGTTGATACCTTAATCACTTCTCATGGAGTGTATTCATGTCCGTCAATCAATTGAGGCGTTGATTCCTCAATCACTTCTAAGGGGTGAACTACCTTAGATTCCAAGTACTAAGTTGCTTGGTCTATGATGATGGTCTATTCCTACACATGTAATATGTTCTCTATATAAGCATGTTTACTTCAAGTATCATTCATGTATGACATATTGTTATATCCTCACCTATTGTCTAACTATACATTTTCACTATGTTGTCTATCTATTATTGCATTATATCCTACATACTTTGTACATTCAAACACGCTAACACATACTCTATATCTACATGATGTTACGATGTAGGAACTGAAGCCCTACTTGATCAACCTCCTCCACGTGGCTAGTGCGATATCTCTCAAAGCAAGTTAGTGAGTCCTCAACTTCGAGGACACACTTATCTTGATTTATGCTATGTATAGACTCCCTTTTCTCAGTTGTATGCTTTGACAATGAGGGTGAGCCCAGTTGCTTGTCTTGGCCCCTGCTAAGTTCTATATTTATAGATACTGTTAGACAAGTTACGTAATGATACTGTAAGCTTGACTCCCTTTTACTCTTTTGACATTTTGTGATATGAAGGATGTCCCTTAGTCCAATATCCCCTCTTTACTATCTTTTATTGTTTTTATATAGCATCCACGGCCAAGGATGTGTAATGATATTATAAGAGGTTTGATTGGAGTTCCTTCTGGTTCCCCATTCATTGTGTCACGTCTAGGACCTAGGCTTGGGTCGTGGCAAGCGTTGTATGAGAGCACTAGGTTGTTAATGGTCCTCGACAATCCAATACACCGTGTTGATTAGTATCTTATTCATGGTTATTTTGTGCACCATAACTATGAGTAATAGGCTATCAGAAGTTTTAGGAAATATTTCCCTTCTTCTTACTCTATGTCATTCTATAGAAGTTAAGGTAAGGTTTTCTGCCTAACGATTGTTCTTTGCTATGCTAGATCATGCATAACACAAGATGAAGAAAAGCCTGAATGCCTGAGGAATAACTAGCTCATGGTGAGCTATGGGATGCTCTCACCTTACTAGCTCAAGTTGTGGCTAATCAAGTTAACCAAGGGGCCCAATCCCTTGATGTCCCTACTCCGGCATCTCAAGTGAGGGACTTTATGAGGATGAACCCATCGGAGTTCAATAGTTATAAAGTGGATGAGGACCCTCAAGAGTTTATTGATGAACTATACAAAGTGTTTTCTATCATGGGTGTGAGGTCGAAAGGGAAGGCGGAGTTGGCATCTTACCAACTCAAGGGGGTGGCTCAAATATGGTACTCTCAATGGAAGGAGGAGAAGGGGAACAACAACATGATTCTATGGAAGGAGTTTAAGGCAGTTTTCCTCAATCGGTTCATCTATCTTGAGCTTAGAGAGGACAAAATGATGGAGTTCATGAGTCTGAAGCAACGGTCTATGAGTGTGAGGGAGTGTGCCCTCAAGTTCAACTATCTTTTAAAACATGTTACACACTTGGTTGCCGACTAGAGGTCTAGAATGAATAAGATTATGATGAGTGTTTCCAATTTGGTGACATGGATTTGTCCCGCTTGATAACTAATTCCAAATAATTGGAAGGGGAGAAATTGAGGAAGAGAACGAGCCGTGAGAGTAAGAGGGCCGATTTTGATGGTAAGTTCGCAACTCCCATGGGTGACCGGTTTCACCAAGGCCAACTTTCTACTCATTCTCCTAGTGGGAGATTTGCCAAGGACTACCCAAGGCCCCAAGATGGTGGTGGTGTGATGCCTAGATCTGTGCCTCCAAATTCTAGTAGGGGCCATGGCGGCCCATGCTTGAGGGATACCAATGCTTGTTTTGATTGTGGGGAAGTAGGCCGTAAGATGATTGTCCATGAAATCGTAACAAGGGTAAGGATCTTCGTTCTCAAGGTCGAGGTGCTAATGTGGTTCCTTTAGGGAGAGGAGACCAACAAGGTGGTGCCCCAAGGCATAATAAGTTTTATGCTCTCCAAGGGAGACAAGAGGTTGATGACGTTCTTGATGTTGTCACGGTATGTTAAAAGTCTTTGATTTTGATGTGTATGCATTGATAGACCCGGGTGCCACTCTTTCTTTTGTTACTCCTCTTATTGCCAAAAAAGTTTTATGTTGAGCTCGAATTATTGTGTGAGTCTTATGAGGAGTCTACTCCTATTGGCGCATCTATTGTTTCTAGAAAGGTCAATAGAAATTGTACATTTTGCATCTAGCATAAAATTTTGCCTTGTGATCTTGTTTATTGGGATATGATTGATTTTGATGTTATTCATGGGATGGATTAGTTGCATGCATATTATACCTCTATTGATTGTAGAACCCGTAGGATCAAATTTCAATTTTCTAATGAACCCATCCTTGAGTGGGAGAGTCATGAGGTGGTGGTCAAGGGTAGGTTTATCTCTTACATTAATGCCCAATAGTTGATCTCTAAGGGGTGTCTTTATCCTCTTGTGAGGGTTAGGGATATGGAGTCCAAAGTACTTCCCATAGAGTCGGTTCTAATGGTGAATAAGTTTCTTGATGTCTTTCCAAATGTCCTTCCTGTTGTTCCTCCCAAAATGGAAATAGACTTTGGCATAGACCTCCTCCCCGATACTCAATCCATTTCTATTTCCCCTTAGCGTATGGCCCCGGCGGAGTTAAAGGAGTTGAAGGAGCAATAGAGGGATTTATTAGAGAAGGGTTTTATTAGGCCTAACCAATCTCCTTGGGGTGTACCAGTATTGTTATTAAAGAAGAAGGACGGGTCTCTTAGAATGTGTATTGACTACCGGCAACTTAATAAGGTCACTATCAAGAATAAGTACTCTCTCCCAAGAATTGACGATTTGTGTGACCAACTTCAAGGGGATAGCCACTTTCCTAAGATTGATCTTCGGTCTGGGTATCATCAAGTAAAGGTGAGGGAATGTGACATTCTCAAGATAGCATTCCGGACTAGGTATAGACATTTTGAATTTGTGGTTATATCTTTTGCGTTGACCAATGCACCGACTATCTTCATGGATCTTATGAATAGGATCTTTAAACCCTACCTTTATTTGTTTGTGGTGCTTTTCATTGATGATATTTTGACAATTTTCATAGTGAGGAGGGATATGTGGCTCATTTGAGGGTAGTACTACAATGATTGAGGGAAGAGAAGTTGTACGCTAAATATGAGAAGTGTTAATTTTTTTTTGAAAGAGGTTGTCTTTCTAGGTCATGTGGTGTTGGAGGATGGTATTAAGGTAGATCCTAAGAAGGTTGATGTGATTAGAAATTAGCCTAGACCATTGAACCTATCTGACATTAGAAGCTTCTTGGGTTAAGTGGGTTACTATCGGAGGTTTGTGAATGGGTTCTTTTCTATTGCTTCTCCGATGACTAAGTTGATTCAAAAGAAGGATAAGTTTGTGTAGACCGATAAGTGTGAAAAGAGTTTCTGAACCTTGAAGGATAAGCTTGTATCTGCCTCCTATCTTATCTCTACTAGAAGGGTTGGAAGGTTTGTTGTGTATTGTGATGCCTCCCAGAATGGTTTCGGTTGTGTGTTGATGCAAAATGGTAAGGTGATAGCCAATGCTTCTAGGAAACTCAAAGTGCATGATAAGAATTATCCAACTCATGATCTTGAATTTGCTGCGGTGGTTTTTGCTTTAAATACTTCGTGTTCATTATTAGTATTGGATGCATGTTGATGTGTTCACCGATCATAAGAGTCTCTAATAAGTGTTCACTCAAAAATATCTCAACTTGAGACAAAGAAGGTGGTTAGAACTTCTTAAGGATTATAATATGAGTATACATTATCATCCCGATAAGGCTAATATTGTGGCCGATGCTTTGAGTAGGGAATCTATGGGTAACCTAGCTCATGTTGATAATGGGGGCAAAGAGGTGGCTAGGAGGTTCATCAGTTGGCTAGATTGGGAGTGAGATTGGAAGAGGTTGACAGTAGTGGTATTGTGGTTGTTTATGGTTCAAAATCTTCCTTGGTTGATGAGATAAAAGCAATGCAAAATCTTGACCCCTCCTTGTTAGAATTGAAGGCCTTAGTGAGAGAGGTCAAGGTGCAGGTTCTCTTTCAAAGGGGAGATGGTGCCTTCAGGTACTAAGGTAGGTTATTTGTGCCTTGTGTTGATAACATGGGAGATAAGATTCTTGATAACGCTCATAATTCTACCTATTCTATTCACCTCGGTTCTGCAAAGATGTATAGCGATTTTGGGGGATGTGTTTTGGTGGGGAGGTATAAAGAAAGACATTGCCAAATTTGTATCCTGTTGTCATAGTTGCCAACAAGTCAAAGCCAAAAATCAAAGGCCGGGTGTCCTAACCCAAGATATAGAGATTCCTACTTGTAAGTGGGAGGAAATTAACTTTAATTTTGTGGTTGGGTTGCCTAAGACTAGAAAGGGTTTTGATTCTATTTGGGTTATGGTTTATAAGATGACAAATTCGGCTCATTTCCTATCGGCTAATACTACTTATGGGCCGAAGACTATGCTAAATTGAACATTCATGAGTTGGTGAGATTACATGGGGTGCCTTTGTCTATCAAATCGGATCATGGTGCTTAATTCACTTCACACTTTTGGAGGTCCTTCCAAAGAGGTCTTGGAACTAAGGTAAAGCTTAGAACGACCTTTCACCCTCAAATGGGTGGCCAAGCTGAAAAAACCATCTAAACTCTTGAAGATATTCTTAGAGCTTGTATTTTGGAGTTTAAGGATAGCTGGGATGATTATCTTCCATTGATTGAGTTTCCTTATAATAATAGCTATCATTCTAGCATTGCTATGACTCCTTTTGAGGCTCACTATGGTAGGGTTGTATATCACCAGTTAGGTGGTTTGAAGTGGCATTGTTGGGTCCAGATCTAGTTATGGAGACTATGTAGAAGATAATGTTAATTAGATAAAGGTTGAAAATAGCCCAAAGTCATCAAAAGTCCTATGATGATGTGAGAAGAAGGGAGCTTGAATTTAAAGTTGGTGATTGGTCTATTTGAAGGTGTCACCTTTGAAGGGTGTGGTTCATTTTGGTAAAAATGGTAAATTGAGTCCAAGGTTTGTAGGTCCTTATAGGGTGTTGAGGAGGACTGGTAAGGTGGTCTATGAGTTGGAGTTGCCTAGTGGAATGGACTTGGCTCATCCGGTGTTTTATGTATCCATGTTGAGGAAATTTGTGGGGGACCCAAATGATATTGTTTCATTGGATGTTGTGGGTGTTGTTGAATACAACTTGACTTATAAAGAAGTTCTAGTAGAGATGTTTGATAGACAAGTGAAAAGGTTGAGGAACAAGGATGTTTCTTCTGTTAATATCCTTTGGAGGAATCAACAAGTCGAAAGTGCTACATGGGAGGCTGAAGCAGACATGCGAAAGAGATATCCTTATTTCTTCCATTCTACTCAAGCCTAAGTTACTAATCCTAAGTCTTCTATGTGATTTCATGTCTCATGTATCAGCACTTTATGCCATTGTGTGCGTTCATGGTTATGTTGACAAGTTCATTGTGATTTTAACACTTATGTTGAGATTTTTGAAACGATGTTTAAACGCATTATTACATTCTTGTTGGGGCTGATTTCTTCAGGATTACTCTTCTTGTATACATTTCCTTGGAATTTGGGGATGAATGTTCCTAAGGATAAGATATTGAGACAACCCCCAAAAGCGCCCTATAATGTGCCTCGAGAGTGCTCGGAATCGTAATTTTCATATATCTCAAAATTCATGCGTGATATCAAAAATTCAAACTCATATGGGCAAAATTGAGTCGAAAATGTGTGTAACTCCAATTTTAGACCAAACGAATCACAATTTCAATTTTCCAAAAATTTCTTATCCAGAATGAGTCCACGCCCCTAGCGTGACGCGGCCAAGGCACAGACTGGTGTTATTTTTTTTATAGTTTTGTTATTTGGTCCAAGGCCTTTGCATCTTGGGCCTAAGTCTTACCATGCTTGAAAATACCTATACTTATCCATACTTCACCTTCATATCATACAAGACATTCCCCAATACTCTCTCAAACACTTAGACAAATATTTCACCCCAAAATTCAAGTGCCAAAACTCATCTGGATCTTACAAATTTCACTCAAGATTCATGCCTGCATTTCCAATCTTCATCAAGTAATTCTCCAAAGTCAAGGTGTGTGGGTTTTAACCATTGGGTTCTGTAACCCATGGTGCCAAAGCTTCCTTTTTACCCAAATTACATGTTTCTAAGTTGATTTCACTTATGGGTCTTCTATTATGAATTTGACTACGAACTATGTTGGGGTTTTGTAAAAGTGTGACTGTTTATGCATGTTTTGAGCTATGGATGTTAGTTCTATCATGATATTTGATGAAGGGTTTTGATGTACATTGTAAGAGGGTATTACCAATTATTGGTGGGTATCTTACATTGAATTTACTTGCATGATTTCAATCTCGAGTTGAATAAATTTACACTAGTATTACATACCCACCAAGTGTTTGCTAAAATATCTGGTTAATGTATCTTGAGTTGTTGAAGGCCTAATGCTTGGCATATGAGTTAAGTGACTTTATGATGATGAAAGGATGGTATGTATGTGTTGATTTGATGAAAAAAATCTATAGTGTTATGAGTTTACCATAGCCAATTAAGGGGTGATGCCTCAGTCACCTTGGATGGGAGTGGTAAGATATCAACCAATTGAGGGGTTGATACCTCAATCACTTCTGGTAGAGGGTGGTCATATTCGTCAACCAATTGAGGGGTTGATACCTTAATCTCCTAGGATGGTGGTGGTAAGCCATCAACCAATTAAGGGGTTGATACCTCAATCACTTCCGTTGGAGGGTGGTCATGTCTGTCAACCAATTGAGGGGTTTATACCTCAATCTCCTAGGATGGGGTGGTAAGCCGTCAATAAATTAAGGGGTTAATACCTTATTCACTTCCGGTGGAAGCTAGTCATGTCCATTAACCAGTTGAAGGGTTGATTCCTCAATCACTTCTAAGGGGTAGTCTACCTTAAATTCCAACTACTAAGTTGCTTGGTCTATGAAGATGGTCTATTTCTACACATTTAATATGTTCTATATATAAGAATGTTTACTTCAAGTATCATTCATACATGCCATATTGTTATGTGCTCACCTATTGCCTAACTATGCATTTTGACTATGTTGTCTATCTATTGTTGCATTGCATCCTACATACTTAATACATTCAAACATACTAATACATACTCTGTACCTACATGATGTTACCATGTAAGAATCAGAGCCCCACTTGATCATCATCCTCCACGTGGCTAATATGATATCTCTCAAAGCAAGTTGATGAGTCCTCAACTTCGAAGACATACTTCTCTTGATTTCTGCTATGTATAGACTCTTTTTTTCTTTATTTTATTCTTTGACTATGAGGGTGAGCCCGGTTGCTTGTCATGGCCCCTGCTAAGTTCTATGTTTAGAAGTGTTGTTGGACAAGTTATGTAATGATGTTATAAGCTTGAATCCCTTTGACTCTTTTGATGTTTTGTGATATGAAGAATGTCCCTAAGTACCTTATCCATTCTTTACTATCTCTTATGGTTGTTTTATTGTTTCCATGACCTAGGATGTGTAATGATATGTTAAGAGGCTTAATTGACTCTCCTTCAAGTTTCCCATTCGCTGTGTCACATATATGCCTTAGGCTTGGGTCGTGACATTGAGAACGTCTATGACAAGGTTCCAAGGGATGTCCTATAGAGGTGTCTAGAGGTGAAAGGTGTCCATATGACATATATCAGGGCGATTAAGGAGATATACAATGGAGCCAAAACTCGGTTAAGGACAGTGGGAGGAGACTAAGAGTATTTTCCTGTTGAGATGGGACAACATCAAGGGTCTGTGTTGAGCCCTTTGTTGTTTACCTTGGTGAAGGATGAGCTGACGCGATCTATACAGGAGGAGGTTGGATTATGTATGCTATTTTCAGATGACATAATACTAATTGATGAGAATCAGACTAAAGTTAATGATAAGTTGGAGGCTTGGAGACATGCCTTGGAGTCCAAAGAATTCAAACTGAGCAAGAACAAAACATAATACTTGGAATGCAAATTTTATGTTGCAAGGGATAAAGTAGATATTGATATGAGGCTTGTCACTCAACCTATCCCGAAGAGGGAAAACTTTAAGTATCTATGGTCCATCATCTAAAGTAGGGGCGACATCGATGATGATGTCAAACATAGTCTTGGGGCAGTATAGACAAAATGGAGTTCCCTTGGGAGTATTATGTCAAAAGAATATACCACCTAAACTCAAAGGTAAGTTTGACAGAATGGTGGCTAGATCATCTCTGTTGTATGGGGTTGAGTGTTGGCCGATAAAAAATGCACATGTTCAGAAGATGCATGTCTTAGAGATAAGGATGTTGATATGGATATGTGGTCACACCAAGAGTGATAAGATTAGGAATGAGATAATTCAGGAGAAGCTAGAGGTGGCCCCTATGGCAGATAAGATAAGGAAAGTTAGACTACAATGGTTTGGATATGTGTAGAGAAGGAGTACTGATGCTCCTGTTAGGAGATATGGAAGGTTGGTTTTTGGAGCTACATAGAGGGGTAGATATAGACCAAAGAAGTATTGGGGGGAGGTGATCAGACAAGATATGGAGAAACTTGATCTCACCGAGGACATGACTTAGATAGAAAGAAGTGGAGGTCGTGAATTAGAGTAGCAGGCTAATGAGTTGGTAAGGTTAGGTGGATGTCTTGTCTTGGGGTATCGTAGGGTAGAGGAATAGTCGTGTTTATATCATGTTCGTCATTATCTATCGTATGTGCGTTCATTTTATCATATTTACATATTTTTATGTGCTTTTAATTATTAGTCACCCTTTCTATTCCCTTTCTTTTCCTTCTTCTCATATCTAGTTTATTCTGCCTATTGTTTTTGAGACGAAGGTTCCCAGGAAATAGTCTCCCTACTTCTATGAGGTAGTAATAAGGTTTGCATATATTTTACCCTCCCCAGACCCCGCTTGTGGGATTCCACTAGATATGTTGCTGTTATTGTTGTACTACTTTCTCTTATGCTTCCTATATGTTGTTCCTTGCTCATTGAGGGTAACGTTTATTTCTTTAGGAGGGGTTATCTTGAGAAATTCCTTGTATGTTTCATGTGCTTCTCTTCCTTTTCCCTCTTCCTCTGAGTTAGGATCCTTTCTTTTGCAGAGCCAAGAGGAGAAAGAGTTTCTCTTATAGGTTCAGTGATAATATGCATATACTTTGCTACTGCTCGATGTCTGGTTCTAAGCTCTTCCTTTTGCTATTGTTGATTCTACTTTTGAGGGCTAATATAGTGTAGGTTAACTTCTTTTATATTTAGCACAAAAGTGTTCATTCTTCATTCTTGTAAATATTCTTGTGCACATTGATATCTACTAGCCCTAGCCCTGTCCCCTTTTGCTAGTCCCTTTTGTGTCTAATCCTGAAAGATGGGATATTCTACTTGTCTATATTTACTAGTCTTATGGCTGAACTTGGTAAATCCCCAAAACCCCAGAACTGTTGCTTGATATCTAACTGAAATGCAATGCAATGTTATCTGCTAGACAGTTGGCTTCTCTATATATGTCTGTGATTTATATGTTCCATGCATTCATCATTTTCCATATGTCTTGAATAATCTGTATGATTTCCCATCGCACCCTCCACTCTTTTATGATAATCTTGTATACACTTGGAGAGTTAGTTTCTATTGTGATGCTGAGATAACTCTGTGATATTCTGAAGGAAACTGCTTCCTAATTGTTATAGCTACTGTAAGAACATTAGTTGTAACTCCTAATGGCCCTGCTTCAGCATATAATACATCCCCTATACAATTATTTTTCTTGTTGAATAGATTAATGATTGCAAATGATATCCTTGAATCAAATTTTTGACAAACCCCGCGCATAGATGACAAGCGTGCCAATGTAATATCATGTATCTAGTCCTTAGAAATTTGAGCATTGATGTTTCATATCTTTGATTCGGATGATGCCATGGACAAGGAACATATACTCACTAATTAGTCCTTTCTTGATAAATCTATCCCTGAATGGATTTGAGGAATCATGATTTGACTATGTAAGCAGTTAAGCTTGGATATGCGATGATCTAAAAATTCCAAATGTGTTGCCATTTTTTGAATGCAAAGCCATTTTGCCAATGTGGGACCAGTTATCTTGTTGAAATTCTTGTATTGCATCATCTAGAACTTGCCCAATTTATTTTGAGGAGCAACTTGGTTAATCCGGATTAGGAGAGGACCTTAGGCCTTCTTTGGTTCCATTATTCTAATTTGACCATAGTGACATCCATTGGCAGTGAAATGTGTCACGATGCAAGCCTAGGTCCTAGACGTGACATGACAAATGGAATCCAAAGGGACCCCAAACAAGCGTCGCAGCATATCATTCACACATCCTTAGTCGCAGAAGCTAAATAAACAATACAAGAGATATAAATCAGGGAAACAGGACTAAGGGAAGTCTTGATATTTATAAATGCATAAAAGAGTCAAGATCATACCATAAGTACATCAATTATCCAACAACACCTCTAAATACAATGGAGCAGAGGCCAAGACACTTTCCGGGATCATCCTCATAGTAACAAGAGTTCAACATAAAGAAATATCAAATAACAAGAGTAGCATAGATAGTGTCCTCGGACTTGAGGACTCACCAAAGCTTATCTTTCGAAGTGCCAAAACTTGCCACGTGAAGTATGATTGAGAGGTGCTCCGGTCCTTATAGGGAAATATCATGTAGGTATAGAGTATGCGTAGTATGTTTGAATGTACTAAGTATGTAGGATGCGATGCAACAAGACATAAGCCAATATAGTCAAAATGCATAATCATATGCAATGGATAGGTATAATATCATGTAGGTATAGAGTATGCGTAGTATGTTTGAATGTACTAAGTATGTAGGATGCGATGCAACAAGACATAAGCCAATATAGTCAAAATGCATAATCATATGCAATGGATAGGTATAATATCAATATGACATGCATGGTCAATTCTTGAAACAAAACGTGTTTGTGAATCATATAACTTGCATAATATGTATCACATGTGGGAAGACACAATAATCGACATAGACCAAGCGAACTACTACTTGGAATCTAAGCATGTCACCCCCTTGTAAGGTGATTGAGGTACTCACCCCTCAACAAGGTGATTGGGAATGTCATCCCCCAACAAGGCGATTGGGGTACTCACCCCTCAGCAAGGTGATTGAGGTAATCACCCCTCAACAAGGTGATTGGACATGTCACCCCCCAACAAAGTGATTGAAGTAGTCACCCTTCAACAAGGTGATTGGGCACGTCAACTCTAACAAAGTGATTGAGATACTCACCCCTCAACAAGGTGATTGAGGTATGCCACCCCTCAACATGGTGATTGGGCATGTCACTCGCCAACAAGGTGATTGAGGTATGTCACCGATTCGGTATGTCACCCCTGACAAGGTGTGGTCTACTTGCAAAATCATAGATACTTTACCTGAATTCAATGCATACATGAAAGCCCTTAATCATCTTCAAGTCACTTGACTTATAAACCATGTAATAGATATTCAATAACTTGAGAATCCTTGTCAAGGCATTTTATCAAACACTTGGTAGGTGCATAATGCTTGTTCAAAATCATGGAATTTAAGAGTAAACTAATATGAGAAAACTCAACATAAATCTACCCACCAACATAAAGTAAAAACCTCATGTAAGATACCTTGAAATCCATCATCAAATCTCATAATAGATCATAGTTTTATAGCTCAAAACATGCATAGTCTTAATAGACAAAATTAATTCATAGTATAAGCTTGAAATAGATAGACATGCATATTCAATCAACATTTCATAAAACCCCAACACAATTTATAATCAAAATTAATAATAAGAGAAACCCATAGATAATACAACTTGAAAACATACAATTTTCATAAAAAGGAAATTGGGCTTCATGGGTGAAAGGACCCAATAGATGAAACCCACATATCTCAAACTTGGATTTTCTTGAGATGAGCTTGCAGAGAAATTAGATCTTGAAGAGAATCCTTGAGTTCCAAAGTTAATCTTGAAATCCTTGATATTTGAATAAGATATTTGGTTAAATCTTGGAGAGGTTTTTGTGAGGGGTTTGAGTGATATAGAGCTGAAAAATGATAAGTATGGGTGTTTTCACAGATAAGTGTACATGGGGATATGACCCCAATACCCTTGGTCAACACAAGAAAAATTAAGGAAAAAGTTGTATTGATCGGTGTCTGGTCTACGACACGGACGCAACGTGAAGGACCAACTAACATTGATTTGTGCCCCTGGTATGTCGCGCCCAAGGCACGGATGCTCTCTAGACATTGAAGATTAGGGAAATTTATTTTTTGCTATGGGTCCTCTAAAATCTGGTTATACCTATTTTCCATTCAATTTTGCCCCCTGATCGAGAATATGAAGTCCAATTTTTTATATCATTCATAAATTTTGAGATGTATAGAAATTACGATTATAGGCATTTTGGAAGCACAATTTGAGGCGTTTCACTATCTCCCCCTTGGGAACATTCATCCCCAAATGTCAAAGAAATGTACATAAGAGAAGTAATCATGAAGACTTCAGCCCGACATAAATGCAACATATACATTTAAATATTATTTTCGAAAAGTCTCAACATGAGTGTCAAAAATCACCATAAACTTGTTACCATGAAAATGAATGCATGAAAAATGGCATAAGGGCTAAAACTTAAGACTTGAAATTATATATGGGACTTAAATTAGTGCCTTTGGTTGAGTAGAGTGGAAGAGATATGGATATCGCCTTTTCATGTCTGCCTCGGCTTCTCATGTGGCACTTTCAACTTGTTGGTTCTTGCAAAGGACCTTGATGGAAGCTACATCTTTGTTTCTCAACCTCTTCACTTGCCTATACAAAATTTCCACTAGAACCTCCTCATAGGTCAAATTATATTCTACAATACCCACAACATCCAAGGGAACTATAGCACTTGGGTCACCCACACATTTTCTCAACAATGACACATGGAAGACCGCATAAACCACATCTATCTCCATAGGCAACTCCAAATCATAAGCAACCTTACTAACCCTCCTTAAGACTTTATGAGCACCCAACTTTTGGCTTAATATCCTTTTCTTGCCAAATCAGACCACACCCTTCATGGGTGAGACTTTCATGTAAACCGAATCATCGACCTTAAACTCAAGATCTCTCCTCCTAACATTGGAGTAGGAATTTGTCTACTTTGGGCAGTTTTCAATCTCTCCCTTATCAATCACACCTTCTCTAGGTCTTCCATGACCAAATATGGACCTAGCAAATCCATTTCCCCCACTTAAAACCATCCAACTGGGGATCTACAATGTCTACCATAAATAGCTTCAAAGGGAGTCATACCAATGCTTAAGTGGTAGATATTGTTGTAAGAAAATTCAATAAGTGGAAGATGTTAATCCCAACTACCCTTAAACTCCAAAACACAAGCTCTAAGCATATCCTTAAAAGTTTGGATAGTTCTCTCAGCTTGACCATCCATTTAAGGATGAAAAGGCGTGCTAAGCTTAACCTTAGTATCAAGTACTCTTTGGAAGGACTTCCAAAAGTGAGAAGTGAATTGAGCACCACGATCCAAAATGACAAACAAGGGCACCCCATGCAATCTAACCAACTCATGTATATACAACTTGGCATAATCTTTGGCATCATAAGTGGTTTTGACCGGTAAGTAGTGAGTCGGCTTGTCATTCTATCCACAAAAATCCAAATTGATTCAAAATGTTTCCTAGTCTTAGGAAACCAAAT
>JAABOM020000092.1:16018543-16032793 GCA_011800125.2 Solanum clarkiae | reverse complement strand
AAGAAAACAACAAGCAATCAAGTAAGTTGTAACATCTTCTCCATAAGTCTTCTTCTTCTCTTTAATTTCCCGGTTAAGCCTTAGTCTGTGTCTTAAATTCTTAGTGCACTGGTGTTATTTTATTATATGGTCAGCTCTGCCGCCTGAGTGATATATGATCGGTTATACCGAATGATATATGGTCGTTACTGCCGCCTAAGTATTATTGTGCACCAAGGATTTATAAAATCAAAGGCCAAACCAACGTCAAAGTGTTGGTGTAGTGTCTGTAGTACATTCTAGGTCCTCTATAGTGGGTGCGTTGGGCTCGTTGAAGTTTTCAACATTCTTCTTCAACAATTCATTGTAATTTTTCACTATTAATTCTTCTTCTTCTTCACTTTATCCTCATGGAATCATATCTAACACTCTATCAATAAAAGAGGAACTCTAAAACAAATAAAGTAGTTGAGAAGATGATAAATCCCATTGAAAAGTTAATAATTTTCAACTTAAAATTCATATATTTTTGCTCAAGCTCCCCAGAGGACCCACCGGAGAAGATTGTCCAAAAAATCAGGAGAAGAATAATGGCTTCTACGGTAAATATGAAAAGTATGATTTGAGTTATAGTGTAAAAGGAAATAATAACTAATTTAGTTAGAATATAATTAGGATTTTGGTTTTAATATTTTTCCTAAGTGTTAATTATATAAATTTGTTGTAACTATTTAATTTACTTGATGGTGTAAAATATTTTATATATTGATAGTGCACAAAATTTAAATTCTATATCGTCAGTGTACAAGATTTATTTGTGTACATAATAATTGTGCTTTATTTTTTAAAATATAAATTAATAAATATTTTAAAAAAATACTTCTTGGTAACCTGCAATAGCAGATCAATATTATCTGATGGTGTAAAAATTTGATACACATCAAAATTAAATTCATGAAATATGATAGTGTAGAAAATCGTGTATACTGACAGTGCATATAATTTAAATTCTTATTCCATCCGTCAAAAAAAAAAAAGACCTTTTGATTTGTTTCAACATGATCCTTTTGTGTGTGTGTAAAATTTGAATTTTACCTTTTTATATGGCATATTTAATGTAGTAAAATAAAATAATATTTTAATATATTTAATATAATTTTAATTTTGGATCATAAAATTTTTTTTTTTATTTTCTTAAAATTTGTGTTATATCAAATCATCGGATATTTTTTTTTAACGCAAGGAGCAATTATATTGCATCCTATTTTTAAAAATTTTTGTTGTATCTTTTCATGTACACGTTTACCTATTGTTATAGATCAACGTGAAGATTTTCTATTTGGTGCAAATTTCAACGACTTGCCTATTTTTCCAAGTATAACTCACTCTTCTGCTCTAGACACTTACCTGAGTGAGTGTGGATTGTTATTTTCTTGTCCCTATTTTAGTTGTCATATATATTAAAATAATGATTAATAAAAAAATTAATTATATTTTAAAATTTTATTATTAGCATTAATTATTGTAGAATTAAAACATGAATATATAATAAACATTAATTATTTATAAAGAATATATTAGTCAAACATTATTTCTAATGAATCTTTCTTAAGAATTATATTACTTCCTGTGATCCTTTTTATAAGTCACTTCTTGTAATTGCATTTGTAAAAAAAAAAAAAGTGGCCTTATTATTTTGTCTTTACTCAATGTTTATTAATTGTTTTTTAATTCTTCTAATTGGTCATATATATTTTTTCAGAACTCAATAATTACCAAGGATAAAGTAGAAAAAACAGTGTCATTTATGCATTTCTTTTGTAAAATGACATATATTAAGGATTATTTATTTATTGTAAAGATGACAAATAAAAGAGAGCGAATGGAGTAAATCTTATCATGACAACTATCTCCATCTATTCTCTAATTTAGGTGACACTATAATTTTTGAAATTCAAACTATATCAACTTTATTTAACATTTTAAAATATATTCTTCCAATCATTAATATAAAAAAATTTAAATTTTTCTATAATTTTAATTTATGTATTTAAAATATTGCATTGATCTAATTCAATTTAACTTAAAAAATTAATCTCATAAAATAAAAAATACTACATAAAACTAGATGGTGGTTGGAGTACTTAATATTCAAGTGGCTTAAACTTTTCAATTGACAACTATGTAAATATGGATATTTTTATTATAGGGCTGATAGCAATGGAGATGGAAGAATCACGAGAGAAGAAGTTCAAGAGGTAAGATTATTATTGGCTGAACTTTCTCAATCAAAACAAATAGGGTGAACTAAGAAGAGGAAAAACAAAAAGAGTGGTTCAGTTTGGGTGAAACCATATAATTGACCAATCATCGTATTTTCATAATATTATGTGCTTTCGTTATTAGTGGTTCTTTTCCTTTTTTTTTTCATATCTAGTTTTTTCTGCTTATGTGTTTTTGAGACGAGGGGTAGTGGTAAGGTCTACGTATATCTTACCTCCTTACACCTCACTCGTGAGATTCTACTTACTATGTTGTTGTTGAATCTTCCAAAATTGTGATGGTTTCAAGACTCTGAGCAGTTACTAGTATTTCAGAAGCAATTTAATTTGTATTAATAGTTAAAAAAAAAAAAATCTACATCAAGTTACTGCTATAATTGTATTCAGTAAGCATTAGTCTAAAACGTGATAAAGATGGTAGGTAACATTATAAAGTTGAGCATGTTAAAAATACTTACATTGTCAAGTAGTTGGTAATTTTATATATTTTTGTTCCTTCATCAGCTGATAATGGTGAGTGCTTCAGCAAATAAGCTCTCAAAATTGAAGGAAAATGCAGCAGAATGTGCTTCTTTGATAATGGAGGACTTAGACCAAGAAGGTCTGGGTTACATCGAGGTATCTAATTCTTGATTACAAAGGTCTATTGTATGCAATCTCACCTTGCATTTCTATCAGAGTCTGTTTCCAAGATTTACACCTGTGATCTCCTAGTCACATGACAATAACTTTACTGGTTATTCCAATGTTGCCGTCTAAAGTTAGTTGAGAACTTATCCACCTTGGATTTGCCTCCAAGCAAGTGGACCTAAGTTGCGGACTCTTCACTTTCAATGCTGCAACCGTGTCGGATTCTCCAAAAATACACTACTTTTGGTGAATCCGACATGTATCCTCTGACTCTTTTGAAGAGTCCGAGCAACATAGAAGTGGACAAGTTTCTTAACTTTCTCGACTCAACACTTTCTCCTTCTCCTGTCTAGTCATTGCTTAAACGTTTCACGTGAGAAACAATCAAAGTATAATGCATTTTAAGCTTAAATGACATCAGAATATAATGGTTTTACTTGAAATATAGTTTAATGATCATATGATCTAGGCATGAGAAGGAAGATATAATCAAGCATCGCCACCACAGAAAACAGTGTCAAAATAGTTTCATGGAGCAACTCTTGTTTGGTTAGAACTGCTAGAGATATGATGCTCTTATGTGCCTTGTGCTTCAGTTATGGCAGTTGGAAACACTTCTTCTACAAAGGGACAATTACATGAGCAACAGTTGGCCTTTAAGCACAACCAGTGTCGAGGGAAGTCCTAACTTAGGAACAAGCAAGGCCAACAACATAGTAAAGAAAGCAAGTTCTTCCCTTAAATGCCTTGTCTTAGAGAACTGGCATAGAGGCTGGATTTTTTTACTATGGTTGCTGTCTATGATCGGACTTTTCACTTGGAAATTCATGCAGTATAGGCAAATGGAAGCATTTCGAGTAATGGGTTACTGTTTGGCAACAGCTAAAGGGGCTGCGGAGACGCTCAAGTTTAACATGGCACTAATCCTTTTACCAGTTTGTCGAAACATGTTAACTAGATTGCGTTCAACAAGAGCCAGGATACTTATTCCATTTGATGACAATATCAATTTTCACAAGGTACCTGAAATTTCTTCTGATTTTTTCAGTAGTATCATATTCCTTAACTAGGGAATTGACTTGGCAGATTATTGCACATGCCATAGCTGTTGGCGTAATACTTCATGCAGCCAACCATTTAGCGTGTGATTTTCCCCATCTGGTCAACTCATCGCCAGAAAAATTTGCGCTCATAGCTTCTGATTTTGACAATTTGAAGCCAAGTTACAAAAGTCTTTTGACTGGTGTTGAGGGCATCACTGGTATTTCTATGGTAATTTTGATGACTATAGCCTTCATACTGGCAACACGACGCTTCAGGAGGAGCACACTGAGGTTGTCACCCCCTCTGAACCGATTAACGGGCTTTAATGCATTTTGGTATTCTCATCACCTTCTTGCATTGGTCTATATATTGTTACTACTACATGGAACATTCCTGTACCTTGTCCACAAATGGTATCAGAAAACGGTAAGAACTATGAAGATAATTCATACGAAGGGAGCATTTAATTGCAAAAGATGATATGCTGATAATGTATCACCAATAACAATTGCAGACGTGGATGTATATTTCCATTCCATCAATCCTGTACATTGCAGAGAGGACTTTGCGAACATGGCGATCAGAAGACTATGTAGTAAAGATCTTGAAGGTAAGTTGCCAATGAGGCCTTCATCTCTAGCAAACTAATGGCAAGAAACTGATACATTTGGTTACATAGATGGCATTTTCATCAATTACATTTGTATTCTTGGGACAGTACCTCCTAATGTGAAATTGTAAAACCACCTAAGAATGTAGGGAGAGGAAGATCCAGAACAAAATAGGATGAAACAAATAAAGAATTGATTTTCGGACCTTACAGGTTTCTGAACTTCCTGGAGATGTCTTAAGCTTGACCATGTCGAAACCAGCTGGCTTCAAATACAAGAGTGGGCAGTATATATTCCTGCAGTGTCCAACAATATCCTCATTTGAATGGTAGGTATGGCTGTTTCACATGCAAGCTACTATGTTCCCAACAGGCATTGATCGAACATATGTATCACTATTTTTCCAGGCATCCATTTTCTATAACATCAGCGCCAGGAGATGACTACCTCAGTGTTTATATCCAGATTGTAGGTGACTGGACAAAAGAACTTAAGAGGGTATTTACAGAGATTCCAGCATGTGTTGTTGGTCGAGCCAAGTTTGAAGAACATCAAAGTGTTGATCAAAGAGGGTAACTTACTACTTCCGACCAGAAAAACCTACATCATGATTTCCTTTTCGAGGTCTTAAAATGCTATCAACCATGCAGTTTACCTCGATTGCTAGTTGATGGACCATATGGCGCTCCAGCACAGGACTACAAAATTATGATGTCTTACTTCTTGTAGGACTTGGTATTGGAGCTACACCTTTTATAAGTATCCTAAAGGATCTACTGAACAATACAAGAGCACATGATAATGTGGTAAAATCTTACTTCATCACAACTTCAAAACTATAACGTTGTAATGCTCCAAGTAAAAATCTTTGGTCCATGATAATGCTGTTTCAGGATTCGAATACTGAGACCACCTCATCAGATGATAGCTGGACAAGCTTTGTTTCTTCAAGCACAGGATCAAGTGTGAAAAAGAAATCACAAAGGACAAGAACTGCACATTTTTACTGGGTTACCAGAGAACCTGGATCCTTAGAGTGGTTCAAAGGAGTGATGAATGAAGTTGCAGAGATGGATCGTAAAGTAGTACACACATACTTGATGCTATATGTCCTTAAACTGCCCACATTTCTTCCCTCCTCCTTATTAGTTGATCATTCTGTTTTAATATTACCAATTAGTTGCCAATCAACTCAGTTATGTTCCTGTATTCTGGTCATGGAACAGGGTCAGATAGAGATGCATAATTATCTGACGAGCGTTTATGAAGAGACTGATGCCAGATCAGCTCTCATCACCATGCTTCAGGCACTTAATCATGCAAAACATGGTCTTGACATCCTGTCTGGCACTAGGGTATGACCCATTACTTACTACAATTAAATGAAAAAGAAAATAAAAGTTGTTTCACTTAAACAGTGCTGACATTGAAACTAATTCTACTGCAGGTGAGGACACATTTCGCAAGGCCCAAATGGGTTGAAGTTTTCAAGACCATAGCTCTGAAACATTCTTATTCAACAGTAGATAAAGAATCTCTACGATCTCAATCATGATAATTTATTAAGCACCAGCAGTTCTTACAAGTGCCCCTTCCTACATGATTGTGCTACTTCACTTTGACCTAATGCCATTCTACTGACTATCATCACATAAAATAACTAGTATCAAAGGTTTTATACAAGACTGAAGAAGAATCTTAAAATGCAGCAATATTGCTATATCCAAAGAACAACGTGGTTGTAGACTAGATGAAGACAGTGGACATAACTCTACAACTATAACACATCATCAAGTGGTTTGAGACCATATTATACTCAGTGGGGCTGATTCAATCTTACGTTCCTTTAGAAAGGACCTAAAGGCATAGATCAGTTATTACAGAAGTCATGACCAGTAACTTCTGTGCACTTCATGATGAAGTATTCAAACAATTAGATCAACTAATACCAGAAAGTATTTAGCTTATTGAAGCATTTACAAGCTAGACATCCAACCAGGCACATTCCAGTTAACATTGAATATAAAAAAAACATAATACATAAATATGCCCTTTAACTTGACTTCAGTTAGCATATATGCCACTCCAACTCTGGCTGTGCACAAGTAGACACTTAAACTTGTATAAAATTGAACAAGTGAACACACGTGTCCTACATGGTATAATACACGTAGGATGCCACGTGAGACACAAAATTGCCATGTAGTATGTTATGTATGACGAATGTGTCTATTTGTTCAAGTTTTGGATAGTTAAAGTGCCTGCTTGTGCACCGATAAAGTTAGAGGTTATAGTTGCTAGCTTAAGCCAAGTTAAGGTCATATTTATGTATTATGCCATTGTAAAAGAAAAGAGAAATCAAATAGAACAAAACAAACCAAAAGTTAAAAAGAGAAAGTGCAAAATGAAACTGGAGATTAAAAATAACCAAGGTAGATTCACTAACAAAATGATATGCAGGAGTCTTCTACTGTGGGATGCCTGTCTTGGCAAAGGAGTTGAAGAAGCTATCACAAGAATTAACTTACAAGACATCCACGCGTTTCGAGTTCCACAAGGAGTACTTCTGATATTAGAAATTTTCACTAATAATACAAGTGGATTGTTTCCTTTACATTTTGTAATTATTTATGTGAAGCATTTACATGTGTATTTCAATTCAAAAATGTAAAATGCATGTATCATATAAGATACTATGTTGAAAGACAATTGTTTTTCTCTAGAAAATTGTACACATGATCATTAAAGCAATCATTTTACAGAAGAACCATATTATTGCACCATAATGCACATCTTCTGAGCAAAAAAACACATGAGATGTCAAGAAAGGTCAATCAAACTCTTAGAGGGTAAAATGTCACGACCCAAGCCTCGGGTCTAGGTGCGACATAGCAAATACAAACCCCAAGTACCCCAAACAAGCCTCATAGCATACATAAGCACATCCTTGGTTAAGAAGCATGGATCAATCATCAACAATTAGTACTAAAGGAATTTGGGACTTGGGACGCACTCTATGGGGACAAAGGATAAGGAATTTCCGGCATTTACACCAAGTAAATATAAGGGAAAAGAGGATATGTGATGCACTTTATGGGAATAGGGACTAAGGAATTTCACCATCTTAATAATATCATCACAAGCAACAAGATATAAGGGAGAGGGACTAAGGGAAAGTCTTCGTAGATACATAAGTATTGCATGAGTCGTAACATATCATATTATCCAACAATACCTCTAACAACTTGTTTGGATAGTGGTTTGTGATTTCATAATGTATGGTATTGTACAGTATGGTATGATATTGTACAGTACAATACCATACAATGTTTGGATAGACTGTATGGGTTGCTATTATTTAATGACAATTTGTTGTTTGATTTGACTATATGGTACTGTATCGTAACTTATAAATTTACAAAAATGTCCTTAATTAGTATAAATATTAACTTTATCAATATTTTTTAATTTTTTTTAAAAAAATATATACAAAGAATCAAGTAGGGAAACATACAAGCTAATATATCTCCAATCAATACAAACAACACAAGAAAATAAAAAAGTAGTAAGAACTTTTAAAAAAACGAACCTCAAAAAATAGATTAAAACGTGAAAGAAAAAACAGGAGGCGGAAAAAAGTTTTAGAAGTTGATGCGGGGGAAAATAAGTAATACAAAAACACTACATATATTAGAGTAAAGTTTAACAAAGGATAAATTAAAACTATTTAAATTTATATAAGGGCACAATTGGAAAAAAAATAAGGAAACCATGGGATACCACCAAATTAGTAGCTTCAAAAAGTGAGGGTTTTCATGGTTACAGTACCATGAAACTAAACCATATCATACCATATAACTAATGAAACAATCCAAACAAATGTTATTTTCTTAATAACAATATCATACCATACTACGAAAAACCACCATCCAAACAAGTTGTGAGTCATAGATGGGATAGGAGTCAAGACATGTCCTGGGCTCACCCTCAAAAGTAAAGTAATAAGAGTATCAACGTCATAAAATAAGCAATATAGATAAAAGATGGATATTGGCCTCGAACTAGAGGACTCACCATAAGCAATATCTTCTATGATCCAATGCTAGCCTCGTGGGGATATCGAGGAGTACCATCCCTGCACGATTAAATCATATATGCATAGAGTACTCTGTAGTACTTTGAATATACTAGTATATGGGCATGCAATGTAATAAAGTACAAGTCATAAGCTAGTGAACAATATGATCATGTAAGACATTTCTCAATCCACGGAACATAATATAAGACATGTGGAAAGTAAAGAATGTATACTCATTGATTTTATGATGAAACAGTTAAACTTAGAATAATAAGGAACATATGCCATTAAGCATAAGTGTAATTTTAATACCTTTCGAAAAGTAATGCATTTCTTAAAAGGAAGAACCATCTTACTACGAATGAGACA
Organism: Solanum clarkiae; assembly: GCA_011800125.2. Classification (NCBI taxonomy): domain Eukaryota; kingdom Viridiplantae; phylum Streptophyta; class Magnoliopsida; order Solanales; family Solanaceae; genus Solanum; species Solanum clarkiae. Next base: position 16,023,800 of record JAABOM020000092.1, on the reverse strand, counting down.
CTAATGATCATAATGAAGAACATCATAAATATTAGAAGAGAATAACATATTCCTTTATGTGAAATACCTTTAGCTATATAGGGACTATAAGCATGTGTAAGGAAATTATTTAAATTTATATAACAATAAGTCATATGCATCTTAGAAACACCTACAATAGTAGTAACCATCTTTGGATATAATAAAAAGGGACCATCGTAAATCATCATGAGAGGAAACCTTCGGGACATGAGGGGAACGTGAATATATATGAGAGCAACCTTTAACTGACATAAACCATTTGAGCTAAAACATGGAGTCCTGACGTTTTTCCTACACCGAAAGAAGGGGGAAGTCACTTGCCAAGATGATCTCCTAAGATGCCTAAGTGGATCCGCTAAAGCTAGCTAGTAAGCAAACCTCTACTTACAGATGGTCCAGAAGTCAACCTCTACTACAAATTTAATCCATCTAGTAGTTGCTATTGCACAGAGAAAAGCCTAAGAAAATGTTGCAAAATTGCAATAGAGGGGCTTACAAGGGCCCCTACGGCTCGTAGAGGTGACCCTTTAAGTAACCCTTCCCGTGTCTATAAGGACCTACGAAAGGGTCTACGATTTGTAAGAGTATCCACGACCTGTAGGATGGTTTCGTGGCAAATTCCAGTAACCAAACATTTGGGACACCCTCCTGTTCGAGATGGACTTATGGCCTATAAGTGGTCTTACAGCCTGTATAGGGTCTTATAAGTCCCTTCGGTAGTTTTTGACAGGGGTATTTATGTCCATTCCTACCCATTTTTAATCCAGTTGTTAAACATTGTGGACTTAATTTAAGCCCTAAATCAGAATCCTAAGTGTATTTTCACCATTCTTCATGCTTAGGGATTTCTTGAGAGCAACGAAGAGGAGAGGAAAGTGGGGGCTTCGAGTTCAAATGCAAGGATCGATTGAGCTTTGATTGATTATCCTATTTCTAGGTATGTAAGGCTTCCTAAATTATTTAACTATGTTCATTCACACATCCTTTCACCTACTTGAGTCGAAATTGAGAATAAGACTTGAGATTTGAAAAATCCTATCATCATAATATCGAATTTACTGCATTTATTATGAATTCTTATGATGATGTATGAGGTACTTGCTGCATTGCACAACTACTGATATGAAATTGAGATATAATTCTATACTTGATAGCATGAACCCCAAACTACATGACTTTTATAAAATTCTGTACATGGATTCAGTTGAGGTTTGAGTTTTCTTACCTGAGTTGAGTAACTTGAGCATAATCAAGCATGAGAAACATGTTGCATTTTAATCGCATGTATATTTATACATGTTACTTGCATTCCATGATGAGTCCAATTGAGTGTGTCCGAATGACCATTTTGTCATGCTCAAAGTCCCATTAACGCGGACTGGCACCCATTGCTGATAAGGCTCGGGAGAACCAACCTGTACCTATGCACCTTTTATACATATTATAAGTGTTTTCCATATTCAACATTCTTTTAAGAAAGTAACAGTAATAACAAGCCAAAAGGAAATGCATATGATTATGCTATCGGAGCCAAGGTGTCTAAAGTATGAGACATGACTATACTTTACTTTACATTGTCTACAAAGCCTCTAGATAATGAAAAGTATCTGATAAGGGTCAGGATAGGCCCTGCCTCGACTAACTATACAATACAAAAATAGAAGTTGTAGACACACCAAGCTCCGAAGCATCCTGGAGCTTGATAACAACAGCTGAATATCCTGTACTCCTACTAGGGAGAGCTACTAGCACTTGTACCTGCAACATGAAATGCAGGTCCCCCGTAAGGGATGTCAGTATGAGATAATATACTGAACATGTGAGGTAGAAAATACTGTATATGAGTTAAGAACTCAAATGAAATCATGCATCGGTGTGAAGATAAGAGATCACCTTTAGTCATACTGTGGAATCATATACTTTATATTCTTTTTTATTACTTTACCTTTACTGTATAATCTATGTACATCATGTTGTACAAATGACTAGCTGATCAGTGGTAAATCTATATCGGGATTGGCCCTGGCTAGGCTTTTCTTTTCACCCCTTGGGACCCCCGTGATAGGATCGACCCGAGTTAGGTGATTCTTCCACCCCTAGAGCTACTACCCATCAAAGCAATATACTTTATCTTCTAATTACTTTTCAGATGACTCTTTTGGTGCTCATAATATTGGAACTATAGGACTGTAGATACAACATATGACATGTAAACAATCATAAAAGATAACCCCGTAATGAAAGGAGTAGGTTACACAAATAATGAAATGTATAGGAGGTAGAATAACCCATGGAATTTATTTGGTAGAAAGAACTCGTGTATCTTGGTATCCAAGTATGTATGCAGGTTTGCAAGTGACTATATATGAGAGCATATGAACCTGCGAAAGAGTGCAGACATGACTGTTTGTTATATCGGAGTTGGTGAGAGCCTCTATGTACCTAGGAAGAGTCTAGATTTCATGCCAAGTAATACGAAATCGAGTAGCCTTACATACCTCGTTGTACCACCTTGCTATTACCTCGAAATAACCTTCCTTTCCTCCAAATATTTATCTACAATAGAGTAAGCAATAAGACTGGTATTAACAACTAAGTAACACTTCTTGGCAGTCCAATCTTATAAAAAGTACCATCCGAGCAGCAAGCTTGTATTTAGCGACCCAAAGGCATTCTTTCAACCTTTCCACTTATAATCGTATTTTCCAACAACCAATCTTATGCACATGTAATATACAACTTGTTTTATACCCTTAACAGTCTTACAATAGTTCACAAGGCACAACACGTAACAATTATACACAACATACAAATTGGAAGCATAACATTACGTCCCTTTGCTACATTATGATGTCAACAATTCCAAACCTTTACCAATTTCAACCAAACTGTTCCCACAAAATTTATACATAAAAATAGTCCTAAAATAGTTCAAAAATAGTCCTCAAAATAGGTGGAGGACGTGAGACCATAGTCCTCAATCAATCAACCCATAATTTCTACAAACATCACACTTAGGATAACACGTTAAACCTCGATTGTTTACATATAAGCAAACAATGCAGCAACCTTTATACATCATTATAAAACTGAAACAAATTAAGAAAAGTAACCTTCTTTCATAATCAAGCCAATCAAGAAGAGAAAACTTCCCAAATAAACAAGAAAAGTATACAACAACCCTTGGAACACATGATCTCCAAAAGTTTTAGCATATACCTAACCAACATAGTCTCTTGTTTTCATAAGAAAACCATACTAAACACATAAATAAACTTAATTAAAATTACCTTTAAGGTGTAGGGCTTCTCCAAGAACTATAAAGGTCTCCTTGTGGCTGCTTTGCAAGGTTAAGAAAGTGTAGAGAGAAAGCCTTAAGAAAATCTGATTTTTTTACAAGTTGAAGTGGCTTAAAGGTGCTGCTTGTAAGCCCTTTTAAAGAGAAAATTTTGGCAAACTTTCTCTTGAACATTTAGCCTTATTTTATCAAGTTAGTAATGTATCATTTTCCCTCTTTCACTTGGGCATTAATGGGTTGCAAATTGATGGGCCTTTGCTACCCATTTTCCCCTTTCTCTTTAATTAATTGGGCCTAAATTATCAAATGAATTGTGATGTCTTTGGGCTATTTTAATATTCTTCTTGGGCTAAAAATATAGTCCATTTATGAAGCTAGAACATGGGTTAGTGAACGGATGGAAGATTTGGCAAAGTGTTGCTCCATGGAAGGTACCATGGGTCATGTGGAACTCCACGGGTTGTGTGGAGTGCCTGTGACAAGGTACTTAATCCAAAAATTGAAGTTGGTAGTCTATTTGAACAAGAAGTCTTGTCATGACCACGGAGGCCTCCATGGTCGTGTGGAGCCTTACAGCCCATGTGGAGGCTCGTGGCACCATAATTGGTGCTTGAAAATGTTGCCTAGGCTCCACTCCAAGGACCACAGGTCATTCCCCTTGCCACGGGTCGTAGTGAGGGGCGTGGCGTAATACTTAGCAAGAAAAACTCCCCCAAATACCCATTATTCCTCTCTTGTACTCACCCCATGACTAGCCACACGGCCCGTGCCACTGGTCGTGCCCTATATATTAGGCCACAAATTGCCTTTTCTAACTTAAGACACCTCACATGACCCATAGAAGACACTACTGCTCGTATAGGAGCCCGTGGGGCTTCACTACACGAGAGGGTCGTATGAAAATGGTCATAACTCCTTCATTTGAACTCGAAATGAGGTGAAACTAAGTGCGTTCGAAAGATAACTCAAAGGGATTTCATTTGACATGTCATGGGCCGCCTAGTTCTAATTATACTAAAAGTTATGACTGTTTAAAGTTGATCCTTCTACCGATACTTATGTCGAACATAGCCAACAGAAATTCTTTTGAATTTGGCTTGTCGTAGTGGCCCATGACAACCTTAAACGACATACATAAGCTTGGAAATTCTTGGTCCTTACATAATCTCCCCTTTGGGAACATTCGTCCTCGAATGTGGAAGAACAAAACTTGAAAGACTTGGCTTAGAACACAAAGCCTCCAACCATATGATCAATGCATAGTTTACTAGTTGAAGATCATAAAGTAGTTAAAACTCATGACAAAAATGTATTCAATTCATTTAAAACATAATGTAAATCATTTCAATGTACATGCAAGCATGTCATGCCATGAGATTCAAGAATTGAAAGGGTCGGGACCGCTTGGGAAAAGAAAGAACCTAGTGCCTTACGCTTAGGTAGATTGGAAAAAATAGGGATGTCGCCTTATCAAGATTGGTTCGGCTTCTCCGATGGTACTTTCAACTTGTCGTTTTCCCCAATGGGTCTTGACAAATGCTACACCTTTATCAATCATCTTTTCTACCCTTTCCATCCAATACCTCCACCGAGACCTTCTTCTAAGTCAACTTTTCCTCCACAACACCCAGACTTCAAAGAGTTCTATTGCACTAGAGTCACCAACACATCCCCTTAACCTAGAAGCATGAAGAACCGGACAAATCACTCCCCTATCCGTAGGAAGTTCCCATACTTATGCAATCTACAACCCTCTCTCTACATTATATGAGGACTCACTACCCTAAACTCAATTGTCAACCTTAAACACTTGTTAAGACCCGTAATTTAACGTAAACCCCGAACGTCCTCAATCGGACCAAATTAATTAAACTTTGGGACCAAGAGTGTAATTTTTCCTAACTTGGTCTTTCAAGATTAAATTAAGGTGGGGCCTTG
>JAABOM020000092.1:15963607-16018443 GCA_011800125.2 Solanum clarkiae | reverse complement strand
TTTTGGGGAATGTTTAGGATGATATGAGGGTGAAATAAGGCTAAGTATATGTATTTTTAAGTGTGGGAACCCTTAGGGCCAAGACTTAAAAGTCTTGGACCGAAGTCAAGAGAAAATATGACCAAAACGGACTGCTCACTGGAAATTGCATTTTCTGTACGGGTGAGTTTTACGAAAATGGGATTTAATCCTTCATCCGAACTCGGAATGAGGTGAACCAAAGTGCGTTTGAAAGATAATTCAAAGGGATTTCAGTTTGTAGGTCATGGGACACCCATCTCTTTGTGTGCTAAGAGATATGCCCCTTCAAAATGGACCCTCCTAAACAGCAAATTTTGTGATTTTCGAATTTTGATACGGTTGCTCTAAAATTCGTGTTAGACCTATTTCCCACTCAATTTGACTCCCTAAACAAGAATATGAAGTTGGATTTTCAAAATAACAAATGGATTTTTAGATATATGGAAAACACGATTCTGGGCACTTCCGAGGCACGTTTTCTGGCACTTTTTTTTGTTGGGGGGGGGGGAGTCGTTTCAATATCTCCCCCTTGGTAACATTCGTCCCCTAATGTAGAAGAGACATACAAGACAAGATTAATCATGAACAAATCATCCCCAATATGAATGCAACATTACATTTAAAATACTATTTTCAAAATCTCAACATAAGTGTAAAATCATCATAAACTTGCCAACTTAAACATGAATGTATATGAATGACATAGAGACTGAAATGCAAGACTTGAAATTATAAGAAGGACTTGACGTGTTATCATAAGCTTGAATAAAATGAAAGAGATATGGATATTTCTCCTCTATGCCTGATCCGGCTCCCCGAGAGACACATACGAATAGATGACTCTTCTGAAAGGGCCTTGAAGAACACTACATCATTATCAATCCACTTCTCCTCTCGTCCATCCAACACCTCCACCGGGACCATCGCTTAAGTCAACTTACCCTCCTTAACACCCACAACCTCAAAGTGTTCTATAATACTAAAGTCACCAACACATCATATCCACCTAGAAGCATGACAAATCGGATTAACCATATCTACACCCAAAGGCAATCCCCAAACTTGATCAACTTTGCCAACCTCCCCCTACACTCTATAAGGACTCACAATCCTCAGCTCAATTGTCAATCTTAAATACACCTAACCTACTTGTACCATAACCACCATCTCCACCTTGGGAGACAACCTCCACTCTATCATCTTCTCACTCAAGACTTCCAACTATAATAAGGTGGACTCAAGGCCTTGCCTAATCTAGTCCGCTTATCCTAAGAAGATTTGGAACCATTAAGAACCCTATACTACCATTCTAAACTTCCTTTAACCTAACTCCCTATCTAGCCGATCGATGGACTCTACTAGTCTCCTCCTTGCCACTATCAACAACACATGCTAGGGTACCTAGAGTACCAACCGCAACACTAGCCTTACCGGGAAAAAAACTAATGCAAACTCGCCTCATAATTCTTAAAGACTTCTAACCACCTTCTTGCTACCCACAATGCACACTTACCACATTTAGCAAACAAGCTCTCATCCTCCAAGACATGCAACACTACCCCCAAATGATTCACAAGCTTTAAACAAATCAATACTTCCTTACTAGAAATCACCACAAACATGCCAAGGTAGGGTTTTAAGACCCTATTCAAGAAACCTACAATCATTACCAGTGCATAAGTCAATCAAGCAAATCCATCAATACTAATAATGCTCACTACTAATCCGAAAAGACACCTAGGGATATCACCTACCTTCATCCTCACTGAGGGACAAAACCCGAACCAAAGATCAATCTTAGAGAAGTAACTAACCCATCGTAGTTGACCAAATAGATCGACCATCCTTACCCATCATATTACAACCTTATGGGTTCTACACTCATTAGAATCATGCTATGCAAGTAACCTAAACTACCCCAAGACCCTCAATACAACAAGCTAAGTCGTCATCCCATATGAATACTTAATATAATATGCATGTACAAACTCTCAAAGAGGCAATAGTAATTTTTCAACTTATTTCAATGCATAGTTGGACTTAAAAGTCAAATACCATTCATAATAATTCATACTTAGGCTCAAATGCCAAAATTATAATTTCATAGTCATAATACTGATGCATAGGAATGACCCATTCATATACAAAATGGTGCAAGCACCCAAAATGCTTAAAGAGCAAAAATCAAAGATATATATGTGATCACAATATTGTCATAACCAACCTTTTATCAAAATCATACCATAAAACGAAATTGCGCTTACCTATAACTTAACTTTTCAAAATAATCCGTGTACATGAATGCATATGCTATGAATAATGAGAAAATGACATGGGTAATTAAAAATTCGTTTAAAATCAACATTTATGGTACGAAGTTGAAGTGAAAACATAATTAATTCCATATTTAAATCCATAGTGTAATATCTCATGCATAAATGATTTCAAAAGGGGAACATGCATACTTATAACTCCATAAACCTAAGGTAAATCCTCATAAAACAGTTTAAATCACATTAAAATCATCAAATAAACACTACCGATGCATCAATAGAATATTAGGAATCATAATATTTTCTTGAAAATAAATTTTGGGTCTCTTTGATTGGAAGGAATCAAGGATCAACTCACATACACATGAATCCTACTAGCACCAAAGAATAGCACAAGAAATAGCAACCCCCATACCTATCAAATCACCCTACTCACAACCTCCAGCAATAGCCAACTAAACCCAAGAGGCTCCTCATATCCGGTGAAGTCAAAGGTCTAGGCTAATTTCTAATCACTTTCATCTTTTTAAGGTCCACCTTAATACCATCACTCGGCACCACACAACCTAGGAGGCAACCTCTTACCACCAAAATTCCCATCTCACCTATTAGCACCCAACCTTCTTCCTTAAACTTGTAGTACTACTCTCAAATGATTCACATGCACTACCTCATTAGAGAACGAACCACATTCTCATCACCAAAACCACCATAAACCTATTAGAGTAGGGACTAAAGATCTTACTCATGAGACATATAGGCATAACCAGCGTACTAGTCAAACCAAAAGACACTACCCCAAATTCAAAATATCGAAAAGGGGCATTCAAGGCCTCATCTACCACCAACAACAATTCTATAAACAAAACAACTTAGGTTCACCTTCTCCAATTCTCACAAGATGATAAATGCAACCCCTTAAAGACTAATTGTACCTTAAGACATGAAATGGATCTACCTCCCTTGTTATCACTTAACAATCTCCCCTTCAAAGATGGGCTCATTAGCAATTCAGGATCTAACTCTATGGGTCCTACCATCCATGAAGACACAACATGCATGCAACCATTCCATCCCTAGTATGACATCAAAATCTACTATGCCAACTCCAACAAGCCACAAAGCAAGACAAATGTAATACAAACTCGAATCAACACCTATGAATTTTCTAGCAATAATATACCTAACCAAGATATAAATTCCAAAGGTTCACATCACAACTCGGGGCACACAAGAAGCTCCACCATCAACTAAAAGAAGAGAGAAGAAATAGTGAAACTCGGATCCATCAAAATCAAAACCTTCTACTTACCTTCCTTCACCTTCCTCTTTGAAGCGGCATGATCAACTAAAAGAGCAAAGAACATTCGTTAGAGGGGAAATCCCTATCTCACTTCTAAAGCACGACATAGATCATGAAGAAGGAAAATATTTCCTAAAACGTCTCATAGCCTCTTACTCATAGTTGCGGTGCACAATACAATCATGAATAAGACTCTAATCGACACGATGTGTTGGACTTCGGGAATCTAGCAACCTAGTGCTCTGATATCATGTTCATCACGACCCAAACCTAGGGGCTATGCGTGACCGGCGAATGGGGGAATCCGAAGAAACCCCAAACAAGTCTCAAAGCATATCATTACACATCCTTGGTTGCGAAACAACTAAATGACATTTGAACAATGGAAAATAAGGGAAAAAGGGACTAAGGGAGAACTTGTCATAACATAGAGTCAAGAGATAATAGAATCAACTTATGACATAAATACATAGCTTTGTCCAATAACACCTCTACTACATATATAATGGCAGGGGACAAGACATACAACCGGGCTCACCCTCATAGTCATAAGTAAATGATAAAGTAAAGAAAATCTTAATACATAGTATGAGAAAATAATCGTTGTCCCTAGAATGGAGGACTCAACAAAGGCTAACTTGAACAATCCATCTAGCCACAAGAAGAATCAATAGGATCTCCGGTCTCTACATGGTGATATCATGTAGGCAAGAGTATGAGTTAGTACGTTTGAATGTACTAAGTATGTGGGATGCAATGCAACAATAGATAGGCATCATAATCCAAAATGCATAACGATAGGCAATAGGCATAATATAGAAATATGACATGTATGATCAATGCATAAGTAAAATATGCTTAAGTAAATCATGCTCGTATAAGATATCATATGTGAAGAAGAGACCAAGCTAGCTTTCCAACCTTGGTTGGTTGATGATGGTCACACACTGATCATCCTAGGTCGTGAGGTATAAAGTCCTCACATGGTTGATGTTGGTCACACCCCAATCATCCTAGGTGGTGAAGTATAAACCCCTCACATGGTTGATGTTGGTCACACCCTAATCATCCTAGGTGGTGAAGTATAAACCCCTCACATAGTTGATGCTGGTCACACCCCAATCATCCTAGGTGGTGAGGTATATGCCCCTCATATAGTTGATGATGGTCACACCCCAATCATCCTAGGTGGCGAGGTATAAACCCCTCACATGGTTACCTGGGATCCTATCCCCCGGATTGGGCATGGTCTACTGCAACATTTTATATAGGATTCATCATAAGCTCTAATGTAATGCCTCATGTAGGAATAATTATGTACATAAGCACATTTCATCATCATAACATCATTCATATCATATCTCATGCTTTGGACCCTCAATTTCTCAAGAAAACATAACCAGACATTTTATTAAATACTTTGAGGGTGTGTAATTGGGGTAAAAGAGCATGCAATTTAGAGATTAAATCATGTAGGAAAACCAGTGGTAAAGCCTTTAATTAAGATCTTGCAATACCCCCAAGACATTCACATCAAAACCCATCATCAATTCCAACACTAGATCCAAGATTTGAAGCTCAAATAATGCTAAAATAACCATACTTTCATGAACTAAAATCACTGTGCAGTAAATTTATTAATATACAAGACCCACATGAATCAACTTTAAATCATGCAATATTAATTAGAAGAGGGTTTAGGTACCATGGATGGAAGGACCCAATAGTTCAATACCACATACCTTAGCTTTAGAGAGGTTCTTGAAGAAGACTTTAATGGAGACTTGAAGCTTGAATGAAATCCTTGAAGAAATCCTTAAGATTGGTCTTGAGTTGGGACTTGAATTTAGGGTGAAATATGAGTCTAAATGTTTGAGTGAGTTTTGGAGAATGTTTAGGATGATATGAGGGTGAAATAAAGCTAAGTATATGTATTTTCAAGTGTATGAACCCTTAGGGCCAAGACTTAAAAGTCTTGGACCGAAGTCAAGAGAAAATAGGACCAAAATGGATTGCTCACTGGAAATTGCATTTTCTGCATGGGAGAGTTTTACAAAAATGGCATAAATCCTTCATCCAAACTCGGAATGAGGTGAAATGAAGTGCATTAGAAAGATAATGCAAAGGGATTTCAGTTTGTAGGTCGTGGGCTACCCTATTCTTTGTGTGCTAAGAGAAATTCCCCTTCAAAGTGGACTCTCCAAAATAGAGTATTTTGCGATTTTTTAATTTTGATATGGTTGCTCTAAAATTCGGGTTAGACCCATTTCCTACTAAATTTGACCCTCTAAATAAGAATATGAAGTCACATTTTCAAAATAACAAATAGATATTTATGTATATGGAAAAAAAGATTTCGAGCACTTCTAAGGTATGTTTTCGGGCATTTTTTTTTCTGGGGTCATTTCAATAGGCTCAGATTTGGTTAAGGAAGATCTGGAGTAGGTGAGGTTGATAAAGGAGAGATTAAAGATGGCCCAAAGTAGACAAAAGTCTTATTTCGATGTGAGGAGGAGGGACCTTGAGTTTAATGTTAATGATTGGGTTTACTTGAAAGTCTCACCCATGAAGGGTGTGATCCGGTTTGGAAAGAGAGAGAAATTGATCTCAAGGTTTGTGGGACTATATAGAATTTTGAGGAGGCTTGGTAAAGTTGCATATGAGTTGGAGTTGCCTACGTAGATGATTATGGTTCATACGGTCTTCCATGTGTCCATGTTGAGGAAGTGTGTGGGTGACCCAAATGCTATAGTGCCCTCAGAGGTTGTGGGTGTTGTGGAAGATAATTTGACCTATGAGGAGTTTTCGGTGGAGATATTAGATAGACAAATAAAGAGGTTGAGAAACAAAGAGGTAGCATCTGTGAAAGTCCTTTAGAGGAATCAACAAGTTGAAAGTGCCATATAGGAAGCCGAGGCGGACATGAAAAAGTGATACCCATATTGCTTCCACTCTACTCAAGCCAAAGGTAATAATTTAAGTCTCATCTATAATTTCAAATCTTAAGTTTCATCCCCCAAGTCATTTTGCATGCATTCATGTTTATGGTGACGAGTTTATGGTAATTTTTGATATTCATGTTGAGACTTTTTTAAAATGATGTTGAAGTGCATTTGTTGCATTCATGTTGGACTGCAATCTTCGTAATTACTTCTCTTACATATATTTCTTTGACATTCAGAGACGAATGTTCCCAAGGGGGAGATATATAAACACCCCTTATATGCTTTGGAATGCCCCATAATCGTAATTAACATCGATGCGTGATTTCAAAAATCCAACTTCACATTCTTGATTAAGGGGAAAATTGAGTGAAAAATGGGTATGACCCAGATTTTAGAAGACCCACAGTAAAAAATAATTTTCACTAATTTTTGGACATCTAGTGTCTGTCCATACCCAGGCCGGGACGCGCTTGTGGCACGAACTAGTGTATTTTATGATTCGCGTCTGATCTGTATCACGCCTGGTCGCTGTCCAGTATAATAATTTTTCCAATTTTCTTATTTCGTCCAAGGGCATTGGGGTAATAGCCCCATTCCTATTTAAACGTGAAATCTCCCATACTTAGCCATTTTTTCAACTCTATAACTCACAAAATCCTCTCCTCTCCAAGACTTTATCAAATCTCTCATTCAAATTCAAGGATTTCAAGCTCAATATTTGAACTCAAGAACCTATCTCAAGCTTCAAGTCTCATTCAAGTTCATTTTGAGTAAATTCAAGGCTTAAGGTATGTGGGTCTTTATCTATGGGTCCTTTCACCCATAGAACCCAACCTTCTCATTGTATGAAAATTGCATGATTTCAAGTTGTATTACTCATGGGTATCTTTTATTATGAAATATGAACATAAATTATGTTGGGCTTTTATCAAGTATTGATTAATTATGCATTAATATTTATTTCAAGCTTATTCCATGAATTGATTTTGTCTATTGAGACTATGCATGATTTCAGCTATGAAACTATGAACTATTATGACCTTTGAGATGGATTTAAGATATCCTAAATCAGAGTTTTACTATAATATTGGTGGGTTGATTTGCATTAAGTTTACTCTTCTTGATTTACTCTTGAGTTGCATGATTTTGAAAAAAGTATCATGAAGCAACCATGTGTTTGATAAAATTACATGACAAGAATTCTCAAGTGTTGATGACCTATTACATGATTTATAAGTCCAGTGACTTCATTAAGATTAAGAGATTTCAAGCATGTATTGAATTCATGAAAAGTATCTATGATTTTACAAGTATCAAGTTAAGCCCTATTTCAAGATCTTTTACTCTTGTGAGCCGTTCATTTTAAAACAAGAGATCATGTATGATTATTATCTACTCTCATGTTCAAGTTAGGCTCAGTACTAGAAGTCAAGCATATTTATAAGCTACTCATGTCATGTTATCATATATCTTACAAGTTGTTCATGTTATGATTAAACTATGATTATTTCAAGTATTCCATGAGATTTGACTTAGCACCGATTGAGGCTTATGATGGGGGTTCGACTCAGGGGGTCCTTATACAAAGTCTTTAATCTCTAAACTATGTGTCACCATAGGATTATATATTATGCCCTTTCTATACTAGTTGTTCCATCTAGTTCATGTTATCATGTTTGGTTTACCTTGGTAAGTAGAACACACTTTGCTGGGGGTGTCATGCCCGGTCACCTGTACGGAGGAGGTGTCATGCCTTGGAGTCCAAGTTGCAGTTGCTTGGTCTATGTCGGTTGAGGTCTCTTCCCATATATATATGATATATCATGCAAGTTGAATGTTTTCCAAGCATATTTTATTACAAGCATTGATCATGCACGTCATATTGAGATTATATACCCATTGATTATGATTATGTATTTTGAATATATAGATTATGTCTTTGTTGCATTGTATCCTGCATACTTAGTACATTTAAACGTACGAACGCATACTCTATAGCTACATGATATTACCATGTAGGGACCATAGCTCCTTTTTATCATCCTTTTCCACATGGCTAGTTTGATTCTCCAAGAAAGCTTTTGGTGAGTCCTCAACTCCGAGGATAATATCTACTTATTTCATGCTATGATGAGACCTGTTCCTTATGTTGGATGTTATTATTATAAGGGTGATCCTGGAAGTGTCTTATCCCCCACTCTATTCTAAAGTAGAGGTGTTGTTGGATACTAAGTTTGTATATGCTTTCAAGCTTGACTCTTCTTATGTTTCTATGTTTATGAAAGATTTCTCTTTGTCCCACTTCCCTTGTTACACTTGACTCTTGTTGATGTTTATTTTACTTCTGCGCAACCAATAATGTGTGCATGTTACAATCAAGAGGTTTATTTGGATTGTCTCCAGACTTTTCATTCATCATGTCACGTCTAGGTCCTAGGCTTGGGTTATGATACCATTCCCCTTTACCGCATAGCCCGGAAGGAGTTGAAGGATCAATAAAGGACCTATTGGAGAAATATTTAATCAGGCCTAGCAAGTCAATTTAGGGTGTGCCGATGTTGTTCGTAAGGAAGAAAGATGGCTCACTTGGAATGTGCATCGACTATCGACAACTCAATAAGGTCATCGTGAAGAACTAGTATCCTCTACCGAGGGTAGATGGATTATTTGATCAACTTCAAGGGAAGAGTCACTTCTCAAAGATTTACCGTCAGTCTTGGTATTATCAATTGAGGGTAAAGGAGTATGATATTTCCAAAATGGCCTTTCGAACAAGATACAAGCATTTTGAGTTTGTGGTGATCTCCTTCGACCTAACTAATGCTCCTATGATATTTATGGATCTTATGAATATGGTATTTAAAACCTACCTCAACTTTGTGATGATATTCATTGATGATATTTTGATCTATTCTTAGAGTGAAGAAGAACATGTGAAACATTTCGAGGTAGTATTGCAAATATTGGGGGAAAAAAGGTTGTTTGCCAAGTTCGACATGTGAGTTTTAGTAGAAGGAAATCATATTATTAGGTCATGTGGTTTCAGGTGAAGGGATTAAGGTGGATCCAAAAAGACGAAGGTGGTAAGAAATTAGCCTAGGCCCGTCACTCCAACGCATATTAGGAGTTTCTTGGGCTTTGCAAGGTACTACCAGAGATTTGTTGAGGATTTTTCTTTAATTGTTTTTCCTTGACAAAGTTGACATAAAAAAGGCCAAATTTGTATGGACCAATGAATGTGAAAGAAGTTTCCAAACATTGAAAGACAAGCTTACGTCTGCTCCTGTTTTGTCTCTACTGGAAGGGTTAGAGGGGTGTGTGGTTTATTGTTATGCTTAAAGAATCAGTTTGAGGTGTGTATTAATGTAAAGTGGCAAGGTTATTTAAACTAAAGGCGCATGAGCATAATCACCCCACCATGATCTTGAACTAGCGACTGTGGTATTTTGTTTGAAGATATGGTGTCACTATTTATATAGGATTCATGTAGATATGTCCACTGACCCCAAGAGTCTCCAATAGTATTCACCCAAAAAGGTATCAATTTAAGGAAAAGGAGGTGGTTGGAACTCCTTAAAGATTATGATATGAGTGTGCATTATCATCCGAGCAAGATTAATGTTGCAACCTATGCTCTAAGTACAGTGTCCATGGAAAGTACGACTCATATGGATGATGGCAAGAAGGAAGTGACAAGATATGCTCATCAATTGGCTAGATTGGGGGTTAGGTTGGATGAGGCCGAAGATGGAGGTGCGGTGGCTGTAGATAGTTGTAAGTGGTCCTTGGCAGAAGAGATCAAATCCAAACAAGACCTTCACCCCGCTTTGGTGGAATTGAAGTCATTAGTGAAGGATGGCAAGGTGGAGGTTTTCTCCAAAGAGGGAGATGGTGTCCTTAGATACCAAGGTAGGTTATGTGTGCCCGATGTCAATGGCTTGAGAAACTTGATCTTAAATGACACACATAATTCATCTTATTCCACTCACCCCTATTCTACCAAGATGTATAGAGATTTGAGTGAAATGTATTGGTGAGGAGGTATGAAGAAGGACGTAGCATCCATCAAAGTCCTTTGAAGGAACCAACAAGTCGAAAGTGCCACTTGGGAAATCAAAGTCGATATGAAGAAGCGATACCACTACCTTTTCCATTCCGATCAAGCTTGAGGTATTACGATTTTCCTACTTGAGAACCTTACTTCCTTGTATGTCATTTTTCATGTCATCTATGCATGCTTATGTGTTTTTGAGGTTTCATTGTAAATACTATTTGAAATATGATTTGAAAATTTTCATGATGCATATGTTGCATTTTGCATAAGATGCATGTATTTCATCCCATAAAGCTTACCCTGATTATATTCAGGGATGAATGTTACCAAGAGCGAGATACTATATGGCCCCACATGTTGGAAGGATATAAAAGTGCCTCGGCCGTAAGTAGTTCCACAGGTTGTAACTTATGCTCATGGAATGATGGCCACATTCAATAAAAATATTGGTTTATGGTGTTTGAAGTACGAGATACTAGACACCTCATACCTTGATTTATGGGTTATAAGTCCTATCGTGTGCTAATATTCAAAGAAAATCTCTACGGATGCAAAATGTTACCAGACGATACCCCTCCCCCCCGCCCCTCCTACAATCGAAAGACCAAACTATAACCCATAATTGGGGTCTCATGGTCCTTCCTAGCAGAATTTTGTACTGGGAAAATTTGACCTTTCATATTATCATATGCCTATACATATCATTTTAACCCCCAAATGACCCTTTATCAGCCTTAAAATAACCTAAACTACTCAGCTTCAACTCATTCTCAAATATACTAAGTCTAAATTCCTCCCAAAATACTCTCAAGTTCTTCAAGGCTTTCAAAGGAAGAGGCCAAGCTAGGGTTTTAGATTTCTCTACTTCCAAAGTTGAATTTCTTCCATTAAATCATATGAAGGTATGTGAGTTTTGATTTGTTAAGACCTTTCCTCCATAAATCTCAACTATTCCTCTTCCTCATATATTTTTAAGTTGTGAAAATTCATGAAAATTTTATGAACTCTTTTATATGATGATATTATGAAATATTTTATGATGTTTATACTTATATTTTATTATGCAATGAATTTCCATGTGAAATCTGTGATATAAATGAAGGTTTGATGATATCTTATCCAAGTGTTATTATGCTTTTGATGGGTTATTTTGGATAATGCTCAAATGATCTTATTTTACTCTTCTCAAGTTATTTACTCTTGAATTGCATGGTTATAAGGTTATGTAGATGTACCCACCATGATTTGATTAAAAATACATGTCAAGATTCTTATATGATGAATCCATTATGGAAAACGTCTTATGTTATGCATGTTGAGACTATTATGAGGGCAAACAAGTATTCTATGAGCTCATGAGCATGATATGAATGCAAAGAATGATGTAAAGCCCTATCTTTGATGTTACATGCTATGTCTTAATGAGCTACTCCAAGAACTAACTTATGATGTTTTGAGATGTTGATTAATATGACAATGACTATGTTTCAAGCATTCCATAGGATTGTGATCTTTCACCTAGAAGACCTTGGTAGTTTCCCATTATCCCTAAACTATGTGTCACCATAGTTTCACCCTATATAGGCTTGTACCTACCGAAAAGGCATTGTCTTTAGGTAAAGATGATTCATGAAACCTACCAAAAATGACATACCATAAGGTAGGGGGTATACGGCCACTTCTTGAAAAGGCTATGCCGTAAGGTGAGTGTTTGGTTTACCTTGGCAAAGTAGACCACTCCTTGTTCAGTATATAGCAAACATCAGAATTCCAAGTAGTAGTTCACTTAGTCTTACATGTTGATTATGGTCCCTTCCTACTATGTATATGATGTCAAGTGATTTGATGATTGTTCATGCATGTTTAACTCAGCATTTTCCATTTATGACATATTGAGCTTATATTCATTGATTATGATTATACATTTTGTTAAGTTGTGGCTTATATTCCTTATTTTATTTACACCCCGCCTACTTAGTTCCTTCGAAGTACTAACTCATACTTTTGCCTACATAATTTAAACATGTAGGGACCAGAGCTCCTATTCATCCTCCTCCACGTGGCTAAGTGGACCAATTGAAGATTGCTTGGTGAGTCGTCCATTTCAGAGATAATATCCACTTAGTTTTATGCTTTATTAGGACTTATCTATATGGATCTTATCTTTGAAGGTAAGCCCAGGAGATGTCTTGGCCCTCGTTCTATTCGAATTAGAGGTCTTTTTGGATATGGATTTGTATGTTATAGGCTCGACTCCTATTATTTCTATGTATTATTGAAGACTTTCCTTAGTACCTTATTCTCTCCTATGTGTTCATTGCTAGTTGTATTGATTAGATGGAAGTCCTAAGTCCCTATTGCCCCCATAGCATAAGTCATACTTATCGCCCCTTAGACTTTATTTGCTATGTGATCCATGCTAATTCTCTTCTCTACAACATCCCCATAGCGTGAGTTCAAAGTCCCATTTTCCCTAGAATTGTGCTAGTTGTTTAATTTTGCTTCCTCAACTAAAGATTTTCCATGTATTCTTAAGAAGCTTGTTTAGGGTTCCTTCAAGTTCTCCATTCGCCTTGTCACACCTAGGCCCTAGGCTTAGGTCATGGCAAGTTTCTCTCATGCATGTTTAACTGTCTTGAAGCATATGAACTTTCCCTTTGAGTCAACACACCACCCAAAACCCACTCCAAAAGCATCATAATACACTACGAATGACACTTTCTCCTCGAGCAAAGCAAGAATATGTGTTAAAGTCAATAAACCCTTGAGCTTTTGAAAGCTCGCCTCATACTCCTCTAACCACTAAAATGCCACATCCTTTTGAATAAGTCTGATCAATGAGGCTTCTATAGAAGAGAATCCCTGAACAAAACACTGATAATACCCCGCCAAACTAATGAAACTCTGAATCTCAGTCACAAAAGTAGACCTAGCCCACTTATGTACAATTTCTACCTTGGCCGAATCTACCATAATACCCTCTTTTGTCACCTCATGCCCAAGGAAAGCTATAGGCTCAAGACAAAACTCAAACTTTGAGAATTTGGCATACAACTTCTCTTCTTTCAATATCTGGAGTACAGTCCCCAAGTGCCAAACATGGTCATACTCACTCTTGGTGTAAAGCAGGATGTCATTTATAAACGCAATCACAAATATATTTAAATAAGGTTTGTACACTTGGTTCATCAACTCCATAAAAATATCCGGAGCATTAGTCAATCCGAATGGTATAACCACGAACACATAATGACATGACGAATCCTAAAAGATATCTTTGGGATATCAGACTCCGAACACTCAGCTACTGATAATCGGACCTTAAATCAACCTTGGAGAATACCGAGGCACCCTGCAACTAGTAAAAAAAGATCATCAATGAGAGGAAAAGGATACTTGTTCTTGATGGTCACTTTGTTCAGCCGATGATAATCAATACATATATGCATAGTGCCATCCTTCTTCTTCACAAACAAGGTAGGAGAAACCCAAGGAGATAAACTCAGATAGATGAATGCTTACTTCAACAAATCCTCTAATTGCTCCTTTAACTCCTTCAACTCAATTAGAGCCATCCGAAAGGGGGAAATAGAAATGGGCTTAGTGCCCGGCTCTATATCAATGGCAAATTCAATATCATAGTTAGTAG
The DNA here is from genome assembly GCA_011800125.2 of Solanum clarkiae. Lineage (NCBI taxonomy): Eukaryota > Viridiplantae > Streptophyta > Magnoliopsida > Solanales > Solanaceae > Solanum > Solanum clarkiae. Next base: position 16,004,198 of record JAABOM020000092.1, on the reverse strand, counting down.
GAACACCTGGCAAGTCAGTTAAAAATACATTCATAAACCCTCTCGTGATTGATCACACTCAAAATACACTTCTCTTTTGGGGTCAAAGCGATCGTCAAAGTAATAAACCTAACCAAGGTTAGGATCGAATCCCACAGGGAATATGGAGACTTTCCAAAACGACTCACCAATAAGCAATTCACGTATTAACTAATTCAATTCCCAAAAAGAGGAGGGGTCGCTATGATTGATAAGAAATTAAACTAAACTAACTAAAATAGAAGACAATCAATAATGGAGATCAACTTGGGTATTATGTTCTCTTGATTCACTAACTCAACATCCCCAGATATCACAATTCTCAACTAGAATTTCACATGCAGGATGGTTATTTAAGTTCATCCAACCCTTTGGTCAAAGGTGAAGGTCGAATTTCACTATGGGACTTGCCCATCTCAATAGTATGCTATACTAACCATTATCCATAGTCCCAGTCAACCTCCCCTTGGTCTAGTTCGGTTGATTAGATGAGAACACATCATTGAAGTTTGTTAATCAATCTCTTTTCCTATTTATTACCACCTGGATCGGGAAGGTAACACTAGATGAGTTCTAATGCTAGCCACCAGTAAAAAACATGCATAATGAAGAGAATTGATTAATACATCCAAATACCCATTCTAATAATTGAAAATAATCTACGTCTATTTGGTTAGATCCTTATGGTTTTCACAACCCCAAGTTAGGGGTTTAGCCACCATGATATGGGAAGATAAAGAAACTACGAATTGAGATAACATATTAATTAATCTCTTACCCGAATAGATTGAAGAACAAGCAAACCCAATTTGTATTGAGAATCACAAGGCTGAAAGATATAATGAATCCACAAGTTTATTCTCTTTTCTAATATTTAGTCTCCAAATCTAAAACCCTAAAATGCTCTAATTTCGTGCTCTATACTCTATCCTATGAAAAATCTATGAGAAACTATGAAAACTGTGCTTAATGACCTAAAATTTAATATTTATAGTATTTACAAGTAAGTTTTAAATAAAGTAGAAAAATTGGTCAGCGGCTGCTACCACTCGCAATTACAACTCGTACTTGGGTGTACAAGTCATAATTGGGCTTTCATGTTCAGCTTCTTAGATCTTGGACTTCACTGCTACGGACATCTTCACATGTCTACTCTGATGTACGACTCGTATTGTGCTCAATAGTCCATATCTACAGCACTTTGTCCAACACTAGAAAACACTGGAAATTTCTTCAACACCTCCCAATACGACTCGTAGAGTGAACTACGAATCATAAAGAAGTCTCGTGTTGCTGAACTTAAATCTTTAGACTTTCATCTAGCATTGGAAATCTCTACGAAACTAACTCCATGACTCATAGATGGCTCTACAAATCGTAGAGAGTCTCATGAGTCTGCGAAAACCAGAAAAAGTCTGCAATCTTCCCAAAATTGTGCCAACCTGCTTTTCCTACAAAAACAAACACAAAAACACATAAAATCATATATGTCGCATTAAGAACACACAAAATCTCAAGTTTTAGGCATCAAATGTTTTGACAACATATCAATACCCTCAACTTAAATTTGTTGTTTGTCCTCAAGCGGCGACTCAATCTAACTAGATAACACATCAGCAACACAGAACAAAACTTAATGGCATATATATTGTACAGTTCAAGCTCAGGTACCCACACCAACTTTTCAAAACAAAATTAGATAGTTATATTAGTAAACCAAGACATAATAATGCATCTGACAACACAACTATGACAACCAAGAGAATATCCATAATCCGCAATCACTGAACAAGTCAAGTGCTAACAATGTAATGCAGATGCCCTCACATAAAGAAGTCCCAAATAACACACTCAATGATGATTTCAAAATTAACACTAGGACTGTACAATCATACTCACACTCACAAAGATATTCATGCACATTGACTAATACCATAGTCTTGCCCATATGCTCATGAATCAGATTTTCAAATAGCCGGACTAAGATTCCTCTAGGACTTACTAGGCTTGTAACGCAGGCTCATAGGGCTTTGTTGGGGCATTTTTGGAAATATAGCGACTAAATTACATCCTTGAACCATATGTTTTCATCACTTTCACCTTACCAACTCAATCAATTCCACCTTGTTCTCCCTTTTTCTTCATATTCAAGCTTTTCTGAGTATTTTCTTCTCATTTTTTAGATTTTGCCTCATTTTCGCAAACTATTTTGCTTTTAATCTAATTCTAAGGCATTTTTTTTCTTTTTCTTTTTCTTTCTCCTAGTACATGATTTTCTTCTTTTTCTACTCATCCCAACTCATCACCATATTTTTATGATTTCACCTCTACACCAGGCACTCGCAACTTATGCTTTTATCCTATACTGAAGTATACAATATCTATTCCTCAAACCAGGCTACTTTTGCTAGCAACTCTCAACTTAGGCATTTTGCCTCGGTCAAGGTTCACAATGCTCAAGGACAGATCAGAGTCAATATCAAGGTTTTTCACTAGAAAGAGTTAGGCTAAATAGGTATTTCAGAAAAAATTGGTTCATGTAAGGCTCAAATATTTGGAACAAGGGATAAAACATCATTTGGTTGGTTATTTAAGGCTAAAGTGGACCAATTTAAAGAACAAAGGTGTAGGATCACCTCATAATCCATTTAATCTACAATTCAACTTAGAGTAACACGGCAAGTTTTGAATCAGCACAAAATATGCATGAATTTGGCAAAATAAGCTTACTGCCATATGGCATTGCATATATTATCAACAAGAAACTCACAGATCAAGCTTCATATCTAAATTACCCTCTCTCATCAAGAAATATATTGTCAAATACCCAAATATGCAAGGTTGCAATTTAATTACTAATCAAAATATTTTTAGTGGGAACCATTTTTCAAATCATAACATAAAACATCAAAAACAAGTTGTATGCCATAAGTATAAATACTATATGACACATATATTATCTAAACATCCAAGACATGTCGGTTCAACAGAAATTGAATATCCACTAGTAAAAAGAATACAGCCAAGAAAACCTCAGGACCAAAAGTTGGGCTAGTTATGGACCATAAACTACTCAGACTTCACCAAGTCCATAACTGCCCACATCCCATCGAAAAAAATTGTACATTGTCCTCAATGTACAAAATCTAAATCAAATAAATACACGAGGTCAAAAAAATAAATTTTGGTGCCTAAGCACCAGTCTCGGGCTGCATCCGGTCATCTCCCTCCTGAGTGGTAGTTTATGCAGCAGTCGAACTCTGTCCAGATGGGCCAAGACCCATCGCTCTATCATGCTCCTGGCCTAGTCCTATCTCCTCGTCTCACCTTGATACTCACAAGACCAACACAGGCTCATCCTCTGCATCCTCATCATCAACCTCGGAGATCTTCGGACACAGATGACTCTCCTCTATCTCATCAGCCTCCATAAGGGGTCTCTTCCCGTGGGAAGGTGTGTGGGATCCTCTGTGGCAAATAGATCAAATAGCAGCTCTGAAGGTGTAGATTCTGGAACTGTAACTAGTACCGCTAGTGAAGAAATCAAGTCAGCCCTAAGTTTCGCAATCTCCTCATGTATGGCTGACAAATCTGAAGGTCGGACCTCAGCTACCCTCTTCTACACCAGTCTTCAAAGGCATCATCGCGCGCATCCACCATACAAACATGTTCCTGAATAGTAGATATGGTGAATGCCTTGCATCGCTTCTCTACGGCTGCAACAATCTGTTGAAGCCATGGACTAAGCTGCTGAAGAAGCTGAGACAACTGGGCCTTAGTCCGTGATAATCACTGTGCCATGGCCTCAATAGAAACCGTGGACACATAAACCATGCCCGGTGTAGGAGTCTGTAAAGTATTAGTCTTTGGTGCAGGAGTAGCTATAGTGGGACCCCCTTCAACATCGACTACCTCAAGATGTTGGGGTTTCTCATCACAGTAGCAGCTAGAGTAGTAGTAGAGGTAGTCATTGAAACCTCCTTTGGTGGCTCTGGAGCAAACATCTCAAGCGTATGAGGAGGTTGTGTCCTCTGTAGTGCCATAGGGTTCTCATCAACCTTTATAAGGCTGGGCTCTAGAGTGTGTTAGGCCGCAACTAGAACATCTTCATGATGCAATAACTCCACTTTTGACTTTAGACAGAGTCTATAAATAAGAACTAGAAAGAGGATGAAGGTGGCCAGCTTGAGCGTCGACTCATGAATCTGCTCTGCTATAAGTCAGGCGCAATCTCTATCGTAGCCAGCCAAGATGTTGGCAACAAATACTACTCACTCCGGTGTGAGTGTGTTATCTGCTGAAGTAGGCCAAATGCGAGATCTAACAACCACCCACCAAAATTTGGCGGGGAAAGAAAGGGAGGCTTTAACAATACTATCTGTGTGGGTGGTGATCCAAGCAGGCTCTGGACCCCGCTCAGCAGTGTGACCAGCCACACATCTCAACAACTCTATCCTCTGTACCAAATCCTTTGAAATCAACATTGTAGTAGCTGCCTCAATTTGTATCAAGCACAGTTGTCAATCTTGAGGGTCGATACTCGGAACTAAAAGGTACACGACGGATCATCTCCTCTGAAATATCGACCCGCGACCCTCTCACTAATGTACCTCTCAATCTCAGCTGTGCGAGATATCTCTTCCCCTTGGGAAGATCACAAAGAATAGTCGTTGCATAAGTTGTATAGAATTCTCGTACCATAAGTGGGGAATATCATCCAAGCTTATCCATCATCCAGTTGAGTCCATATCGTGTCATCGTGTCCTTCAGTCTTGGGACACGGCTTAATCCATTGTCAATAACCTAGGGCTCCTCATATATCGAACAGGTGACTTTGCCCAATTCTTTGGGTTGCATTCCCTCCAAAAATATGGCCTCCATCCTATCAACAGCCCACTGGTGAGTACGAGCATCCGTTACTAAAGAAGATGTTTGTGTGACCAAAGATGCTTTATTTCTTCTATCCTAGGAGCCCTCCTTTGAACCATACCTCTCGATTCAAGATCCGAAAGAAGGGTAAGGAGTTTCTTCAAAGAGGGCTCTCCCGTGGCGGTCCTAGGATCGCTTACGCCCTTAATCAATTGATAAGGCAGTCGCTGCACACATACTGTATGAAATGAAACCATCTCGGCATTCGTGCCTGAATGATTCATATGGGGTGTACCACTATCTCTCTCACCATTTCCTTCCTCATCAGGCTAGGAAGGACTATTAACACGAGCCTGAGTTTGTGCAACTTTTGCTACAGACCTAGTTTGAGGCACCTCAGCCTCTGGGTCTAAACGAACATCAACAACGTCTAATGACCCACTCAGCAGGGTTTGCTCGTCAACCAAACGCTCCTCATCTGTGGGCACATCAATGAGTTTCTTTTTAAATGCCTCAATCTTTGAGCATTTTCCTTTTGGCGCCATAGCACCTGAAGAATAAACACAAATAAACTATCATAAGCCCCCAACAATCAACAAGTGAAAAACAATAAAAATGGATTGGATCAGTTGCAGAAGGGTACTATGAGATCTAGATATGATTCATAGTTAGAACTACAAGTCGGAAAGTGATCCCGTAACCAGAAGTGCAAAACAATAGGGAACACTGGAAAACTATATGAGACCTAGTTATGACTCGTAACTTGGATTACGGATCATGAACAGGTTTCGTATAAAGTTCAAGGAAGTTAAATTAAAATAGGAAAGAGTCCACGAGACCTATCTATGACTTGTAGACTGATTTATGCCTCGTAGATGGTCCCGTGTGATGAATATTCAGAAAATCAAATCACTAGAACTTCTCACGAGGGGCAATTATGACTCATAGACTCATCTACGAGTCGTAAAAGACTTTTGTGAACAAGAATTTCTAGGTACCTGATGTACCTCAATTCATCACACAGACCCTACGGACAATTCAAATGCTATTCTACTAGTATCCAAGCAAGCACATGAACACTCATATATTAAGCACAAAATAACCCATACACCAAATATGATTTCGAAACAAATTTATCCCATCGAAAAGGATTTAGCAACCAATACCCAATCATTTTATTGTTTCCTAAATTCATTCAAACATACACTTATATCACCACCTACCAAGTCACGCACAACAATCACTTAATCACATTCAAGATCACTTGAGGTATAGTTCAATAGACACAACAAGAATTAATCATCCTTTGATTTTAACTAAGTCGATATAGCCCAAATATAATCACACTCCTGTGTAACTGATAATCAATTCACATTCACGAAAAAATTGCAACCATTCAATCGAACAAGAAACATGATATCATTGGCACTCAATCAATATCAAAGCCAAAACACTAAACTCCAAGCACAAGCAATTGATTCAATTTATGGTAACCCTAATCTCTCACTCACACATCTCATGTACCAACAATTCATATTCACACTCAAGTCAATCATAATCATCACAATCAAACACCAAGAATGCAAATGAAAGGATCAAAATTGAAGCAAAAATTTACCACAAGAGATGATAGACTTGAACGAGAAGAAGAGAGAATGAGTAGCCAAAAACTCTAGGTGTGGCCGAAATATCTTGTTGAGAAACGCCCACTGATGCCGGAGAAGATGATCGAAACTAATGGGGGAAAAAGATTTTGGGGAAATAATCAGTCAAGTTAGGGTAAAAGAGGGGTTAAATTAATCTTGACCCCCTTTTATACTTCACTGGGTCAACATTTTAAGTTCACTGGATCGTGTCTATAAAACCCCAAATACAAGTCGTAGCTTGGTGTACGACTCATAAGTCCTGGTCTCGTACACCACTCAACACTTAGAAAAATTTAAAAACATACCTGGGCTCCACGAACCCCATTCATGAGTCTAGATGGAGTGCACACTTAACCTGCTCACTATAACACTCTGCGAGATAGGTCATAAGTCATAAAGTGCAATAAGACTAGTAAGCCTAGTCGTACAGATTGCACCAGATGCAATTCTCAACAAAATCTGCAATCTCAGTCCTGAACCTCTATGCTCTTCCTAAAATTTACTTGCACCCTAGATGCAACAAACCCAATGTCAAAAATACCAATCAAAACATAAACACATAATCCACTCAGAATTCAAAAACTGAAAATAAATTCAAAACTATGCTAAAACATCAAAAATGTTTGGATTGCCTCCCAAGCAGTGCCTGACTTATTATCGCGGTACGACTTGGACATCTTGAGTGCTCAGAATTCCTTAATTTCCCAAACCTCACTTTTCAATTCATCCGGATGCTTCATAGATTGGCGGATATCAAAAACCACTTCTTCGTCATTCACCCTAAATCTGAGTTGACTGGAATCCATATCCACCAGAGCTCTCCCAGTGGCCAAAAATTGTCTCCCCAAGATAATAGGGACCTCAAAATCAACTTCACAATCAAGAATTACAAAATTCGTTGTGAATATGAATTCGTCAACTTTCACCAACACATCATAAAGTATTCTATCTAGTTTCTTGATAGTTCTATCCGCTATTAACAACCTTATTTTTGTAGGATTAGGATAACCCAAACTAAGCTTTTAGAAAATTGCAAGAGGCATTAAGTTTATACTAGCACCCAAATCGCACAAAGCCCTTGCAACTCTACATCACTAATAGCACAAGGGATGGTAAATGCACTGGGGTCTTCCTTTTTCTGAACTAAGGACTTAGTGGTAATAGCACGACAATGTTGGAGCTCTTGAGAAAGCTCTTGGCTTACCATGCGCTTCTTAGTCACTAAATCCTTCATGTATCCAGCATAACCAGGTATTTTCTCCAATGCTTCGATCAGGGGAATGTTAATAGACAGTTGCTTTAATACGGAGAAAAAATGTTTAAACTTACCATCCTCCTCCTTTTGTTTGAGTCTTTTGAGAAAGGGAGGAGGAGGCCTTGGGACGGTCTTATACTTCTCTGGCTCCTTAACCACTTCACCGCTTGCCCCATCTTTGTTGCCCTCTTCTCCTTCATTCACAACCTTCTCTGCAACTACCTCTTCATGCACATCTTCCACACCTACCGGCATCGGAGGATCAATGGTACTCTTACCTCCCTAGTCGTGAATGCCTTACAATGCCTCTCATTCTTTGGATTTTGAATAGTATTGCTTGGCAATGTATCTTTCTGGAATTGATTCAATTGAGTAGACACTTGACCAATTTGTTGCTCAAGTTGCTTAATGACCACCAAATGAGACTCTATCTTTTGATTAATGTTTGAAATATCGAAATTCCCCGTAGAGTTTCATCTTAGGACTTTGCTTTTTCAACAATCGTCAAACATCTTTTCAATCCTAAATTACTTGCCCCGGCATCATGATTATGGGGTGGCACATATGGACCATTCCTAAAACCATCTATTCTATCCACTCGGCTTCTGGAATCCTATTCCTCTCATAATAACCACCTCGGTTATCTCTATAAGCACCTTCTCGATTGTAGTTCCACCTTTGGTTCTCAGATACTTGACACCAATAGTCTGAATTAGATCCTTGGGCAGTGTTCTAGAAACCCATTGCTTACTCACTCACAAAACAAGCATCCTAATCACAATGCAGATCTTCATGCATGGGCGCTCGAGGAGGTTGATGGACTTACGTATGCACTCTTTCTTGACTTTGTTTCATCATAACCCATACCGATGCGAATTTGGGAAAGTTGTTGCATAATCTCCTCGTTGATCTTGGCTTGCTCCGAACCCGCACTCACAGCACAAGAATTCTTTGTACATATTCTTTCTCTTTGTCCCTATGCACGATTAGTTTTGACCACTTGCTCCTTTCTCTTAGCGATCCTTGTAAATGGTTGATCTAAGAACATGCCCCTCATTATAGTATCAACACAAGCTTGACTATTTTCATCGATGGCATGGTAGAAGATCTCTACCAAGGAATCATCAACAATTTTGTGGTCTGGGATGCTTCTCAAACACTTCGTAAATCTCTCCCACGTTGTACTAATTGAATCACCAGGTAATTGCTCAGAATTGTTGATTTGATCTTTTAATTTGAGCGTCCTTGACCTTGGGAAGTACCTTTCCAAAGAGGCCTTCTGTAAATCCGCCCAACTGGTGATCGAGCTTTGTAGGAGTTCCGATAGCCACACTGCTGCATTATTAGTAAGAGATAGAGGGAATACACGTAATCAAACAACACCCATGGAAAGATTTTGCATCCCCATCACACTTTTGCAAACAAAAGTTACATTATACAGATGGCTATGAGGATCCTCGGAAGGTAGTCCCGCAAACAAACCACAATTTTGAAGTATTTGAAGCAATCCACTTGAAACCGTGAACCTAGCGATGGCCGATAGTAGTGGCAACACTATAGCTCCTGTTACATCCATGGCCATGGGATGCAATCTATATTCATTCCATCCATAAGAATTCTCATTGAAGTCCCTAGTTTGTGGCCTATTCTCCAAAGGTGGTGGATTGTCATTCCTATTGTCAACATCAACACTCTGATTCATAGCTTGATTAACCGCGATATTAGCATTTACTTGAACCATTCTTCTTGTAACCCATTGGATCTCTAAGTCAATTGGAGCCAATGGGATACCTTGACTCCTTGTATTAGGCATATAACACCTGTATACCGTGCAAAGTAACTAATCAAACAAAAACAAAAACAAAAGTAAAATACAAGAGAACTAAGAAATTGACACTTGAATTATACTACTAGTGAGTCCAATCAAAATCTCGTGGTACTCCCCGGCAATGGCGGCATTTTTTTTATCACGCTTAAGATACACCTCTCTTTTGAGGTCAAAGAAGTCGTCAAAGTAATAACATAACCAAGGTTAGGATCGAATCCCATAGGGAATACGGAGACTTTCCAAATCGACTCACCAATAAACAATTCAAATATTAACTAACTCAGTTGCCAAGAAAAGGGGGGGTTGCAATGATTGATAAAAAATTAAACTAAACTAACAAAAATAGAAGACAATCAATAATGGAGATCAACTTGGGCATTGTGTTCCCTAGGATTCACTAACTCAGCATCCCAAATATCACAACTCTCAACTAGAATATCATGCAGGATGATAATTTAATACTTTCAACCCTTTGGTCAAAGGTGAAGGTCGAATTTCACTATGGGACTTGGCCCATCTCCATAGTGTGATATACTAACCATTACCCATAGTCCCATCAACCTCCCCTTGGTATAGTTCGGTTAATTAGATGAGAATACATCATTGAATCCTGTTAATCAATCTCTTTCTATTCATCACCACCTGGATTGGGAAGGTAACACTAAGCGAGATCTAATGTTGGCCACCACTAGAAAACATGAGAAATGAAGAGAATTGATTAATACATGCAAATACCCATTCTAAGAATTGCAAATAATCTGGGTCTATTTGGTTAGATCCTCATGGTTCCCATAACCCCAAGTTTTGGATTTAGCCACTCATGTTATGGGAAGATAAAGAAACTATGAATTTACAAAACATAATTAATCTCTTATCCAAATAGATTGAAGAGCAAGCAAACCCAATTTGTATTGAGATTCACAAGACTGAAAGATACAATGAATCCACAAGTATATTCTCTTCTCGAATATTTAGTCTCCAAATCTAAAACCTTGAAAATGCTCTAATTTCGTGCTATGTACTCTATCCTCTGGAAAATTTATAAGAAACTACGAAAACTGTGGTTAATGACCTAATATTTACTATTTATAGTATCTACAAACAAGTCCCTAAATAAATTAAAAAAACTGGTCGGCGACTGCTACAACTCGCATAGTTACGACTTGTACTTGGGTGTAGGAGTCATAATCGGGCTTTTGTATTTAGCTTTTTGGATCTTGGACTTCACTACTACGAAACATCATCACGAGTCATAGTCTGATCTACGACGTATATTGTCCTCTTGTAGTTTATATCTGCAGTACTTGGCCAACACTAAAAAACACTGGAAATTTCTGCGGAACCTCCCAATACGACTCGTAAAGTGATCTACAAGTCGTAAAGAGGTCTCGTGTCGCTGAACCTCAAATCTTCAAACATTCATCCAGCATTAGAAATCTCTACGAAACCAACTCCGCGACTTGTAGATGGCTCTACAAATCGTAGAGAGTCTCATAAGTCTGCAAAAACCAGGAAAAGTTTGCAATCTTCCCAAAATTGTGCCAACCTGCTTTTCCTACAAAACAAAAAAAAATAAAAACCATAAATGTTGCACTGAGAACACACAAAATATCAAGTCTTAGGCATCAAATATGTTGTATTTTGACAGAACATCAGCGATCATGGTGGTCTCCAATGATGGTGACTCCTGCAAATAGGCCCGAACATGAGCCAAATATGACAAGCAACCCTTATCCATCAATCAACAGGCATACATATAAGAAATAACTCCCTTGGGATAAGAGCTAGGTGCTCTACTCCACATTATCTGAGGCAAATTAGGGTAAGATAAGGTCACGGTCTTTGTGTAGCAATCACGAATAGGATGGTGAGGCAACGACCAATGCATGTCCAATATCACATCAAAGTCAACCATATCAAGCAATATCAAGTCAGCAACAATATCTCACCCCACAAAATTCATAGCACAACCCTAGTACACCCGATTCACCAGTAATGATTCACCTACCAAGGTGGAAACACAAATAAGCCTTGGCAAGTGGCTCACATATAATATGAGATCCAAAGCAAAATAAGCTAACATATATAAATAAGTAGAGCCTGGATCAAATAAAATTAAAGAAGAAAGGTAGCACACCGGAACGTATAATAATCACATCAAAGGCCTCTGTTTTAGCTCTTTCTAGGATAGCATAGAATATTCTATGCCTACCACTAGCCTGTGGGACTCCACGGGCACCACCTCTTACTTTACTCGACCCCCTCTATTACCACCCTTCATGCCCTGAGAGATGTATCTACCTGCTAGTGTTGGGGCTGCACAGGCTGGCTAGAAGCCGAAAACTTGGGAGAAAGGTGCATGATGAGGTCAACGCTTGCCCACATGCCCAATCTCATTACATCTATAACAAGCTCTGAGTTCCTGTCTCTAAGATGACTGTCTCGAAGTACCATCAAGCATGAGTATACTAGAAGAGCTATCCCGAACTTTCTGAGAAGGCCTACATTATTCAACAGCGTCATATGCAGGGATGGCTGTATTAACTACTCAACCCTAATGGCCTTGCCTCCGAAACTTTCTATCTCGTGGCGAGGGTACTGGTCATGTTGAAGGAATCTCTTCCCACTACCCTATCTATCATACCTGATGCCCTCTATCATGCGAGTGTGACCTACCATAATTTGAAACGTGCCCCTGGACAAATCCAAGGAAGTTCTAGCCTTTTAAAGATACCCCGCCAATCCTTGATGAAGTGCCAACCCCTCTCGACTTCTATAGGAATGTTGGACAAGGCATGTCTAGAAAATGTACAAAATATAGCCTTATAGTCCAATACTAACATAGAACCTTGTTGAAGTCTGTCGAACTCATCTGAGCGACTGTATAGGAGGTTGTATGGAACAAACCAAGCTTGACTTCTCCATGAATGCAAATCAAACTCCTACAAGCGCAGAGACTTATGCCACCCAGAACTCACGAACGTGGAGAAGAAAAGTGGGTTGCACCAGATATTCTCAAACTAGATAAACCAACCCAAATTACCATCTCGGAAGGTACCCTTGAAATTCATCCGGAATTCAAATTTCACAAACTAGATATGTATCCACATCAAAAATGATGATCTAGACTCAACAAAATAATTCAGAATTTGATTTTAAGGTCTACTCGATACAATTACCAATGCAACTCAATTAAATCAGTTTAAAACTCAAAATAGTAAAACTTCCCTCGACAATTCAAAAAATTATAACGAGACCATTTCTAGTATTAGTTTCACTGTTTGAAACTACTGGAACTGCCAGAATTTTGATCCGAGCTTTTAAACTCTGAATGTTGACCAAAGTCAAACTTTGGCTCCGAAAATAACTAAAAACACAACTTTGGGTCCAAAATCTTTGTTTTAGAGTTGTGTAACTTCTCCTAGACTAGATTAGATGTTCCAAAGCTATGGAATCAACAGATTTTTTATCCAACACTAAAACTCAAAATAGTATAAAAATTCACTTTTTCAATAACTTAATCTTCCAATAATGCCAAACCTCATATTTTTCACTTTTAAAACATAGAGTTTCAGTTCCAACCATACATCCAACCATACAGATAGTTCAAAATAGGTCTAAAGAAAACTTACAAAAGAGCAAAATTGTAATTTTCACAGATAAGCTCAAAAATGACCTATAAGGTCATTATATATAAATACAATAATATTCAACTAATAACCAAGTCAACAAGTATAACATAAATTTCAATATATAGTTAAGCACAAGCTACCAATATTAAGCCAAACATAGTCCAATTTAAGCCCAAAGTAATGTCAAACACAGTCGGAAACATCAGCATTTTTTTCCAACAATCAAATCTAGTTCAAGTCCAATCAATATACATAAACACATACCCAAACCCAATTTTCAACCCAGTTCAATTTAATTATCAATCAAAGTGATAAAAATATTCCAAATAAATAGACCAACACTGTGCAAATATGGCATATATATTTGTTCTAATTCGCACTTCAGAAGTCCAAATTTAATAGAGTGGCATCCAAGAAAATCACAATCTATTCCATGAAATCAAATTCCATGCATATATATTATTTTAATCGAGAAGGAAATCATGTGTTCATCTCAACCATAATCTGTTAGTGGCCAATTCACCAAGTTTCAAAACTATGTGATCAAGTTTAATCAATTAGTCCCTCCTACTCACATTTTCAATCAGTAGACACCAACTAATAGTCCAACAATTTTCATTCCATAAATGTACTAAAGAAAAATTAGTATCAAAAATTAAACCCTAATTTTGGGCAAGAAAGAAACTACAGCATTACACTATTATCACTCAACTTAATTTGAATTTTAAGTACAAAGTGGAGGAAACATACATTAATCCTCTTAGTGAAGTTGATGTGAGTGAGCAAATCAACCAAGATTAGGGATGGGTGTCCAAGGGTCGCCAGAATATCACACTGGAACAATGATGGGGGGTGCCAGAATAGGTCAAAAAATGAGGAAGTTGGATGGAATTTGGCATCGAAGGTGGTAAGGGTGAATAGATTTGGGGAAAGAATTAGAAGCGTAAAAGGGTTTTACCTTTTTATTTAAACTGAGTTGTGTTAAAAATTAGGCGGCTTTTACATCATGAAACCTTGATTAACTGACTGTGGATACTTCTATGACACGTAATTCTGATTTCATGGACTAGTCCTGCCATTATTTGGGACCTGGATCCACAAAGCTCATTCATAAGTCGTTGTCAGAACTACGACTCGTAGAAAAATAGATTTCGTGGATTTCTCCAACACCTAGAAAAATTCCAGAATTCTTACCTGGATTCCACAAACCCTAGTCATGAATCGTAAAAATTTCTATGGGCCACAACATTGGCACGTGAAATCTACTTGTAGAAACTCATGCTCACTGGAACTGTTTTGATTTTAACCACGACCCATATGTTAGCCCGTAATCCATTTCTTTCTCAAATTTTAGATTTGTCTACTTTTTCATTTTGTTCCTATATAGACTCATGAAAATAAACCAAAGCCTTATAAAACTCCAGACTATAAGTTCAAAAATACAAGAAAAAATATAAAAATTAAGCAACCGGTGAGCCTAAAACTAAAACAAAACACAACCACAAGGAAACAAAAGATACAATCTAGGATTGCCTCCCCAGTAGCGCCTGATTTAATCATATAATATCGCGCCATGATGTAGACCATTTGGTTACTCAGACTTCACCAAGTGTTCGAATTTCCACTGTCCTTATTTTATCATCATTACCAAAGGTTGGTTTGATCATTTGGCCATTGACTTTGAAACTTGTGCCATCGTTAGTTTCTAAGCCAACAGCTCTATAGTGGAAACATGTGTGATTTTTTAGGGGCCCAACCACTTAGACTTGAGTTTGTTAGGAAATAGCCTCAGTCTAGAATTGAATAATAGAACCATGTCACCTGGTGCGAACTAGCGGTGCTCAATGCAATGATTATGATATAACTTCATCCTTTGTTTTTATAATGCTAAGATCTCATACGATCTTAATTGAAACTCAACAAGATCATTGAGTTGGCTCAACCTTGAATTTGCAGCACCATTCGACTCCAAGTTCAACTTCTTGGGCGCCCATGTAGCCTTGTGTTAAAAATCTACAGGTAAATGGCAAGCTTTACCCAAAAAGTTAGTAAGGAGACATACCTATGGGAGCTTTGTATACAATTCAGTATGTCCATAAGACATCATCTAGCTTTCGCGATAAACCTATCTCTTTGCATTCACTGTCTTTGCAAGAATATGCTTAATCTCTCTATTAGATACCTTAACTTTCTCACTCATCTTGGGATGATAAGGAGTTGAAACACTATGTCTCACCCATACATTTCCAGTAGAATTTTGAACAACCTCATGAAGTCTACACCCTACAAATCAAATAACTCAACAATTATAATGGGGTTAAGAGGAAGATCATTCGGGAAATTTGACCTTCTCTTTGGCACTTGTCACATGGTTTGGCATAGTCATGGGAATCTTGGGGTATGGAAGGCCAATAATAGCCATATTACAAAATCTTATGTATGTTCTGAACACCACTATGATGCACATCGATTAATGATGAATGATAGGTGTCAAGAACATCATCTCAATCTCAGGAACGTGGTGATGAATAATCTCATCTTCACAAACATGAAACAAATATGGAAATAACTTTCTTACTATAGACATGAACTTTTGGCGTTAGTGGAAAGTCATATCAACAGGTACTACATCACTGACTAAGTAATTGGCAAAGTCTGCTAACCATGACATCAAGTCATGTGATGTGGCAAATACTCTCTTATTAGGCAATAAATCATTGATCTCTAATCCATCTTCAAACTTGGCTATAGCATCATCCTCAAGTCTGGATAGATGATTTGGAACTTGATTCTTTGTGACCTTTCTGTCAATAACTTTGAAATCAAAGTCTTGAAGAAGGAGTATCCACTAAATCAACCTTAGTTTTGCATCCTTCTTCGCCATCAAGTGTCTCAACACTAAATGATTTATATGCATAATGACTTTGGTTCCCAATAGATATGACTTGAATTTCTCAAATGCAAAGACCTCTACGAGTAACTCCTGCTCAGTGACAGTATAATTTTTATGTGCTGCATTAAGGGATTTATTGACATAATAGATGGGATGTAGGATCTTCTATCTGTGCTAACCTAATACAACACCAAGTGCTACCCCACATAAATCATAAATGATCTCAAAGGGTTGAGTCTAATTCGATGCAACAATAGTAGGTATCGAAATAAGCCTAGGCGTCAAACCGTTGAAAACATTGAGATCAGTAGCATCAAACATGAAGAAACTTGCACTATGGATGTGCAATCTTTGAGAAATCCTTTATAAACAACTTATAAAAACCTGCATGTCCTAAGAAACTCCTTACACCTTTGACAGAGATAGGTGGAGTGAGATTTTCAATAATCTCAACCTTAGCCTTATCTACCTTAATGCCCTTGACGGAGATTCTATTTCGATGAGTCCATATCTTGGACTTATTTGAAGCTTAAAAAAGTGAAGAAATATTATCCTCAATGTGCAATTATGCCTCATATACTCATTAACCTTTGTGTTCTATTCTAAGAATAAGGATGAAAGTGCATAGATGGGCAATACTGAACAATACTAGGCAAAGGAGTAAAAATGCTAGAAATGTGGTCAAAAGTGACATCATTGATTCATTTGGTGATAATCGAAGAACAGTTAAAACCACTTAATATTTCAGTAGTTAAATCATCAAGTTCATGACAAAAAGGTGATGCTGGTATAGGTTTAGCGAATCACTGAAGATGATCGATGATGAACAATGGCATCATCAAAAGTTATAGAGGCTAGATCTTTCAACTAGTGCTTTAAAAGCTCGATGAAAGTTGTAGAGACTGGAGCTTTCAATTGGTACTTTAAAAGATGATTAAGTGCACATTTGGCGCACGGCCGAAATGTTCGGTGATGGCTGACCTTGACCATCAAATAGTGCAAATGTGAATGGATCCAGACATTTTATGACCTCACTGGATCTTGGAAATTTGTTGCGGAAAAGACTTTAGAGCAAGGTGGCACTTCAAGGGAGACCTCATGGTCCGTGTGAGTCACACGGTCCGAGTGGGGGTCTCGTGAAGCGGTCCTACCCTTTGAAGGTTGGTTTGCCCTTAAATGTGGTGTTTGAAACTATGGCACACCTCACTTAGAACCTTCATGCTCCATGTGATGCTTCACGGACCATGTGGTGGGCCATGCGGTGACTTTGGCTTGAAATCCCACACTTTTAGGACCAAGTGATGTCACACGGCCAAGTACACGGCTCGTGTGTGGTGTCACGGCCCATGTGGCCACCCGTGAGGCTTTTAGAATGAAATTTTTTTAAGTATGGAATCACTATCTCGAAACCATGTCATGAAGAATTTTCTAAGTGAAGTGGAACGAAGGAGTACACGAGTCATTTGGCATGGTACGACCCATGAAACCATCGGTATGGGTGTTGGCATCGAATTTTTGTAAGTATGGAATATTCAAGATCAAGCTAAGATCACTTTCAAGCCCTTAATTCAAGCTTATTTATATGGTTTAAGGTCATCATAGGTCTCCTATATCAAGCCAAGTTCAAAGGAATTCCATTGGCTAAACTTTTCACAAGTACATATGGAAGGGTAAACTTTAAAGTGTCATATATCTTAGATCAAAATGAACTGGATGGCCCATGACCTATCAAATTGAAGATTTTTAAGTTAGATTTCCAACGTATCCAGTTTCACCTCATTTAGAGTTCGGATGAAGATATTATGCCCATTTTTGTAAAGCTCATTTGTGCAGTATTTTTTGAAAATTGACTAAGTGAAGCTATATGGAGGGTTTCACGATCCGTGAAACCTCCTCACGGACCCCTGCCAAGGAATGTGAATTTTTCTTCATTAATCATCTTTGTGTAATTGTGTCTCTTCCTAATGTTCTTTTATGACTTTTTATGCTATCTTAAGACCTCCAAATAACCCAAACCCTATTCTTCTCATTCAAATTTGATCCTTACAATTAGAAATTCTTTCAAAGGCACTCTTAAGAACTCTAGTGGGGATTTAACTTGGGATTCAATGAAGGCTCACTCTTCTTCAAATTTCTCTTGAACACTCTCCATTTGTCAAGGTATGTGGGTTTTGATCCTCAGTTCCTTTCTAGCTAGGAGACCCAAACTCTTCTCAAACAAATTTTCATAAATTTAAGCTTCCTTTAAATTTGGGTTTTTATTATTATGATTTATTAAATTCGATTAAAGTATGGGCTATACATATTTGATGAATTTAGGTTAATTTAAGCCCTTACATAATGAGTTACATTGAAGTTATGAAGCATTGAAGATGCATGTCCCCTTTTTAAAGCTTGAATTGTGCATGGGTAATTTATGTTATGATTTAAATATGGATTTAATTATTATTTCTTTTGAATTTCAAATTGTATTGATGATTCTAGATTGAATATACATTACACATGCCATTCTCACATCACTCATAGCATATTCATTCATGGTCATTGGATTTTATGGAAATTATTAAGTGGGTTAAGCCCAATTATGTTTTATGAAATGATTTTTATAGGATATTGATTATGACAAGAATGTGATCATTATAGGTGTTCACACCACTGTGTTTATGGGAGCATCGGTTGAGGTTTGAGTTGGAGTGGACTATCCCCAAGGGTCCATACTTATCTCTCAAGAAGGTGCTCCAAAGGAGCTATCCCTATGCATGAAGATATTACATGAAGAATATTTTGGATTTTTAGCCTATTATGCATGATTATGAAGAATGTGATTTGGCCTTTAAGCATATGAATGCATGTAAATGATTTGAAAGTTAATGCATCTTTTACAAGCATGTATATATATGTATTCTATTGGGATGATGACCTAGCACCGATGGATTGGATGTCGGCATGGATTATTCCCAAGGGTCCATACTCCTTTTCTTGAACTATGTGCTGAAAATAGGATATGTTTATGCCTCCAAAGGGGAAAGCATATTAAGGATCTACCTTTGGCAAGTAGGTCACTTATTATCCATTATGGAGGAGACAATGGGGTTTCAAGGCATAGCTCACTTGGTCTCATGTCGGTTAAGGTCCCATCCTCAATATATATGAAGTGTTTTCGCATTTATGCATCATGAATCCCATGGCATATATATATATGTATATATATATATATATATATATATATATATATATTCCTTTGTTATGTGATTCTTTCTACATGTGTACCCTTGTCATCTAACATTGAAATGTTGGTTTAATGAGTTCATGTGCATTGCATACCTGCAGACTTAGTTCATTCAAACGTACTAACACATACATTTTACCTACATGATCACACCATGTAGGGACCGAGGAGTACGTTCATCCACCGTAAGATGTTTAGCTTGGGTCTCAAGTTTGCTTGTTGTAGTGAGTCCTATCTTTCAAGTAAAAACCACCATTCCTCTACCTATTATATTTTGTTTATACTATTTACTTTGAGGGTAAGCCCTAGACATGTCTTGGCCCCCGCCCTATGTTATGATTAGAGGCATTATTTGACATCTTGTAGACTCTTGTCGGATTTATATGCTATATGTTGTATTTGGAACTTATGATCATGGATATCTACTAGATATGGCTTTCATGGATTTGTTATGAGAATTATGATATGCATGTATGTTTGATGTGGAAATGTGGAAGATCCTAAGTCCTGTATTACCCCCATAGAGTGAGTCATACTTACCCGCCCCTTAGTTCTTATGTGCTATGTGAATCCATGTTAATTCCCAGTCCTATGAAATCCCCATAGCGTGAGTCCTACTTTTCTATTCCTTAGAACTATGTGCAAAAAATTTATATATGTTTTTGAATCGATGATGTGTGAATGGATGCTATGAGGTTTGTTTAGGGACCCTCAGGTTCCCATTCACCATGTCACTCCTAGGTCCTAGATTCGGGTCATGATAGAGATGGTGTCAGAGCACTAGGTGTACTACCCTTATTATTAAATAATGTATTCACTTTTAAAAAGTATTCCCTCAAGATAAAATCATGCCCTACTACACAACTCTTTGATTTGAATCTGTGTCATTAGAGAAATAAGTTTTCTTGAATTGTCAAAAGGAATTAGGTAGGGGTTTGTTTTACTGCAATTTATTTAATTTTATGCAATTATATATGTTAAACAAGCCTTAGTAATAAATATTAATGCACAAGGAAGCAAATAAGGAATGAGAAAAAGGAAATTTGGGCAGCTACCTTATTGGACAGTTTTCTTTTAACTTGCTTTAAACATAAAATATATTTTCCCCAAAGTAAATCGGTTTCAAGATCATATAAAACCTTATAAACTCACTCATCACCTTATATTTGATGAAAACACATGAAAAAAATCGGTCCCCTGGAGCAAAGTTAAGAAATTCCCTACCCTTTGGTAATTGGTTGAATTTTGTTTTTAAATTGCATAGTGTGTAGTAATTGTGGAATATCTCATTATATATATCTGTGTTTTAGTGTATAAATATATTTTCAAAAGCTAATTCAAAAACCTACAATGTTTATGGTTATGTGAAATTTTGAATCTGCTTTTATGGTATCAAAAAAGGGGACAAAACAAAGTGAAAGTTCTGGCCAATTTTCTATCTGAGAAGCCTTCTATGTACTGTTGTTACTATTTTAATCATATCTTGATATGTCATGTAATTTGTAATGATTCTTAGTTCTTTGCAACTCCAATACATGTATCGACAACTCTTATGTTTATGCTGGGACCTAATTTGGTAATTATGGATTCAAAACCGTGGACGTAATTTAGGACAAGTACTTTCCAGATTTTTGACATAGGAATCCCTAGGGGTGTGTTGTTAGTGTTTCAATTATAAATACCTATACAAAGGGTATTTTGAAGTGATTCTTGATTTTTTTCAACCTATATTCATATACAAACAGTTTCCATATAGACTGTAAAACCTAGTTTGTCAATTTACCAATTCAAAATCTAGTTACATTGCAAGGTAGTAAAGCTGCCGAGAAAAGTGTGATTTGCAGAAATGGGACTCATTTTAGTATCTATCTTATTAGTTTTTACCTATGGAGAGTGCTCAACATTAATGATCATTTAAATTAGTATTAAGATACTTACACTCTTGTACAAACTTGAGGAAATTGATTGAAAAAACTGATATTGTATTGATGCAAGACTTGAATACGGTAAGGTCGGTTGCGTGCTAAAAGGTTTAGGTTCAATTAAAAATTATTCTTGTGATGTTGTTACCTACTACTACATCTGAATATTATCTTCCTATGTCAGCCAGATTTGTATTATTTTATCTTGTTGTGTTGATATCTTTTGAGACTTGCAACACACTAATTCATCCATTTGTACGGATTGTCCGATCACTTAACATTCTTGTGGACTTTGTCCTTCTTGTGGGTGTGACTTTGTTACCATTGGCATGCCTCTTGTTCTGATCAATTGTCATCTTGATTGTGGTTTTTGATTCATCCTAAGTATGGAAGCAGTCCATTTTATGCATGAACTGGAAAGTCACTCTTAATATGGTTCTTGGTTCTCTTGACAATTGGGTTTTCACCCTTCTTGATACAGGGCTTCGATCCTTCTTGATATTTGTTTGGTGTGACGGCATGACATATATACTGGGCGAAACTTGTCATTTGAATATCTTGTAAAAATTATTCCAGGAACCCTAGATATTTGGATTTTTAAATATCCTACTTGATACTATTAATATATCTGTTCACTTGGTCTAATTACTACATTCCAATTGTTTTTCCCTTTGACTTATGAAAAGTATATTGAGGAATCTAAAGGTCTCAGCTTCTAACTTTTACACCACTAGCTTCATATATATCAATAGTTGTTTCTATCCTAGGGAGTACCCGAGATGATGCTTGAGGATGACAATTGAAGATAGATTGGGGAAACTATGCAGAAGATAATATTTGCATCTAGACATATATATTGTAATAGTTTTGGGACATGTACATGATTCTCTTGTTGCATATGTATGTATAAATTTGAAAGACAAGTGTAAATTATGGAACCATGGTTTGTAACTTAAATTTTTGGCTTGCTAAGTTAAATTGGAGTCGGTGAGCTTGTTTTTATGTTAAATTATCAGTTATTTTGAGATGGTTATATGAAATAGAAACTAAATAAGTTGTACGTCTTTGTATTTTAACATCGATAATATTTTTCAGTGTGTACTACAATAGTATGGGCAATATATAAAAATCTCCCAAGATATCAACTTAAATTAGTTTTGAAGTTGCTCATGTTATAAACTGAAACCCGAAATCAACTGAACTACCTCTAGGACAAAATCTCGTACCTACAATTATTTTGGATTCATTTATTAAATAATGATTAATGTGTTGCATATTAAACTTTAATATTTTAGTAAGTATTATGTAAGTCCAGATCGTATAGAAGTGGCATCCTCCTACAAGGGTTGCCACAAATATTGGTATCGGAGCCTAGGCTTGTGATTCTAGGACTTTTGATGTCAATTACTTGTATGCTTGTCTATTTTGTAAAACATCCAAGCTATGTTATTTGTTTATTTACTTGATTTAATACTATTTTAGTGATTATAGAGTGCATATACATCATGTACATGTCCCAAATGATATGTGATCTTCCATTTTAAAGGAATTAAATTATGGCCTCTTCCTTTGATAGACCTATTCCCAATCTCGTGCACTGGAAGGGGTTGGCGAACATCTTTCAGATCAATACATCCCCCGCACTAGTGGGTCTGAAGTGGGAAACCAAGGTGTAAGACCTATCCCACACTCTCAGATGAGCCATAGTACTCAAGTTATACATCCTGCTTTCCAACAGATGGTTGAATTCTTCCACCACATGGCTAAAGTGATGCACTATCCTAATGGGATAAACTTTGAGAAAATGAGAAAAATGGGTAGAGTAGAATTTGAAGGTTCTATTGATCCCACTGATGCTAAACAATGGCTAGAATGCATGGAGAGGGTGTTTGAGCAATTGGAGTGTTCAGCTTATTATTGATGCGTAAGTGTTCCAAATGCCAAGGTAAAACCTCTTGTTCTGACTTGGGATGAATTTGTTAAGGAGTTTCGCATGAAGTATGTTCCACCTATCAATGGTGATGCTAAGCAATAGGAGTTTTTAAGTCTGAAGCAGCGGGGCATGTCTATTGTTGAATATCAACATAAGTTCCTAAGGATTTCTCGTTATTTTAGAGATATTGTTAAAGAGAAGAAAGATAAATGAAGGAGATTTGAAGACGGTCTAAATAATTCTATCAAAAAGAATATGGCAATCTTGCAACATGAGAACTTTTGTAAATTCATTTCCGCTGCTTTTACCTGGGAAAGACTTCATAAGGAAGAACCCAGTAAACATGAAAATAAACTCCAGAAACCAAGATCAGATTTTGAAGGTCCATACAAAAGGGAAAGGTTTGATGATTCGAAGGCTAGTGGTATTAACAAGTTATCTTAACCCAAGCAAAGTAGATCAAATTATTCTACAGGTAGCACTCCAAGTAATGGTCAAGGCAGGACTCATGTTCCTATGTGTGAAAATGTGGGAAAAATCATTAAGGTGTTTGCAGGAGAGCTTTTGGTGCATGTTTTAGCAGTGGCAGCTTTGATCATAAAGTGAAGGACTGACCTAAATAGGTTCCTTCCTTGTGCACTAAAAGCTTGGTTCAGAAGGCTTCTACTACTTCTCCTCAAACTAATAGGGATGAAAGACCAAAAAACATCCCAGCAGGAGGAGCAAGTAGAGAAAATCAACCTAGTGGGCCAAGGGCTACTATAAGATCTTATGCTATGAAACAGAGGGATGATCAAGATGGCCAAGACATGGTCATTGGTAAATTTCATTTATTTGGCTTATGTGTTTACATTGTTTGATCTTGGTTCTACACATTCCTATATTTGTACAACACTCGTTCTTTCTAAAAATGTGAAATCTATGAGGCTTGACTATAATGTGCTAGTTGAAAGTCCCTTGGGATACAGAGTTATTTGTAATCGAATTTACCAAGATTGTCCCTTCATGATCAAAGACCTAGTTTTCCCATATGATTTGATAGAAATGCCCTTCAAAGATTTTGTTGTTATTATTGGGATGGATTGGATTTATAAATATCAGGCAGTAATGGATTATAGATCAAAGGATGTGACTTTTAAATACCCTGCATTTTCTCATATTATTGTACAAGGTGAAAGATCATTGATGTCTAGTATTATTTCTGCAACCTTGGTAAGAAAGATGACGGTAAGATTGTGATGCGTATCTTGCTTACACAGTTGATACGTACTTAGAGAGCCCTAGTCTTAAGGATATACTTACTGTGTGTGATTTTCCAGAAGTCTTCCTAGAAAATCTCCCTGGTTTACCCTAGAAAGGGAAGTTGAATTTCCAATCGAGCTTATTCCCAGATCTACTCCTATTCCTATTACTACTTATAGGATGGCTCCGACAGAACGAAAAGAGTTGCAAACTCAGTTGCAAGAACTTCTTGAGATGGTTTTATCCATCTCAGTCTTTCTCCTTGGGGAGCCCCTATTTTATTTGTAAAGAAGAAGGATAGAACTTTTAGATTATGTACTGACTATGGAGAACTCAACAAAATAATAGTCAAGAATGGATATCCACTGTCAAGGATTGATGATTTATATGATCAGTTGAGGGGTGCTAATTTATTCTGAAAGATTGATTTGAGGTCTGGGTATCATCAACTGCGCGTTAGGGAGAAAGATATTGCTAAAACTGCTTTTAGAACTCAGTATGGTCATTATGAATTTTGGTGATGCCATTCGGATTAACTAATGCTCCCACGATATTCATGGATCTAATGAACCTAATATACAAGCCATACCTAGATCAATTTGTGTAGTTTTTATAGTGATATTTTAGTGTATTTTAACGGTGGTAAACATCATGATAAGAACCTCTAAATTGTTTTGCAAATTTTGAAAGACAAAGAACTTTACATAAAACTTTCCAAGTGTGAATATTTGCTAAATGAAGTGACCTTTTTGGGGCACGTCGTGTCATCCAAAGTAAAATCCAAGCAATTGTTGAATGGAAACCTCCCAAAAGTCCAACCGAAGTAAGAAGCTTCCCAGGCTTGGGGGGATACTATAGAAGGTTCGTGAAAAGCTTCTCCATTATAGACTCTCTTTTGAACAAACTCTTGAAGAAAGAAGAAAAATATATTTGGGGTGACAAATGCCAAGAGAGATTTAAAACTTTTAAAATCCTTATCGACACAAGTTTCTATAATTAATTTACCAATGGAGGAGAAGGAGTATATGATATATAGTGATGCATCTCATCATGGTCTAGAGTGTGTTTTGATGCAAGAGGGGAAAGTTATTTCTTATGCCTCTCAGAAATTAAAACCACATAACTTGAATTATCCTAGTCATGATCTAGAACTCGCTTCTATAGTATTTGCCTTAAAGATATGGAGACATTATCTGTATGGAGAAAAATGTTACATATTTACTAATCACAAAAGCTTAAAATACTTGGGTACACAAAAGGAGCTGAATCTAAGACAACGTAGATCCCTTAAGCTCATTAAGGATTATCATTTTACGATCGATTATTATCTAGGAAAAGCTAATGTGGTTGCAGATGCCTTAAGTCACAAGTCCTTTGCAAGCCTATCCTTGTGTCCATTGCCTCTGCTTCTTGAATTAAGAGCCATGAATGTTCGTATAGCACTTCATTCTTCTGGTCCGATTATTTCCCAACTGCAAATTGAACCTGTATTTCTTGAGCAGGTTAGCGAAGCACAAAAGTTAGATAAGAAACTCATGAAGCTGACCAAAAAGGTTCAAGATGGAGAAAAACATGATTTTTCATTAACAGAGGATTGTGTCTTATCTTATCGAAATAGATTATATATCCCTAATGATGAAAGATTGAAAAGAGAAATCTTGAAGGAAGCACACACTTCATAATATGCCATGCACCCTAGAGGTACAAAAATGTACCGTACCCTTAAAGAACACTATTGGTGGAATGGTATGAAGAAAGACATTACGGACTACATTACAAAATGTTTGGGTTTTATGCAAGTAAAAGCAGAACATCAAGTTCCAGTTGGGCTACTCCAACCCTTGCCAATGCCAGAATAGAAATGGGAGAGAATTACAATTGACTTTGTGCCTGGACTTCCTCGCACTCAAAAGAACCATGATGCAATATGGGTGATAGTGGATATATTAACAAAGAGTGCTCATTTCCTAGCAATCAAGATGTATTATTCACTCGAAACGTTAGCAGAACTATACATTAATGAGATTATAAGGCTATACGGGATCCCTTTCTCTATTTTCTACAACAGAGACCCAAGGTTTACATCTAGATTTTGGTCTAGCTTGCAAGAGGCCTTGGGTACCAAGTTAAATTTTAGCACCTCATTTCATTCTCAGATAGACAGTCAGTTAGAAAAAGTGATACAAATTTTGGATGATATGCTTCGAGCATGCATCATAGAGTTTGAGGGTAGCTGGGACAAATATTTGGCTTTATTAGAATTTGCTTACAATAATAGCTACCAATCAAGTATTGGAATGCCTCCTTATAAAGATTTATATGGAAGAAAATGTCAAATTTCTCTTTGTTGGACTGAAGTTGGTGAAAAAAAACTTATTGGTCTCGGAATTTGTACAACAAACAAAAGACATAGTAAAGGTGATTAAGGATCGTCTGAAGATCGATTTGGATAGACAAAATCATATACTAATCTTAAAAGGCATGATATCGAGTATCAAGTTGGTGACAAAGTATTCTTAAAGGTATATCCATAGAAGAAGATTATTAGATTTGGCCAAAAAAGAAAATTTAGTCCTCGATTTATCGGACCCTATGAGGTACTTGAAAGAGTGGGACCAGTAGCATATAAATTAGCACTGTCACCTGAGTTGGATAAGATCCATAATGTCTTCCACGTGACAATGCTTTGAAGATATTGTTCTAACCCTCTCATATCCTACCAATTAAATCTATTGAAGTTAATCAAGACATGATGAATTATGAGGAACCTATCTATATTCAAGCTAGGAAAATAAAAGAACTTAGAAACAAGAAAATTCCCTTAGTAAAGGTACTTTGGAGGAACCATTAGGAGAAGACGCCACCTGGGAGAGAGAAGAAGATATGAGGACCAAATATCCCACACTTATTTTCAGACTAGCATAAGTAAATTTCGAGATGAAATTTCTTAAGGGGGAGAGAGTTGTAATACCCTTTATTATTAAATAATGTATTCACTTTCAAAACGATATTCCCTTGGGATAAAATCAACCCCTACTTCACAACTCTTTGACTTTGTATTCGTGTCGTTAGAGAAATCAGTTATCTTGAATCGTCGAAAGGAATTACGGAAGGGTTTGCTTTAATGCAATTTATTTACTTTTATCCTATTATATATGTTAAACAAACTTTAATAATAAATAAACAAACTTTAATAATAAATAAACAAACTTTAATAATAAATATTAATATGTAAGGAAGCAAATAAGGAATGAGAAAAGGAAATTTGGGCAGCCACCTTATTGGACAGTTTTCTTTTGACTTACTTTAAACATAAAATATATTTTCCCCAAAGTAAGTTGGTTTCAAGACCATATAAAACCTTATAAACTCTCTCATGGTCTTATATTTGACGAAAACACATGAAAGAAATCGTTACCCTAGAGCAAAGTTAAGAAATCCCCTACCCTTTGGTAATTGGTTGAATTTTGTTTTTAAATTGCATAGTATGTAGTAATTGTGGAATATCTCATTATATATATTTGTGTTTTTAGTGTGTATATACATTTTCGAAAGCTAATTCATATATCTAGAACGTTTATTGTTATGTGAAATTCTGAATATGCTTGTATGGTATCAAAAAAAGGGACAAAACAAAGTGAAAGTTTTGGCTAGCTGTCTGAGAAGCCATCTATGTACTGTTGTTAGCATTTTAATCATATCTTGATGTGTGAGTTGTAATTTGTAATGATTCTTAGTTCTTTGCAACTCTAAGACACGTATCTACAACTCTTGTGCTTATGTTGGGACCTAATTTGGTAGTTATGGATTCAAAACAGTGGATGTAATTTAGGACAAGTACTTTCCAGATTTTTGACATAGGAATCCCTGGGGGTGTGTTGTTAGTGTTTCGATTATAAATACCTATACAAAGGATTTTTTGAAATAATTCTTGATTTTTTTTTCAACCTATATTCATATACCTACAGTTTTCATATAGACTGTAAAACCTGTTTTGTCAATTTACCAATTCAAAATCTAGTTACATAGCAAGGTAGTAAAGTTGCCGAGAAAAGTGTGATTTGCAAAAATGGGAATCATTTTAGTATCTATCTTGGTAGTGTTTACTTGTCGAGAGTGCTCAACATTAAATGAAAATTTAAATGAGTATTAAGGTGCTCATACTCTTGTACAATCTTAAGGAAATTGATTGAAGAATCTGATGTCTATTGATCCACGACTAGAATTTGGTAAGGTCAATTGCGTGCTAAAAGGTTCAGGTTCATTTAGAAACTTATTCTTGTGATCTTCTTACCTCCTGGTACATCTAAATGTTATCTCCCTATGTCAGCTATGCTCATATTATTTTATCTTGTTGTGTTGATATCTTCTGAGACTTGCAAGACACTAATTCGTCCATTTGTATGGATTGCCCAATCACTTACTATTCTTGTGGGCTTTGTCCTTCTTGTGGCTGTGACTTTATTACCACTGGCATGCCTCTTGTTCAAATCAATTGTCATCTTAATTGTGGATTTTTGGTTCGTCCTAATCATGGAAGCAGTCCATTTTATGCACGAACTAGAAAGTCACTCTTAATATAGTTCTTGGTTGTCTTGATAATTAGGTTTTCACCCTTCTTGATACAGGGATTTAGTCCTTTTTGATATTTGGTTGTGTTTGTTGTGACAGAATGACATACATAGTAGGCGAAACTTGTCATCTGAATGTCTTGTAAAAGTTGTTCCCGGAACCCTTGATATTTTGATTTTTAAATATCCTAATTGATATTATTGACATATTTGTCCACTTGGTCTAATTATTGTATTCCAATTGTGTTTTTCTTTGACTTAAGGAAGGTAAATTGAGGAATTTAAAGGTCTCAGCTTTTAACTTTTACACCACTAAGCTTCATGCTTAGCGAGAGTTGTTTCTATTGTAGGGAGTATTCGAGATGATGCTTGAGGATGACCATTGATGGATTTTGGGAGCTATATAGAAGATCACATTTGCATCTAAACATATACATTGTAGTAGTTTTAAGACATGTACATGATTCTCCTGTTGCACATGTATGTATAAATTTGAAAAGTGAGTGTAAATTATGGAACCTTGGTTTGTAACTTAAGGTTTTGGCTTGTTTAGTTCAATTGGAGTTGGTGATCTTGTTTTTATATTAAACTACCAAATTTTTGAGGTGATTGTATGAAATAGAAACTAATAAGTTGTATGTCTTTGTATTTTAATATCGGTAATATTTTCAGCGTGTACTACAATAGTATAGGCAATACATAAAAATCTCGCAAGATATCAAATTAAATTAGTTTGGAATCTTCTCATGCTAAAAACCGAAACCCCAAATTAACTTAACTACCTCTAGGACAAAATCCTGCACCTACAACTATTTTGGATTCATTATTAAATAATGATTAATGGGTTGCATATTAAACTTTAATATTTTAGCAAGTATTATGTAAGTCCAGATCGTATAGAAGTGGCATCCTCCCATGAGTGTTGCTATACTAGGTTTATAAATGATCCTCAGAGTCCAACAAGCCACGTCAAGTAGAGTCTTATTCATGAGTGAAGCATGCCACATCTATGGGTAGGAGGCTTTAAGGAGTTTTAGGAAATGTCTCACTTTCTCATGATTCATATCGTGCCATTGTACGTATCCTAAGATTTCTTATCTCAATCCCTCCCTATCGAATAGGGAGAGTTACTATGGGATTATAATGCAATCTAGGCAACGCAGATGTTGTGGTTGATCTTATAGATATGGTCAAAACGGAGTTGGTGAAGGATAAGCATTGTTTGACAAGTTTGCTCCTTCAGATGTTCCAAGTTTTCTTGGGTTGGCTAGTTATTATAGAAGGGTTGTAGAAGGTTTCTCATCTATTGCATCCCCATTAACCAAGTTGACTCAAAAGAAGACCAAGTTTGTATGGTCGGATGAGTGTGAGAAGAGTTTCAAGACATTGAAAAATCAGCTTACATTGGCTCCTGTTTTGATTTTACCAGATGGCTTAGATAGGTTGGTGATGTATTGTGTTTCTTCTTGAATTGGGTTGGGTTGTGTACTTATACAACATGGTAAGCTGATAGCTTAGCATCAAGGCAATTGAGGGTGCATGAGTGTAATTACCCGACTCATGATCTTGAGTTTGCGACGATGGTGTTTACCTTGAAGATTTGGTGACACTATTTGTATGGGGTGCATTTTGATATTTTCACCGACCACAAGAGTTTGCAATATATGTTCACTCAAAGGGATCTTAACTTGAGATAAATGAGATGATTGGAACTCCTTGAGGACTATGACATGAACGTACGATATTATCCTAGTAAGAAAAATTTTGTAGCTGATGCTCTTAGTAGGCTATCTATGAGAAGTGTGGCCCATGTTGATGAAGGGAAGAAGAAAGAGTTGGAAAACAATGTTCACCGTTTGGCTAGATTGGGTATTAGGTTGGCCGACTCTAATGGTGGTGGTATTCACGTTCAGAATGGGGACGAATCTTCTGTGGTTGTTAATATTAAGGCTAAGCAACATCTAGGTCCATCATTGGTTGGGTTGAAGAAGTTAGTTGCTGAAAAGAAGATAGAGATTTTCTCCCAAGGCGGAGATGGTGTGATTTGATACCAAATTTGGTTATGTGCTCCAAATATTGACAATCTTAAGAGGGTGATCATGAATGAAGCCCATGACTCTCATTATTGTATTCATCTGGGATCTACCAGAATGTATCGGGATTTAAGGGAAGTGTATTGGTGGTATGGTATGAAGAAGCCAAGTTTGTAGTTGAATGCCCTAATTGTCGATAAGTAAATGTAGAACACCAAAAGACCTGGTGGTTTGACCATAGATGTTGAAATTCTACTTGGAAGTGAGAAGAGGTGAACATGGATTTGTTGGTTTGCCTCGGACCTGAAATCAATTAGATCCAATGGGTTCTTGTTGATCGGATGACTAAGTCAACTCACTTCTTATCGGTTGAGACTACTCTCAATGTTGAAGACAATGACAAGTTATATAATTGGGAGTTGGTTAGACTGGATGGTGTGCCAACTTTGATTATGTTAGATTATGGTACCAAATTTACTTCTCACTTTTGGAAATCATCTCAAAAGGGGCTTGGCCCTAAGGTGAAGTTGAAGTACATACCACTTTTCACCTCAATCCGTTAGGCAAGCCGAGACTACAATTCAAACTCTGGAGGACATGTCGAGGTCTTATGTGTTGGAATTCAAGGTTAATTAGGGTGATCATCTGCACTTATTGAGTTTGCTTACAACAATAGCTTTTATGCTAGCATTGGTATAGCACCATTTGGGCCTGCATGTGGTAGAAAGTATAGGTCTTTGGGGTTGTGGTTTGAGTTAGATGAGATGACTTCTATAGGCCCAGATCTAGTGTTGGAGGCTATGGAAAGAGTGAAATTGGTTGGGGAAAAGTTAAAGATGGTTCGAAGTTATCAAAATTCTTTTTGCATAATGTAAAGAGGAATCCTGAGTTTCGTATTGGTGGTGGGGTGTATATGAATGTCTTACCTATGAAAGGCATGATACGTGTTAGGAATAAAGGCAAACTAAGTTCTCGGTATGTAAGTCCTCATGAGATTGTTGAGCGGGTTGGGAATGTGGCTTATAGGTTGGATTTGCTTTAGAAATTGAGCTCTATTCATCTGGTTCTCCGTGTGTCTATGTTGAGGAAGTTGGCTGGCGATCCTAGTACTATTGTGCCTTTGGAAGGTGCGGTTGAGGAGAACTTGTCTTATGAGGATGTTCCTATTGAGGTCTTGGATGGGCAAGTGAAGAGGCTTCGCAACAAGGATCAACATATTGAATGTGCTATGTGGAAAGTGGAATCAAGTATGATGTGGCAATACCTCTATCCTTTCCAATCTACTAAAGCCTATGGTATTAGGTTCTTCCTATTCTCAATGGTCCTAATTCTTTCCATCTTGAGTCTCATGACATGAAATACATACATGTGCACGAAAATGATTTTTATGATGTTTTAAATAATTTGAATATGTTTTAATATGAGTTTTAATGACTTTATGATTTTCAAATGATGAACTATGCATTGTATCTTGTGATTGAAAGTTCTATATTCTAAGTCAAGACTTTCAAACCTTTTTCTTGCACATTCTAGGATGAATGTTCCTAAGGAGGAGATGATGTAAGGACCTGGACATTGTACATCCTCGTTGGAGCTTGGAAATTTGTTTCAGAAAAGATTTTGACCAAGGTTACACTTCAGGGGAGACCTCATGGTCCATGTGGGGGTCTCCTGAAGTGGCCTTTGGCCTCTGAAGGTTGGTTGGCCCTTAAATGTGGTGTTTGAAACTAAGGCACACAACACTTGGACCCCTCACGGTCCGTGTGACGCTTCACGAATAACATAGTGGGCCGTGGGATGGCCTGGGCTTGAAATCCCACACTTTTGGGACTAGGTGTTGTCACAGGGCTAAGTATACAGCTCGTGTAGGGTGTCCCAGCCCGTGTGGCCACCCGTAAGGCTTTCGAGTGAAATTTTTCTAAGTGTGGAATCATCATCTCGGAACCATGTCATGAAGAATTTTCTAAGTGAAGTGGGACGGAGGAGTACACGGGTCGTTTGGCTTGGTACGGCCCGTGTAGCCATCCATTTGGGTGTTGGCGTCGAATTTTTCTAAGTATGGAATCTTCAAGCTCAAGCTAAGTTCATTTTCAAGCCCTCAATTCAAACTTATTTATGTGGTTTAAGGTCATCATAGGTCTCCTACATCAAGCCAAGTTCAAAGGAATTCTATTGGCTAAACTTTACACAAGTATCGATAGAAGGGTCAACTTTAAAGGGTCATATCTCTTAGCTCAAAATGAAGTGGGTGTCCCAAGAAATTGAAGCTGTTTGAGTTAGCTTACCAACGTATCCAGTTTCACCTAATTTAGAGTTCGGATGAAAAAGTTATGCCTATTTTTGTAAAGTCCGTTTGTGCAGTGTTTTCTAAAAATTGACTAAGTGAAGCTATACGGGAGGGTTTCACGGTCTGTGAAACCTTTTACAGACCCTGAGACCTCCTCAAGGACCCCTGTAAAAGAATGTGATTTTTGCTTCATTAATGGCCTTTTTGTAATTGTGGCTCTTCCTAAGGGTCTTTTATGACTTCCTCTGCTATCTTAAGACCTCCAAAGAACCTAAAGCCTATTATTCTCATTTAAATTTCATCCTTACACATAGAAATTCTCTCAAAGGAACTCTTAAGAACTCCAGTGGGGATTTAACTTGGGGTTCAAGGAAGGCTCATTTACCAATATCAACCCCTTTTCTGCCATTTATTCCTTTCTTCTTCAAATTTCCCTTGAAACCTCTTCATTTGTCAAGGTATGTGGGTTTTGATCTTTGGCCCCTTTCAACCAAAGAGATCCAAACTCTTCTCAAGCAATTTTTCATGAATTTAAGCTTACTTTAAATTTGGGTCTTTGTTATTATGATTTATTAAATTCAATTAAAGTATGAATTGTATATATTTGATGATTTTAAGTTAATTTAAGCCCTTACATGATGAGTTACATTAAAGTTATGGAGCATTGATGATGCATGTCCCCTTTTAAAGCTTGAATTGTGCATGGGTAATTTATGTTATGATTTAAATATGGATTTAATTATATTTTTTCACTTGAATTTCATATTGTATTGATGATTTTAGACTGGATCTACTTTACCCATGCTATTCTCACATCACTCATAGCATATTCATTCATGGTCATTGGATTTTATGGAAATTATGAAGAGGCTAAGCCCAATTATGTTTTATGAAATTATTTTGATATGATATTGGTTATGACAAGAATGTGATCACATATATATCTAAGATTATAGCTCAAGGAGAAATTATGGGAGTTTACACCACTATGTTTAAGGGAGCATCGATTGAGATTTTAGTCGGAGTGGGCTATCTCTAAGGGTCCATACTCATCTATCAAGAAGGTGCCCCTAAGGAGCTATCCCTATGCATGAAGGTATTACATGAAGAATGTTTTCAGCCTATTATGCATGATTATGAAGAATGTGATTTGGCCTTTAAGCCTAATAATGCGTGTAAATGATTTGAAAGTTAACGCCTCTTTTACAAGAATGTATATATATGTATTCAACTGGGTTGATGACCTAGAACCGATGGATTAGATGTTGGCATGGACTATTTCCAAGGATCTATACTCCTTTCCTTGAACTATGTGCCTAACATAGGATATGTTTATCCCCCCAAGGGGGAAAGTATGTTAAGGATCTACCTTGGCAAGAAGGTCGCTTTTTATCCATTGTGGAGAAGACCACGGGATTCCAGGGCATAGCTTATTTGGTCTGATGTCAGTTATGGTACCATCCTCAATATATATGAAGTATTTTTGCATTCATGCATCATGTATCCCATGCCATATTGATGTATATTATTCCTTTGTTATATGATTCTTTCTATATTTGTTCCCTTGTCATCTAACATTGAAATGCAGGTTTAATGAGTTCATGTCCATTGCATGCCTGCATACTTAGTACATTCAAACGTACTGAAGTATACTTTTGCCTATATGATCTCAATCATGTAGGGACCGAGGAGTACGTTCATCCACCACACGACATTTAGCTAGGGTCTCAAGTTTGCTTGTTGTGGTGAGTCCTATCTTTCAAGAACAAACAATCATTCCTCTAACTATGATGTTTTGTTTATATTATTTAATTTGAGGGTGAGCCCAGGACGTGTCTTGACCCCCACCCTATCTTATGATTATAGACATTATTGGACATCTTGTAGACTCTTGCCGGATCTATATGTTATATGTTGTATTTGGAGCTTTGATCACGCTCAAGATACACCTCTTTTGAAGTAAAAGTGGTCATCAAAGTAATAAACCTAACCAAGGTCAGGGTCGGGTCCCACAGGGAATACGAGACTTTTGCAACTTGGTTCACCAAGAATCAATTCAAACAACAATTCTCAACTAGAACATCGCATGTAGGATGGTAATTTAGGTTCTTCCAACCCTTTGGTCAGAGGTGAATGTCGAATTCCACAATGGGACTTGGCTCATCTCCATAGTCTGCTCAACTAACCATTGCCCATAGTCCCAGTAAACCTCCCTTTGGTTGAGTTCGGTTGATTAGACGAGAACACATCATCTATTCATGTTAATCATTCTCTTTTCCTATTCATTACCACCTGGATCGGGAAGGTAACACTAGGAAAGTTCTAATGTTGGCCACCACTAGAAAACATTCAAAATGAAGAGAAATGACTAATAGATGCAAATACCCATTCTAAGAATTGCAAATAATTCGAGTTTTCTAAGTTAGATTCCCATGGTTCCCACAACCCCAAGTTGTGGGTTTAGCTACTCATATCTTGGGCAAACAAAGAAACAATGAATAGAGAAAACATGGTTAATCACTTACCAAGAAGATTGAAGAACAAGAAAACTTAATGTATATTGAGAATTGTAAGATTGAAAGTTGAATTTAATCCATAAGTGAATCTCTTCTCCAAAATGTAGCCTCAAAAACTAAAACCCTAAGAATATTTTAATTTCTTACTCTATACTCTATTGTCAGCTGCTCTCACTGTGTCTCTGTCTAAAAAAACTCCAAAAACTGCTCTTAAATGACCTAGTATTTTCTATTTATAGTATTTACAAACAAGTCCCCAAATTAATTAGAAAAACTGATCGGCGCCTATATGAGTCACAGTTATGACTCGTAACTAGGATTACGAGCCGTAATCAGGCTTTCGTGGTAAGCCTCCTACATCTTGGACTTTACTGATATGAAACACCTTCACAAGTCATAGTATGGTCTATGACTCGTATTGACTTCTTGTAGTCTACATTTGCATCACTTGGGACAAGTTTGATCAACACTATAAATCACTATGCAACTCCCCTTTATGACCCGTAGCTGGAACTATGACTCGTAACTGGGTCTCGTGTGGCTAAACTTTAGTTTTGCTTCAATACTGAAGTCCTCTACAAGGCCACCTCTACGACTCATAAACTGAGATACAACTCGTAGAGGGTCTCGTATGTCCTGAAAATCAGCAAAACTTGCAAGTTTTCCCAAAATTGTGTCAGCCTACTTTTCCGACAATAACAAATACAAAAACACATAAAAATCATAAAAGTTGCATTAAGGACACACAAAATCCTAAGTTTTAGGCATCAAATATGTTATATTTTGACAACACATCAACACCCTCAACTTAACATTGTTTCTTGTCCTCAAGCGATAACTCGATCTATTTAGATAATAAAGCAACACATAGCAATCAACCCAATGGAATCTACCATACTCAAATCTAACTCAGGTACCCATATTTGCTTTTTCAATACAAGATCATGTAGTTATTCAGTAAACCCAAAGCATATTAGTGCATTTGACAACATAACTATGACAAGTAAAGGAATATCAACAATCCACAACTACTAAACAAGTAAAATGTTGATAATGAAATGTAAATACCCTCACTAGAAAGAAGTCCTTTTTACACACTTAATGAAGATTTCAAAATTCAACAATGGGATTGTGCAAGTACATTCACTCTCACAAATAACATTCATGCATCATGACCAACACCATAGGCTTGCCCTTATACTCACCACCCAGACTTTTGACTAATTGGGCAATGATCACTTTAGGACTTTATAAGCGTGTAATGTAGGTTCATGGGGCTTTGGTATGACATTTTGGTCAATTAGTGACTAAAAATCAACCTTGAACCACACTTTTTGACACTTTCACCTAATCAACTCAATCATTTCCACCTTATTCTCCCTTTCTTTCTTCATATTCAAGCTTTTCCGGATATTTTCTTCTCATTTTCAGCTTTTCCCTAATTTTCACACATCATTTTGCTTGTTCAACTCAATCTAAGGCATCTTTTCCTGTTTCTTTCACCCGGTGCATGATTTTCTTCTCTTTCTTCATATTCCCAACTCACCACTATCTTTCAATTCTAGTTAAGTTTATTTAAAATATTATTTCTTAACTGGAATTGATTAATTTTAGTTTTTAATATTATATCATAACTATAATTGATTTTTTCACAGTTATTTTCTTCTTTTTCTTCTTTCTTTCTTCCTCTATATAGTATAGTCCCCTCAATATAGTATAGTCTCCTCAATAGCGTATAGTCTCCTTGGAAGTGTATTTTTTCAAAAGTGATTATTTATGTGCTTTCGGGTTTCATTATTTAAAGGTCATACTTTTAGTAGGGTGTATACATGTATTTTACCTCATTCTTACTATTTTACCAATACACTGGTCATCCTCAACTTAGGTTTTTAGCCTATATCGAAGTGCACACCAAATCAGGGCTACTTTCAATAGTCACCCTCAACTTAGGATTTTTGCCTAAATCAAGGTTCACAATGCTCAAGAATAGACCAGGGCTAGTTTCAAGGTATTTAACTAGACAATATTAGGCTGATCAGGTGTTAAGAAAGAAATGGCACATGTAAGAATCAAATATTTGGAACAAGGGATGAATTTTTCATTTAGTTGGTCATTTAAGGCAAAAGTGGACTAATTCAAAGAACAAGGGCCTAAGATCACTTCCTAGTCCATATAATCTCTAGTCCAACTTAGAGTAACAGGACAAGTTCTGAATCAGCACACAATGCAAGAATATAACAAAATCAGCTCACACACACATGACATTGCATACATAGCCAATAGAAACTCAGATTATGCTTCAAGTATCAAATTGACCTCACTTAATCAGAACAGATATTACCAAATCATTCAAAAAAAATGCATGGTTGCAACATAACAACTACTCAAAAATTTTGACGGGTACCAATTTTCAAAATATTTTTTAAAGCATCAAAAACAAGGTACATGCCATAAGTTCAACTACTATATACTACAAATATCATCTAAGACATCCTAAACATGCCGGTTCAACAGAAATTAAATATTCACGAGGAAAAAGAACACTGACAAAAAAACTTCGGGATAAAAATTTGGAGTAGTTATGGATCACAAGCTACTCAGACTTTACCTTAGTCCATAACTACCCACACCCCATCGAAAAATTTGTACGTTGTCCTCAATGTATAATATCAAAATCAAAATAAATACAAGAGGTCAAAAAACATACATATCTTGGTGCCTAAGCACCAGTCTTATGCTGCCTCTGATCATCTCCCTCCTACAAGGTAGTCTGTGCAGTAGCCGCACTGGATGAGCCAATACCCATCAATCTATCATGCTCCTAGGCTTATCTCTGCTCTTCTGCTTTTGTCGTCATCCTCAAGACTCGGCCGAGCTCATCCTCTGCCTCTTTCTCATCAACCTCGGAGGTCTTCTGATACACACGCCTCTCCTCAGTGTCACTATCCTCAATAAGGGGTCTCTTCCCATGGGAAGGTTGTGTGTGATCCTCCAAAGAAAACAAATCAAATAGCGGCTCCGAAGGTGAATCCTTTGGAACTGTAACTGGTGCTGCTAATGAAGAAGTCAAGTCAGCCTTAAGGTTTGCTATATTCTCATGAATGGTTTACAAGTCTGATGGTCGAGCCTCGACTAGCCTTTTTCTGTACCGGATCGTTAAAGGCGTCAATGCGGGCATCTACCATAGCAATACGCTCTTGAATTGTAGAAATCGTGTATTCCTTGCATTGTGCCTCTAGTCCACAACTGCCTGTCAGACTCATGGACTAAGCTGCTGCATGAGCCGAGAAAACTAAGCCTCGGTCTGTGATAACCTCTATGCCATGGCCTGAATAGAAATCACAGACACGTGAACCATGCTCGGCGTGGAAACCTGTGATGTAGAAGCCTCTAGTGCAGGAGCAGCTAAAGTGGGACCCCTCTCAATATCGACTGCCTGCAGCTGCTGGGGTCTCTCCTCAGTAGTACTAGCTGGAGTGGTAGTGCAGTAGCCGTTTAACCCTCTTGTGGTGGCTCTGGAGCAAATGTATCAGGCATAGTAGGCCGATGTGTCCTCTGAAGTGCCACAGGGTTCTCATCAGCCTTAATCAGGCTGGGAGCTATAGTGTGTAGGGTCAATATTAAGTGGTCATGCTGATGCAATATTTGTACTTTGGAAGCGATGTAGAGTTGGTATATCAAGATCAAAAATGGAATCGAAATAAACCTCCTGAACTCCAGCTCATGAATCTGCTCCGCTATCATTCGGGCCCAATCAATCTCGTAGCCAGCCAAGATGCTGGCAACTAGTACTGATCACTCTGGCATGAGTTTGTTATCTACTAATGTAGGCCGGATGTGAGATCTAATGTCGCCTATAAAAACTTGGCAAGAAAAGAAAGGGAGACCTTGACAATAGGCTCCGTATGGGT
Organism: Solanum clarkiae; assembly: GCA_011800125.2. Classification (NCBI taxonomy): domain Eukaryota; kingdom Viridiplantae; phylum Streptophyta; class Magnoliopsida; order Solanales; family Solanaceae; genus Solanum; species Solanum clarkiae. Next base: position 15,964,413 of record JAABOM020000092.1, on the reverse strand, counting down.
GGTGAGCCAAGCAAGCTCTGGACCCCACTTAGCAATGTGACTGGCCACCCATCTCAACAGTGATGTCCTGTCCTTCATGAATAGTGGATTTCTTGCCTGCTCCAACCTATGATAAAATTAAACTATCAACCTCGGGGCTTGGTACGTAGGACCAAACAATACACGACAAATTGTCTCTTCCGAAATATCGACCCATCGCCCTCTCACTAATACTTTTCTCAATCTCGATTGTGTGAGAGGTGTCTTCCCATTGGGAAGATCATAAAGAACTATGGCTGCAAAATTTGTATAGAATTCCCGCACTATAAGCAGGGTATATCGTCCAAGCTTATTAGTCAGCCACCTAAGCCCATATCGTGTAATTGTGTCCTCCAGTCCTGGGACATGACTCAATCCATCGTTAATCAACCAGAGCTCCTCATATATCGACTGTACAGTCTTATCTTGCCCCTTTAGCTGTAAACCCTCATCAAATATGATCTTTATACCCTCGACACCCCACCAATGAATAGGATCCGGTGCTTGAGAAGTTGACAGGGCAAGGGGGGACTAGGTGTCTCCTCCATCCTTGTAGACATCCTCTGGACTAGACTCTGTGCCTGAAGGATTCATCTATGGTGAACCATCATCACTCTCATCATCGCCATCCTCCTTAGACTGGAGGACTGTTACCACGAGCTTGAGTTTGCCCAGCTCTGGCAATATCTCTCGTTTGTGGTTGAGGTGTTGCTGGATCAAGATGGGTGCTATAAGCCTCCATTGACCCACTTAATTGGGTTTTCTCATTACCCAAACGCTCCTCGTCT
>JAABOM020000092.1:15948698-15963507 GCA_011800125.2 Solanum clarkiae | reverse complement strand
TGAAAAATAGTATATCAATATTCATTTTAAATCATCCTCCAGTCATTTTTAATATTAAATATACTAATTACTTTATTTTTATTAAATAAAATATAACTACACTCAATTTGGGTAAATTATAAAAAAAATCAACTTTTCAAATTATTTTCAAAAATGAAAACACTCGACCAAAAAAATCAACTACATTTCATGTTATATCATTGTTTATTAATATCGTTCAAAGATATTTTGTCACTATTAATAAATCGCTTGACTTAATTCCATTGTCCATTATACTTTTTTTTATTATCACTTTATTTCTGTCTTCTCTTTGAATCTTTCAAATAATGTTTGTACGATTCTTAAGAAAAATAATTAAACATGAACAATTAATCTGAAACTAAATAAATAAAAATATGATTCACCAAAATAAGAATACATTCTAATCAAATGAACATATAATAAGTAATATAACTTTTTAGATTAAATGATAAAAAAATGTTACATTTCAATTTTATACTTGAATCTTTGTAAGAAGGATCAACTGTACTCTTAAATGATTCTTTTAATAATAATAATTAAAAGATTAAATTAAATTTTCACATTAGCCTAAACATATGAATTTAAGTCGTTTATATATTTTTTCTTATAATAAACAAAATTAATATATTTGACATTGAGAAAAATGACACATATTTATTTCAAGAAAAGAATATAGTGAAACTTTAATTTGTGGTTCTTCCCCATGTTTGACCATGGAAATATTACTAATAATTAATTTCACTAATTACTCCCTCCGTCCAACTTTACTTGACCCCTATACTGTTTTATAATATCTAACAATACTTGTCCACTTTCTAAAATTAATGGATAATTTATCCGTTTCTACCTATTTTATCTTTATTTAATACTACATAAGAATTTTCAATACTATAAGTCAAAGTCAAACTTTCAAAGCCTAATAAATCGCTAAATGTACATCCCTCCATATCTTCCATTCCAATATAAATAAAGTATGTTGCTTCATAATTCTCTTGGATTATTTTAGAGTAAAATTTAAAATTTTAATTTTTTTAAAAATTATAATACATGCATGTAACAATTTTTGGCTTCATAATTCTTTTGGTTCCATAATTGTTTTGAAAAGTTATGGTGAATAATTGTATTCCTTTACAATTTTTAAAAAGATGAACTTTTAAAAACTTTTGACTCCATAATTTTTTTCAAGGGAAAATGTAACAATATGGTCTTGTGCACCTATGGTTGTGGAAACTTTAAGAACTTCTTATAGTTGGCACAAATTTTTTTATTAGATTTAATTCATTTTAATTTATTAGATGACTTATATTAAATAGGGATAATTAATAGTAAAATTATTTCTATTGTTCCTTAATTTTCGTGTCAAGTCAACACGATTCAAGTAAAATTAGACGGAGAAAATATTAAATGTATTGAAAACACAAGTCAAGAATACATTTAATTCTTAAGCTAAAGGGTAAATAGGTCCAAAAAGATTTTCTTTACCATTTTGGCCAAATTTGGGATAAAAGGATTTTTCCATAAAAGAAAAGTATATATAATTTTAATAAATATTAATTAAAAAACATTTGATTAGATAATTTTTTCAAAAAATAATGTATACACAAATTTCATATTTTTTGGAGTTAATTCCAACAAATACCAAATTTTTTCAAAATTATCAAAAATCCCTTCTTTTTTATACAAAAAACGAAACTAGTGATACATGTCGAAACATTAAGGGATTTTAACTATGATACATGGAAAAGTAGGGATTATAATTTGTATTCATAGTTGTTGCAGTTTTGTATGATTTAAAAAAATTTTATAATTTTTTAAAAGAAGCGGAATTATATAAAATTATATAAATATAATTTATGTATTTCTATAATTTTTTCAAAAATATATACACACTAATTAACGTGAATAATTTTGTGTAACACGATAGTTTCACAGTAGGGTTGAGCCGCCCCTTTGTTTTATTGTTTTGGTGCAGAAGTTTTCTACTGCATTAGTATCTCATGGATTCAGATTCTTTGGCTCCTAAAGCACCAAGAAAGGTAAAAACTGTTCAATATCTTTACTTGTTATCAATTTTTTTGTGTGATTGATCCGCTGATATTTTTCTAGGTGAGATTTGCACCGAAAGGTCCTCCTCGTAGAGCACAGAAAACTGTTGTGCTGAAACCGTAATAATAATCTGAAACTTTAATAACTTGTTAGAATCCAGTATTCAGTTTTTCTTGTTCTTCATTAAGTAAACTAGGAGGGTTGTAATTTGGTTGTTGCAGAGAAAAAGTTGAAGCTGATGTTGATGCCGCTAAAGCTGAGGAATTGATGCAGCGCTTCAATGTATGTTATGTTATGTTATGTATGCTTTTGCCAGTTTTATAGTTCAATGATTTTTTTTGTGGTCTAACATAAATGTATTCGTTCATTCTAATTTTAGGAAGCTTCTGCAAAGGTTAAACATAAAGTTGAAAAGAAAGGTAAGTAAATAATACGACTTTTACATGTGTATGAAACTCCATTGAATTGAACAAGGTACTCGGTTCTTCATTTATTTAGAAAAATAAACTCTATCATACAGTGGAGAAGCCAACATCATCGTCAAGATGTTCATATGTTCATACTTTTAGAACATGGATGGGTGATTTCTGTATCAACGGTGTTCAACAATTGATATATATCAAAATATCTATATTTAATCTATATATTCGAAAAAGTTTTCTGACGAAGAGGGTTCATCTGACTACCTTGGATGAATGTAGCTTCGCCAGTGGTATCATATCCCCAAATTTATGGTTTAGTCTGTGAAAAATCCAATTACCATTATTTAAGATGGTAAGAAGTTCTCTCTAGTTATTATTATTCGTAATAAATTGAATTACATTAACTCTGTCCTTGATAAATTTGATAAATGGTTGGACCACCACAAAGATTCTTGATAATCAATATCCTTTTGAAGTTCCATATCTACAATTTAGTTTTGTCTGCAACCTTGTGCCCTGCTTATAACATCGGAAATTGGCAATTCCTGTATTCAATATCTTTTACACCCTCAGCGTATGTTTTAACATGTCTAGTTCTTGATGATTTTAGAAACATCTCTCTCATTTATAGTGCAAAGAATGACCAGTAAAAAGTATATTTAGTATGCTTATGATTTATGTAAAATGTTGTTTGTCAATATTCTTGCTGAATGATAATTCTTAGAATTTCTTCATTGAATTTTGGTAGGACCTACTCAAGTTGCATTTGGTTATGGAGGCTCATCATCTTCATTAAATTCGTATGGCCATCATAACAAGGTTTTAGGATCAATGTCCGATGGCAAGTATTTTCGTTAATCATTTTACTTTCTTTCTGCTATATGGATGTAGTACAGCTTGTTTGACACAATGCTGGTTCTGCAGGTGGTATAGGTGGACAGCGAGTGCAGAAAGAATACACTGAGCCATGGGTTGGTTTCAAAGATTTTGTCCTTTGTATTCTCTCTATAGCTTCCTTGTCTGAATTTCTTTCCCATTTCCCATGCAAACTTTCTTCTTACTGAAGTTTTGGCACCCATTTTGTATCTCAGGATTATTATACCAATTATCCTGTAACTCTTCCCCTGAGGAGGCCCTATTCAGGAAATCCAGGTAAGTTCGGTGAATGCTATAAAATCCAAATTGCTTTCTTTCAGGAAAAGATGAAGAGCACATCATGTTGATGCCTGAAAAAAAACCTAATTAATTAACTGCTATCTTTGTGTTTGGGTTGTAATTAGCTTATTTATCATCATTTAATATGAAGATCCTTACCATTTACATGTACCTTTTACTCTGCAGAGCTTCTTGATGAGGAAGAATTTGGGGAAGCTTCCCGAAACTTGACTTATGATGAGAATTCCATAAAACCAGCAGTGGATCTTGGTCTAATGGTTAGTAAACTGGTTGATGATTTGATTTTAACTTATTACTAAGTGATTTCAATGGATGCTTATGTCAATGATTGGTAGGAGGAGAATCTGGAGGAAAAGATGTTCTTGGTCCAATTACCAACTATGCCAATGTTGAAGCAATCGGTTAAAACAGAAGGCAGTGAGATGGTGAACAGCTCAAAGCCTTCAAAGGCTAGGGCCTGCAGTTTAAATGAGTTACCTGGGGGCTTCATGGGTAAAATGTTAGTGTACAAAAGTGGAGCTGTTAAGCTGAAGCTTGGTGAAACCCTTTTTAATGTAAGTTTGCTTCATTACAGTACTGGTTAAAATAACCTTCTTGGTATATGTTAGTTTAGTTAAGTGTTAGATTAGTTGTCCCTTCCTTAGGAGCTCCCGCCTTGTTTTGCTCCCTTGATGACTTAAATCCTTGACTTTTAAATAAAAAATAAAAATTCTTTATGCTGATAGTAAATATTCTTTGTTTTAGCCACTATGCTACATCTATTGTCTTTTATTCTTTTACTTGGAGCTGATGCATTAAGTCGAGGGTCTTTTGGAAAACAGCCTCTCTATCCCCATGAGATAGTGGTAAGGTCTATGTACACCCTACCTTCACTAGAGCCTGCTTTGTCGGATCTCACTGGGTAGGTGGTTGTTGCTGTTGTTATGGTGATAGTAAATGGCTTAACACGCTGAAATACTGATCTAGTAACTGTTCATTAAGAAAAGATAAATAAAAGGCTAATTTATTCAAGCACGTTATTGGTAGAAAATTCTAGGGTAATTGTTGGCATCTGACATCTATAAATGGACTGCAGGTTTCTCCAGGTATGGATTGCTCGTTTGCCCAGGATGTTGTTGCGGTTAATACAGAAGAGAAGTATTGTTCTAACATTGGGGAGCTCACTAAGCGTGTCATTGTAACACCAGATGTGGACTCACTCTTGGATTCTATCTGATTATGTTGGTTTACTTGCTATTTATTATGCATGCTTTAGTTATACATATAGCAGTTGGCTTTTCCTTTTTGAAGTTGTCACAACTTTCTACCCCTTATATGCACTTAGTAGGCCCTTTCCATTGATGTACAATCAGCCTAATTAATGAAATTCTTTGTTCTTTCATAAGACTAATATCCATGTTTCAGGTTTCCATTTACTGTGTCAATCATTTGGTATTGCTAAACATGAGGCCTTGCCAATAACATGAAAAGTCACTCCTACTATTTGGCTAGAAATATAGGTGCTCAATTTTCATCTTATGCTGAACTATTACACACAAAAATTCTGCTTTTAGGAGAAAGGTATGGTGATGGTAAGTTTTTGATGGCATTTGTAGATTCTGTCACTCGTCGTATTTGATATTCAGGATTAGGTTTTTTAGTTTTGAACTACTGAAGTCTTAAGCTTGTAATGACTTGTAACTGCACCAGAAGGAATAGAGAGAAAATGAACCTTGATGTAACCCTTGGATCAGTGAACATGTCCAGAGTCTTTACCGATAGACATGTCTAAAGGAAAAAACTCTGGAGTAAGGAAATCAGTTAACGAGGTGTATATCACACGTTCTTTTTATGTCAAAAAGACAGTTGTCAGAATCTTACTGTAGCATAAGGATCACTATTCACAATTTGAAAAGGCTAATTGTTTCAGTATCCACGCATGTCAAAACTCTGCGCCTTAACAGAGTGGATGTCAATAAGGCTACTGTTGTTTCATGGCCAGCATTGTAGAACCAGTGCGAAGTCAGGTGTTAAACCTACGGCTTCTGACTCAAAATTTTATGTATAAATAATGTGAAAACAAATATAGATAGGGTTAAACAATACATTTCACAACCTACATTCTTAATCAGAAAAGTAATGGCATTGACATCCTATACAACTGTTATATTCGTTTATATTTTGTCCTTTGTTATCATCTGGTTATTAATGACATCATTTCACAGAGTTGTGGATTGTTATCTATCGTTGTCTCTGGTTTGCCTGGTTCGAAGTCATGTCCTTGTAAACTAATGTTCTAAACTTTAAAGCATTGTAGTGATCCTTTGGTTCAGGTCCTCCCGTTTGCGGTTCCTCTTCCATTGGACATAACTTTGAGGGGTGTTTTTCCAAGATAGAAATCAGCATTATTCCACATCTTTCTGAATTGAGGGATTATTCCTTCTATATGTGAAATCAGCATTAGAACAAATTCCACTTAACAGCACTAAAAGTTACATATATTCCAAATAAGCCAAGAAATGAACTATCTTGATTGAAAAACACCTTCAACTTCTTAACTAGGAAGCTTGATAAACTATCCTTCGATGCAAGTACACTTTTCACCTTGTAAGATGACACTCCTGTAGATAAATCAACAAAATATGATCAATGGTGGTTATTAGAAGTGACCTTGCTTATTTAAGAGTTACCTGGCAGGATCTAGACTACTAAACGGGCTGGAATCAAGGGAGCTAAATGGATTGAACTAATAAATGAGTGGACCATCACATTACTTTGGGCTAAAATGAGCTAATGGGTTGAGTTTAGAGATGGCCTATGTAGAAGGAAATGCACGTCACTCATTAGTGTTGATTCTATATTTTAGACCTTTTACTTGATGTTTCTTCTGTTGTTGGGGTGTCACATTCGTCTAGAGCAGTCAGGGATTCCAGCTTTCTTTTGCCCCTTGCAGTAACATTTGCTGGCGGTGAAACTGCAAGAAAATCAAAGATGGTTTATTTCTGGGTGAGGGACAAAATAACCAGTGAACCAGGTGTTTTGTCTGGTCTCCGGAGTAGTGATTTTTGCAAATGAATCTTCAACCATTTCTGTGACAGCTCTTCTCGAACATGCTCAACAGGGATCAATTGTTTCTGCATAAAGAAGTTAATCAGAAGTCGGAATTAATATGCAACTTGAGGCAGTTTAGCGCATTTTCTTTTTACCTTGACGATGATTGTTTCATATATTTGGTCTGCTGTCATCGACAAAATTTTTTCAGCCAGTTTGTCTGACATGGTTGCTGTCACGGTTCCACTTGCATCCGTGATTTCAACTTCAAATTCACACCTGCAATGTTGTGTGTCAGAGTCATTGCATGGGAAAGGTGATATTCAGTAATATCTTGTTATTCTGCAGACTTGTTATTACCTTGGAATCAGCAATCTGTGGAGCCTGCAATTTATACACTGAATTATCTTCTTTCGCTTCATTCACACCAAATGTTTACATTCAGAGCAGCAGAGTACGTAGAAGAACTGAAATTCATTTGGTAACGATATCTCGCCTTCAAAGTAGAAAGTGTGAGCCTGTATAAAAATAACGATGAGCAAATATAATTGAGCCAAATTTATAGGAAAAGAAATGAGTAAGACTTTATGATTCGTCGAGTTTGTCTCTAGTAGGACAGATGGTGCAAACATGTATTGCTGGTACTCATTTTAGGTTTGCAGCCAAAAAGACATTGCTTGCCGAATACCAACTACAGATCAGATGTACTATGATAGTAATATAGAGTATATATAAGCAACACCTTTTGGGCACAGCGGTGGGAAACTGCCAAGAAGTGGAATTTCAGTTCAAAATTAATGTTAAACCAAGTGCTTCTATGAGCGTCAATCGTAAAATAGATGGGATGGACCACACGAATCATGTGTATCCATTGAATTCTACTGGACACCTTAGAAACTAAGAGGAACCAAACGAATAATTTAGGAGAACCAGCAAGTTGAACTATGAACTCTAAAATCCCTATAAGAGAACCCTAACAGGATGGTTGTTCGCCAGGAAATTTGCGGTAATCAAAAACAACAAATCCAAGTAAAAGTCCAGGGCTGTATAGTTTCCAAATTAGAACTCGAATAATATAGATACGACTGTAAATAGAATAACTCTGTAGCATTCCACGAGAGAAGTTTTAAACAATCATTGCAGAAGTTCAGCTGAAGTAAATTGCATTTCAACAAGATCAAATTGAACTTTAACCAACAAAGCAGCTTAACAAGATCTGTAGCTTGCGCAACCACGTCAACTGATATTAAGGGTAACAACAATAAATTCCTTCACTAAATCAAAGGAGAGCAGCTAGTAACTAAACAGCAAAAACATAGTGTGAATGTCCCAAGCGTCAAGATTCGTAGGAGTTTAAACAATTATTCCATCCGTTTCAAAAAGAATGGCCTACTTTTTTTTTAGTCTATTTAAAAAAGAATTGAAGCTAGCTCTTTAAGGAGCTTAGTTTTGGTAGCAGTAATAAGTGCTGCTACTGCACTAGCCTCTCTTAGCTTACTCATACTCAGCAATTGCAGTATCAAATATAATATGTGGTGTAGAAAAGTTCGAAAATGTTCAACAATGGCGGATAAAAGTACTGATCCAAACAAAATTATAATAGAAAGGACATGCTTAAGCGTTCAGTAGGCATAGAGTAGAAGAAACTGACCGATTGAGATAACATTTCCACCAGATGCCAGAAAGTGGAAGACAAAAGCAGGAGTCCCTGGTGGGGACATACCAGGGTGAAATGTGAATTCATTGCTGAATTCGTAGTAGTTCGAATCAAAGAGTTCAGGATATACGGATTATAAGCGAGTTCAGCTGCGGGCAAAAAGAATGAAATGCTCGTACACAAGCTAAGGGGAAATATAATGTGTGGAACTCAAAACACACTCTTCATTCCTCTTTTTACATGACTTGAAAATATGTGAGATGTCATTAAAATTGGTGTGGAATGTACCAAAATACTCTTTAATGGGGGAAGCCAAAATTTAAAGATTTCCTCAGAAGGAAGATGTCACTTTTTAACAGATTTACACAAACAAGGTAACCAAGCGAAATCAAATCCAGCAAATGTTCCCAAAAGTGAAACAACAAAGCGGCAAAGAGCACCTAATAAGGCACTGTCAACCTACAGCAAAAGCTGCAAGCTAAATGGCAAAAAGAAATAAAAAATATTGAAAGCCCAGCAGAGGCCACATTACAAACAACAAGGTAAAGCATGGAAGATTCTCCAGAAGTCAAACACTACTTCATTAGAATCTGTAGGAGGAGGAAATTAATCTGAGACAATTTGAGAATGAAAACAAAAATTTCTAACCAAAGAGAACCTTAATAAGTTTAGAAATCACAATTTCCGATATAAAAGGTATCTAAGAAATGATGCTAAAACTGTTAGCAGCGTGAAAAATAACATGTTTGTTTCAGACAGTAATACTCAAAAATATCTGCTATCAGTATCAGAAATGGAGGGAAAAATCATTTCGATTTACCATAAACAAGAAATGTCATAGAAGGAAGAAACAAGAAAATTTTCATTCTGTAATTGGAAGCGTGCTTTTCCCTTTTCCTTTAAACTAGCCGCCTAGCAGCACAAACCAAGATGGAACGGAGGATAATAATTACAAAAACAAGCAGAGGCAAACAAAAAGGAAGAGTCAAGACCATAGGCAGCCACCATGGTCATCATTCCTGAACGCAACCAACGTATTTCTACTCCAAAAAACATCTGAGTATTAGCGTCGTTGCTCGTTAAATATAATTGCATCAATCAGTCAAGTTTGTTTCATACTAAAACAAGGTAACCATAGTTGCAGGATGAGAGACAGAGCAAATGCAAGAGCTAATCAAGTTGGTTATTTCTATAATGATAATCACGTCACTCTAAGATTCTTTACTCTTTTACGTCGATTTAACAGAAATTTCTTGTTCTCCCTTTTCATATATATAGCTATAGTGACTAAACGCCACACACTCATCTCAACTAATTTTACGGAATGTTTAGCACAGCTTTTGCGAATAAGAGAAGAGCAAAAGTACTGAGAATACTGCAGTTGTTACCACCTAAATACAACGGACGACAGTAATTGCAAGCTAATTTTTCCAAACATTTTGATCACTGGATGACTAACAGAGTTTCTCCCTAAGTGGTGGTACAGGTTCATTCCCAAAGATTTTCCCTTCTTTCAATCTATTGTTACACCTATGGTTTAGCCTACTCTGTTTAGGTAGGAATTTTTTTGGCTCCGGGTACAACAAGTATTAATGGGGATAGCTTAGGATGAAATGTAAGGATACTACTCTTGTATAACCAAGACAATCAGCAGCAATGTGTACCACAACATCAGCCTAGGCTAGCAAGGACATCTACTGAATCGAAGAGTTTTCAAATAGTCAGTTTTTTCCTTTCTCTTTTCAGCTTGGGGGGGGGGGGGGGGGGGGGGGGACTACATCCTGGAATAATTCACTGCTGTTGTTAACTACAACTACGGAATCTGTTAACCACACTTATCAGTTATAATAGTTTTCATTTCTTGTATGTTTTGTTGTTTGCGCGAGTCATGTTCCATCCTCATTTTTCTGCTTTTCTAGTATTAAAGAATCACAGGGTTGGGTAAATGATTACGTGCAAAAGGTCAGTTGGTTCGCTTTTTTCAGTTGATGCGAACAAGTTCATGATAGGCTTTCTTTCTTTTGTATACTTGATCATTTGATGTATTTCTCTATGTTTTATTATATAAAAGAAATGGCAAAAGCACAATACATAATTAGATTAGGAGGAGAAAGAGGGAAATCCATAAGCGCGGCCGAGTTCGCTAAGCAGGTGATCTCTCATTGCAGGTCTTAGCTTTGGAACACTCTACATGGTTTGTAGGTCGAGCTTATTGTACGGGCGGGCTTAGTATGGTTTAACTATCTCGTGTGATTCGCGGCATACCACACTTAATGTGTACCAAAGCACCCAAATGGAGAAGGAGCAAATGAACTGAGTCTGCAACTTCCTAGGACAAAACATTATGTGAATGAATGTTAGGAAAGTTCAAGCTAGAAAGGTTAGAGGGGAATAATTATCCAGTGGATACATTTCGAATGTATTGCACACACCTCTCATTTTCACAAACTTTTTCTTCTTAGAAACAACTCTTTTGGCTTTTATCTAAGAACTCATATACCATATCTGCCCTATTCTTAGTATGCACAGGGAAACACAAACATACAAGTATTTCCTTGTGGATACCTACTCCTGTATTCAGTCAGCTGTTGGAGCTTTTCGCTCTGACCAAGAGTTTTTCTTTCGGCTGTTTTGGTTCCTAACGATTTCCATGGAAATCTAGGAACTTCTCATCCTTTTTTCCAAAAAAGGGAAGACGTTGCAGGAGTTGTTGCCACAGCTGCAGCTATTATTATGCCGCCACGACTTCCAAGCTCAAACTGCTGCGTCGCCTCTTTGCAAGTTTAACCTAAAGTTCTGGAGCTCAGCTCTGTTAGTACTCTTGCTATCCCTAGGCTTATGCGCGGCCCGCTACCAACAAAGAACCAGTTATTTCTTAATCTATAGGAATTACTCTTAGTTTTGTGAGCAGTTTATCCTGGTCGAAGTCCTATATGTGATTAAACAGCCAAACCAGAAGGCCGATTACAGCTAGCACAAATTCTGTTTCGGCATATGTAGCCGGCAAACGATTTCCTTACTCTGAAATCAGCAATTCTTTGATTTCGTCTAGCCAGAGGTGGCCACAGGAATCGGAATTAACAGAATAGAAAAAGTATGTAAGCCCCAAGGGGAAACAACATCCCATAGAAATCAGCAAATTAAGAATCAAAAGAATACATTTTCTATGCGTTACTGTTGAATCTAAAACAAGCTTCCAAGCACACGCAAAAAGAATTTGAAGAAGCACAGTAGAAATTAGCAGCAGAAAACGCACCGAGAAAAGCGATGGAGAACAAGCTGGTACCACGAAGATCAAAGATGGCAGTGATTTCCTTTGTTACGCGCAGCCAATTTCCGGAAGAGCCAATATCCCTGCAGGCAACCAAACGTCGGAAGAGTTGTGAAGCTAACTCCACTATCCGGAGTATCCATAGGTCAATCGGAGAAAAAAGGGCATACTGAGCCCGATTAAATAAATTCCAAAGGAGAGTTCAAAGTTTGAGCTGGAGGCACAAAAGGCAGCAGCAGCCAAAGTATGAAATACCTGTAATAGCCCCTAAGCAGCTGGTTAAGAGAGGGCCATTTTGGTCAGCAAAAAATACAAGACAGTCTTTTCCACCCGAAGCACAAGATCAGCACTGCAGACAACAGGTAAGATTACAAGTATGCCCCTGGTTCAGAATAACCAGCGAGCTCAAAGCGTCCCTTATTTTCTTTTCTACTTCTACTATTTGGAAGAGATGGTTTCGACATGTGTGCTTAATGCCATTTTAAGTAGAAGAGATGGTTTCGACATGTGTGCTTAGTGCCATTTTAATACATATAAAGGGCATTTTGGTCATTGTACAAAATCACCTGGAAAGAACAATCAAAGGCCAAAAAAAAGAAAAGCATAAGTTGAATTTGATGATTTAAACACGTGTCAAACTTTATCCTATAGTTAAATGACACCAAGATTTCCCAGCCACATGGCATACATGCAACAAACAGGAATGTACCTCTTTGATCACCCAACTTAAGGTTAAAAATTTACAAAGCTTGCTGTGAGTGTGATGAACTCGAGGGGACATAATAATTCACGTTATTTTTTATTTAATTCCATATTTGATTGTTTTTCTTTCTCTAAAATAATCTCACTTTTTTATCTTTGTTTTTGATTTGGATATGATTTTTCCGTTCAAAATCCATTCAGAACTCTTGCAGATTTGATAAAAGAAGTTTTATGTCTATCCAGATGGCAAAGAGGTTAAGAGACCCAGGAGAAGATTATCAATTTCAGAATTCGAAATCGGACATGTAGTTTGTTGGGAGAAGGAAGATTTTAAAAGGAATTATAAGGATGATGAGCTATCATTAAGCTTGTAAGCATTTCATTTTTTTAATATAGGTTACTTTTAGTTTAATTTTGTGCTCTGCTTTTCGTTATCGTGTTGTTCCTCTTTGTATGTAGGAAAAAAAGAGTTTTGTATTGTACATTGAAGAAAAGTTCTGGTTAGCAGGTATGTCGAATTGCAGCATATTCATTATTTAGTTGAATAGAAAAAATTTATTTTGGGCTATTTGCTTGGTTTTTTAAGTATATTTTTGCTATTGCACATTAGGTGTTTGATAAAAGTTGCCATAGATTTATTTTGTTTAAAGGCTTTAGTGTTATGTTTGCTTATGTCAGCTTCTAAGTTGTGATGTATACATGTATACTTTTCTCTGTGAATTGGGTACAACATTTGCACCTAATACTATGATTAGAGCCGAGTTGATTGAGAATCATGAGATTTAAGATAAAAATATAAAATAATTAAACATACAAATTCAAAAGAGATTGTACTGTGGACTATAACCGAAGGTACAATGTCTACATGCCGTCTCATCAATAGGATTCCAAATTCCAAGACGGTTAAACTCATTCCTTAAATTCGTCTTCGGCTCAAGTTGGTAAATTCTCAAAAGCTAACAAGAAAACTATCCAAATAACTAGATGGAGCTCATACATATTGTATTCTCTGCTGCATTTTTTTCCTGCTTTAGTATTAGCAGAAGAGTGAATAAGAATTAAGGTTTCAACATGTGTGCTTGTGGGAATTTGTTTAATTGACTTTTTTCTATTTATATACTCTTCATCTTCATTCAGTAAATTTGGCTTGCGTACGATGACTTGGTAGGAACATTGCCTCTGCAATTACTAATTGTTCATCATTGGTTCGCTTGTGTGTTGAAGAAAATAGTATAGGAGGGGTTATTTCGGCAGCAATCCCTGCTTTACCAAAGCTTCAGATGATATCTTTTATTACACAATAATTTCTCAGGTTCCTTGTTCTGCAATGTTTCCATTTATTCATTGTTGTTTTCTTTGGATACTTCTTAATTTTTATGCCTTTATCACCTATTTTATGCTGTATATTGTGTTCTTCTTTGTGGTCATTCTTAGTTCTGTGTTGTTTTATTGCCTCTCGTTTTGGTTAACAGAACATGACATTAAGAGGGGTTCATCAGGTTTAGGCACCCAAAGGAACAACTTATATGCCGTGGGAGGGTTATAATTTTGAAGATGCAGTACTTATTAGCAAGCGTTTTGTATATGAAGATATTTATACTACTTTTCACATACGAAAATATGAAATTCATACTCATGTGACAAGCCAAGGCCCTGAAAAAGTAACTAATGAAATACCGCATTTAGAAGTCCATTTACTCCGCAGTTTAGACAAAAATGGAACTGTGATGCTGGGATCTTGGGTAGAGACGGGTGATATTTTAGTAGGTAAATTAACACCAGGTCGTGAAAGAATCTTCATTTGTATTTATGGGGTTTGATTACCTTCTGTTTTTATCAGTACTGAAAATCGAGTGTGTTTCAACTCAATTTGTACAAATGGAATGCATGTATAGAAGTCTATGTGTTATATCACTTCAGCTACTAAAGTTCTTTGAAATTTTTGAACTAAATACAATTCCTCGACAGGTATGAGGTGGGCTCTTCAAATCCTGTGAAGTCAATAGCAGAATACTCCTACGTGAAGACTTTATAGATGGCAAAGATATGGAGGAATGTGTTGTCAAGGGGGACTGTAAGAAGCTAGGCATCAAACTGCCTGCTTGGTCCATTCTACAGTGTCTGCTTGCATCTGCAAAATCTGACTCTCAGCATCGCGCATCACTTTTTTTTTTGGTTGCATATATAAATGAAACGTACACGTATGAAACTTGGCTCCAATTGATCATGTAAACTTGCAAAGTCACTTTAATTGTATTGTATTGGCTCATCTTCATGATATATGAAATTATTTCTCAACTTATCTTAATGTTGGGTCCGTGCTGGAATGGGCCTTACCCCGCTAGTATATAGAGAGAGTAAAGTAATATACCTTCAAGAACTATTATGTATTCCTCTTCCCAGTATGTACCAATAGGAATATAGAATATATTCAAACATATAAGGTGCGATTGTTAATACATTGAATGAGTAGATTGTTCATTT
>JAABOM020000092.1:15884701-15928088 GCA_011800125.2 Solanum clarkiae | reverse complement strand
CAGAGGAAACTCTGCCGAAATTTTGATAGATTCCTTAGCTATTATAGTTGGAAATCCGATTTAGTGTTTGTCTGGGTTCCCAATTGGTACTAATCGCAGTCCCTGGGTTGGGTCGTGACAGTTTGAATGTACTAAGTATGTAGGATGCAATGCAATAATAGATAGGTAACATAGGTAAAATGCATAATCATAAATAATAAATAACATACTAACAATATAAAAAATATGAATGATGCTTGAAGTAAAACATGCTAATATAGAACATATTATGTAGGTAAGAAGAGACCATCATCATAGACCAAGCAACAAGTACTCAGAATCCAAGGCTTAGCACCCCCTTGATAGTGATCGAGGTATTAACCCCTCAACATGGTTAATGGACATCACACCCTCCATCATAATGGTCAAGGTATCAACCCCTAAACAAGGTTAATGGACATCACACCCTCCATCAAAGCGGTCAAGGTACCAATCCCTCAACAAGGTTAATGTACATCAAACCCTCCATCATAGTGGTCAAGGTATCAACCCCTCAACAAGATTAGTGGACATCACACCATCCATCATAGTGATCGAAGTATTAATACCTCAACAAGGTTAATGGACATCACACCATCCATCAAAGTGATCAAGTTATCAACCCCGCAACAAGGTTAATGGACATCACACCCTCCATTAACTAGTCAAGGTGTCAATCCTCAACAAGCTTATGGTCAACATATAACATTATAGAAGCTTATTATGAAATTAATGCATATACAACATAATTTCATCCTCATAGAGTCATACATCTCATATGCCAAGCATTAGGCCTTCAACAACTCAAGATACATAATCTAGACATTTTATCAAACACTTACCAAGTGTGTGATGTTTGTGTAAAATCATACAATTCAAGAGTGAAATCATGCAATAAAA
The DNA here is from genome assembly GCA_011800125.2 of Solanum clarkiae. NCBI lineage: Eukaryota > Viridiplantae > Streptophyta > Magnoliopsida > Solanales > Solanaceae > Solanum > Solanum clarkiae. The sequence continues at coordinate 15,927,170 of JAABOM020000092.1, read as the reverse complement.
TTCATTGTAAAACCATCAATTAATACTTGGTAACACCCTCAAAAACCTTCATCAAAACTCACAGTAGACCTTAGATTCATATCTCAAAACATGCTAAAAGAACGATAATTTCATGAAACCCCAACACAGTGTGTAGTGAAATTCATAATAAGTAAGACCCATGAGTAAATCAACTCTAAATCATGCAATTTTAGGTAAAATAAAGCTTGGGTAGCATGGGTGAAAGGAATACATGAAAGAAACCCAAATACCTTCACTTTGGAGAATCCTTGAAGAAGATTGAAGAGGAGACTTGAATCTTAAATGAGAACCTTTAGATCCATATGGGTTTTGGGACTTGAAATTTGGAGATGAAATATTGTCTAAGTGTTTGAGAGAGTATTTGAATGGCTTGGATGATATGAGGGTGAAATAAGGCTAAGTATAGGTATTTTAACGTATGGGAAAGCTTGGTCCCAAGATCCAAAAGCCTTGGACTAGAACACAATATCTGAGAAAAATTAACACAGGGGCGTGCCCTTGGCATGTCGCGCCATGGACGCGAATGCCCACTATTTTTCGCAAACTTGGAAAATTGAAATTGTGAATCGTCTACTCTAAAATCAAGGTTAGACCCATTGCTCACTCGATTTGACCCGCTAATCAAGAATATAAAGTCAAATTTTCAAAATAATGCATAAATTTTGAGATATATGGAAATTGTGATTTTGGCCATTTTTGAGGCACATTTTCGGGCATTTTTTTGGGTTGTTTCACAAGAAATAGATCGTTGCTTCTTTGATGAACAAGAAACAGGAATTCCACCTAGAAATAGCACATAGATTGATATGGAGGTGCAATCATTGGGATGGCCAGCCCAGTCAGAATCAGGGAAAATAAGTAATCTTGAATCTTGTTCTTGGTAATATTGATGCAAAACTGGGAAGTTTCATGAAGATAGTGAAGCAACTGCTTAACTGCTTTTCAATGTACTTGATTTGGTTGATGCATGAATTGGGAAAGTTTGCTAACAGAAAAGGCAATATAAGGCCGAATAAAAGAAAGATAGTGTAATTTATCAATAACTTGTCGATAAAGTGGATCATCAACAGGATTACCTTCGGAAGAGGTAGTAAGAAATGTAGTAGAAGTTATTGGGGTTGCCTACATCTTGTAACAAATCCAATGTATACTTCTATTGTGGTAGAAGTAGACCTTTCATATGTGAAAGAATCTTAATACCTAGAAAATAGTTCATCTCCAAGTGCTTGAATCGCCAACAAGTTAAAGTTGAGCATCAAAAGTCTCGTAAAGTAGCTTTAAACTTTGAGATTCTAGAATGGAAGTGGAGTTGATTAACATGGACATCATCACAGGCTTACCAAGGTGCCGCAGATAGCATGATTCAATTTGGATGATTGTTGATAGGATGACTAAATCTGCACACTTCTTAGTGGTAAAGATGACAAACACTATAGAGGATTATGCTCGGTTATGCATAAGGGAAATTTTTAGATTGCATGGAGTTCCTTTGTCCATCATATCATATTGAGGGGCTTAGTTCACTGCCTAGTTTTGGAAGTTCTTTTAGAAAGGTTTAGGTTCAAAGGTGAACCTTAATACTACTTTCCACCCTCAAACTGATGGCCAAGTAGAACGAATAATTCAGACCATGGAAGATATGTTGAGGGCCTGCGTTATTTATTTCAAAAGTAATTGGGATGACCATTTGCCGCTGATTGAGTTCGCCTACAACAATAGCTTCAATTCGAGCATCCAAATGGCTCCTTATGAGGCCCTCTATTAGAAGATGTAGATGACCGATTGGGTGGTTCGAGGTCGGTGAAATAGGGTTATAGGGATAGACTTAGTACACTAGGCTATTAAGAAGGTAAATATTTTCCAAGAAAGATTGATCACTTCTCAGACTGGTCAGAAGTCCTACACTGATATTAGAAGAAGAGACTTAGAGTTGAGATCAATGATTGGGTATATTTGAAAATGTCACCCTTAAATGGTGTGATGATATTCAAAAAGAAAGGGAAACTAAGTTTGAGGTATATTGGACCTTATCAGATCATAAAGAGAGTGAGCAATGTGGCCTATGAGTTAGAATTACCACAAGAGTTAGCGGCCATCCATCTGTTCTTTCACATTTCTATGCTCAAGATGTGTTTGGGGAATCTGCCCTTGGTTGTTCCTGTTGAAAGCATTTGGGTGAAAGATATCTTAAGCTATGAGGAGATTCCTATCCAAATCCTTGATTGTCAAGTTCGCATGCTGAGAACAAAAGAGGTTGCTTCTGTCAAAGTTTTATGGAGAAGACAATTAGTTGAAGAGGCTTCATGGGAAGCTGAAGAGGATATGAAGGCTAGATAACCGCATCTATTGGTGCCTAACAATAAGAATGTTGAAGGTAATGTCCTACTCTTAACTGGAGTTGATTTGTTCATTTCTTGAATCTGAACAATAATTGCCTATATTTGTTGATTGGTTGATAGTTTGATTGATTGATTGAGTATAGAAGAGGACTCTTGATTGCTATTCATGCCCTTGAGTCTACCTCACTCTCCATTTGAGGATGAATGATCCCAAGGGGGAGATAATGTAACATGCCCTAATTCCTTACACCTAGTCTAGAGTAGAAGCACAGAGAAAACTGCAGAAGGAGAATCCAGGAGGGTTATCCACGACCTGTGGAGAAATCTACAACTTGTAGATTAGGTCTCGTAAAACCCTTGATGACTTGGTGAAATTTTCTAAGTCTGAGACCTATATGTGGGAGAGTGTCTATGACTAGTAAAGTATTCCACAACCCATAGATTGGTCTCATGAATTGGAGGATCAAATATCAACTTTTCATTATCTTGAGTTATTAGTTAGCAGACGACTCGTAGAATGTTTTATGACTCACGGAAGAGCTTTCGTGCAAAATTATAGCAACCTAAATTTTAGAACCATTGGTTTACACGAGGCCATTTATGGCTCGTAAAATAATCTACGACGCATATATCGGGTATCATAGAACCTGTCGACAACTTTTAAGAGAGGTATTTTCAACTATTCCTAACCCTTTTTAATCAAAAGCCTTGGACATTTTGGACTTAATTAAAGCCTCAAAATAAAACCCTAAGAGTATTTTCACCATTGCTCACGCTTAAGTGTTCCTTGAGAATAATAGAGGAGGGATAAAGAGCGAGTGTTTCGCATTCAAGCGCGAGGATTGACTGAAGTTTGATCGTTCCTTCTTTTCCCAGATATGTAAGGCTAACCTAAAGAATGGATTATTCTCCCATATGCCCTTATTGATGGTAATAGAGAGATTGTGAAGGTGTTGACCTTTATGCTTGTTTTCTCTAAATGTTTTCTTGTAAATTATATATATTATATGTATTTTCTGTATTGATGATCATAATAAACTTGATGATGCTTTTACATGAGTTATTTCACAAGCCCTACATATTACTTTGTAAAAGAATGCATGAATGAAGCTTGGAATTGAGACTAGAGCCTGATTGGAGAATGTTGATTGTAATTGTGATGTGAGCATGATGATAGGTTGATAGAACTTTATGGTGCTTAGAGTCTTTCTGATTGAACTCTAAAAGATTGGTCTAAATTGAATGTGCTCTAACGTGATTATTTAGTTCACTTTTGAAAAGTTGACAAATTGCTGCAAGTCCTAATGATACTCATTGATTGGATTGAATGAGATTGGTTGTTTATGAACATTGAGTCTTGAGAGAAGTATTAAGCACCGAATTGAGTAAAAGTAATCCTGACTCAAACTCATTAACTACATCACCAAGCGTAGGTAAGGACTGAAGCATTTCATCAGATGCTTCCTCTTAATTAGAAGTCCCTGAAAGAATAGTGGACTTGATTTACTGGATCCAGTATGGATTCAATTCATTATATACCCTGGCAAGTACTGAACGATTGTGGAAACATCATCGAGATTGTTGTACAATCACTTGCTCATAAGTGATTGTTATTAGATAAGAGAAACTCCTAGATAGGTCCTAAACTGATAGTATTCTGACTGGACTGTTGGTTGATAAGTTTGATTTGAGTCCCAAAACTTTAAGGGAGCCATTTTCAGTTTGTACTCCTGTGGGTGAATTTGTTGTTGCTCATAGAGATTATCGAGGTTATCCTATTTTTGTATTGAGATATGAAGGTGACTATGTATGGGAGCATATAAACACGTACAAGAGTGTAGGCAAAGTTAATAGTGTGTCAGAGTTGGTGAATGCCTTTATGTACCAAGGAGAGATCTATATTTCATTCCAAGTGATATGAAATCGAGTAACCTTACATACCTCGTTGTATGACCTCGTTACTACCTCAAGATTACCTTATGCATCCTCTCTGTGATGTGGAGAGGTGTATTTTCTTGGCAGAGTTTTTCTTATGCGGTCCAATTATTCTAAGTGTTGGCACCAAGTTTTCCCAAGCATGTTTTTATCTATACTTCGCCGAATTTCACTCTTATATCATCCCAAGCATTTCCCAGTACTCCCCAAAACACAACTATATTTTCACTCCAAAATTTAAGACTCAAAACCCTCATCCAGAAATAAGGATTTTCTTCAAGCTTCAAGCCTCTATTTTCAAACTTCACCAAGAACTTCTGCAAAGCTATGGTGTGTGATGTTGAACCATTGGATCTTTCCACCCATGGTGCCTAAGCATCCTTTTTTCTAATATTTCATGATTTAAAGCTAAATTTACATGTGGGTCTTATATGATGAGAAATTTACTGCACAATGATTTTAGTTCATGAAAGTATGGTTGTTTTAGCATGTTTTGAGCTCTAAATCTTTGATCTAATGTTGGATTTGATGTGAGATCTTGATGTGAATGTCTTGGGTGTGTTGCAAGGTGTTGATTGATGGTTTTACAATAAATTTTCTTACACGATTTCATCTCTAAATTGCATGGTCTTTTACCCCCATTACACCCCCCAAATGTTTGATAAAATGTCTGGCTTGGGTTTCTTGTGGAAATGAAGGTCCAAAGCGTGAGATATGATATGATTGATATTTTGATACTGAAATGAGCTTATATTCATGACGAATTCTATACAAAGTATTATATTAGACCATGCCCAATCTGGGAGGTCTAAGAACCTGAATAAACGAGATAAGGGTTTGTATTCATTAATTGAGGAAAGGGTTAGTACTTCTCCACCTAGTGATAGGGCGGCATCATAACTAACCGAGATGGGGTTAGTACTCATCAACCGAGGGAAGGAGTAGTACTTCTCCACCTAGGTGATTGGGCAATATTATCATTAATCGAGGGAAGAGTTAGTACTTCTCCATCTAGGTGATGGGGTAGCATTATCACCAACCGAGGAAAGGGTTAGTACTTCTCCACCTAGGTGATGGGGAGGTATTATCACCACCCGAGTGAAGGGTTAGTACTTCACCACCTAAGTGATGGGGTGATATCGTCATTAACCTCAAGGGGTTTATACCTAGGAAATCTAGCTTGGTCTATTCTTCACATATGATACCTTTTATGAGCATGAGTTATTTAAGCATGATTTACTCTGGCATTGTTTAGACATGCCATCTTGCTATAATATACCCATTGCCTATTGTTATGCATTTTGATCATGATGTTTATTTCTTATTGCATTGCATCTTACATACTTAGTACATTCAAATGTACTAACGTATACTTTTGCCTCCATGATATCACCATACAGGAATCGATGCTCAAGTTGATCCTCATCCTCCACATGGCTAGATCAGTTCTACTCAAGGGTAGTTGGTGAGTCCTCCACTTCGGGGACCTTAGTCTATGTTATTATTATCTATGTGTTGCTACACTTTCTTATGTTCCATTTTGACTATGAGGGTGATCCCGGTTACTTTGTCTTGGCTCCCTCTCTATCTATGTATTTAGAGGTGTTTGTTGGATAAGTTATGTATTTCATGCTATGAGCTTGACTCTTGCCTCTTGATTATAATGTTTAAGCAAGCTTTCCCTTAGCCCCATTTCCCCTTTATCTTACTTTATGTCTTTTATATGCTTCCGCAACCGATGATGTGTAATGACAAGTGAAGAGACTTGATGGGGTCCCTTCTGGTTCCCTATTCGCCGTGTCACGTCTAGGCCCTAGGCTTGGGTCGTGACAAACTTCTTTAGATATTCAGAGTTTTCTTGGGTTAGCTGGCTATTATAGGATGTTTTTGAAGGGTTCTCGTCTATTGAATCAATATTGAAAAAGTTGAGCCAAAAGAAGGTTAAGTTTGTGTGGCCAAATGGATGAGAGAAGAGTTTTTAGACCTTGAAGGATCGTCTATTGGCTCCCATTTTGAATTTACTGGATAGCTTAGATGGGTTTGTGGTGTATTGTGATGCCTCTCGAATTTGGTTGGGTTGTGTAATTATGCAACATGGTAAGGTAATAGCATATGCATCAAGGCAATTGAATGTGCATGAGCGTAAATACCTGACTCATGATCTTGAGTTGGTGGCAGTGGTATTTTCTTTGAAAATTTAGAGACACTATTTGTATGGGGTGCATGTTGATGTCTTCACCGATCACAAGAGCTTGAAATATGTGTTCACTCAAAGGGATCTAAACTTGAGACAATGGAGATGGTTGGAACTCCTTATGGACTATGACATGAGTGCACAATATCATCGCGACAAGGCGAATGTGATAGCCGATGCTTTTAGTAGGTTATCTATGGGAAGTATGGCTTATCTTGAGGATGAGAAGAAGGAGTTTGCAAAGAATATCCCATTTGCTTAGGTTGTAGGTTGGCCGACTCTAATGATGGTGATATTTATGTTCAAAATAGTGCCGAATCTTTGGTGGTTGTTGATGTAAAGGCTAAAAAAGATCTATATCCATCATTGGTTAAATTTAAGAATTTGGTTACCAAAAAGAAAATAAAGGTGTTCTCCCAAGGGGAAGATGGTGTGCTTTAGTATCAAGATAGGTTATGTGTTCTGGATGTAGATTATCTTGGGAGGGTAATCATGGCTGATGCCCATAACTCTCACTATTCTACTCACTCAGGATCTACTAAGATGTATCAAGATTTGAGGGAGATGTGTTAGTGGCATGGTATGAAGAAGGATATAGCCAAGTTTGTATTTGAATTCCATAATTACCAACAAGTGAAGGTAGAGCACCAAAGGCCTTGTGATTTGACTCAAGATATTAAGATTCCTACTTGGAAGTGTGAAGATATGAACATGGATTTTACGATTGGTTTGCCTAGGACCCGAAGGAAATTTGACTCCATTTGGGTTATCATTGACCGGATGACTAAGTTTGCTCATTTCCTACCGGTCAAGACTACTTTTGGTGCCGAAGATTATGCAAAGTTGTACATCCAAGAGTTGGTGAGGTTGCATAATATGCCTAGCTATATCATATTGGATCGTAGTACCCAATTTACTTCTCACTTTCGGAGGTCCTTACAAAGAGGACTTGGAACTATGGTGAAGTTGAGCACACCACCTTACATCCTCAAATAAATGGACTAGTCGAGAGGACAATTCAAACTTTGGAAGACATGTTGAGGGCTTGTATGTTGGAATTCAAGGGTAAGCGGAATGATGATCTTTTGCTCATTGAGTTTTCATATAATAATAGCTTTTATGGTAGCATTTCTATAGAAAAATTTGACGCTACATATGGTAGGAAATGTAATTCTCCGATAAGGTGGTTTGAGTTGGGAGAGATGGATTTGATTGACCCAGATTTGTTGTTGGAGGCTATGGAGAAAGTGAAGTTGATTAGAGGGAGGTTAAAGATGGAAAAAAGTCACCAAAAGTCCTATTCATATGTTAAGAAGAGGGACCTTGAGTTTCATCCTGGTGATTGGGTGTTTGTGAATGTCTCACCTATGAAGGGTGTGATGCATTTTGGCAAGAATGACAAGCTAAGTCCCCGGTATGTAGGCTTTTATGAGATTGTTGAGCGAATTGGGAATATGGCTTATAGATATGAGTCTCCTCTTGATTTGAGCTCTATTAACCTAGTCTTCCATATGTCTAAGTTGAGAAAGTTGGTTGGTGATCCTAGTACTGTTGTGCCTTTGGAAGGTGTTGAGGTTGAGGAGAGCTTATCTTATGAGGAAGTTGCAGTAGAAATTTTGGATAGGCAAGTGAAGCGGCTTCGTAACAAGGATATGGCTTTAGTTAAGGTTCTTTGGAGAAATCAACATGTGGAGAGTGCCCATAGGAGGCGGAGTTGGACATGATTAAGCGATATCCCCATCTTTTCCAAAACTACTCAAGCCGAAGATATTAGGGTCAAGTGATCCTAACTCTTTCATTCTTAAATTTGATGACATGACATGCATATATGTGCACCAAAATGATTTCTATGATCTTTTGAATGATTTGAATAAGTTTTAATATGAGTTTTAATGACTGTAAGATTTTCAAGTGATGAAAATGCATTGTATCTTGTGATTGAATGTTTTGTGTTCTAATTCTAGCCTTTCAAGCCTTGTTCTTGCACATTCAAGGATGAATGTTCCCAAGGAGGATGATGTAAGGACCCGGACATTGTACAACCTCATTGAAGATTGAATGTCTCAGTTTTGAAAAGTTTTAGACCAAGGTGACGCTCCGTGGGAGTCCTCACGGTCCATGTAAGGCTATACAAACCGTGTGGAGTGACCCTTGGCCTTGTGTGGTGTGTTGGAGCTTAATTGTGGAGTATTGAACTAAGACATGCCTCACTTTGACCTCACATTGTCCATGTGAAGCTTCACGGATTGTGTGGAGGGCCATGTGGTAGTCTTAGTCTTGAAATTTCAACGATTTGAGACCAAGTATAGGGTTACGCCTAAGTATATGGTCCGTACAAGGTGGTCCGGTCCGTTTGGCCTCCCGTATGACTTCCGGAGTGAAATTTTTCTAAGTATGGAATTACCATCGTGGAACTTTGTCATGGGAGAATATTTCTAAGGGAGGTGGTACGAGCAAGCACACTGCTTGTCCGGCCTTATACAGCTCATGTGGCCCTTTTTATGAGTGATTTCGTTGAAAAATTCTATGTACGAGATTGCCGGTTCGGAACTTGTTCATGTGTATTTTTCCCAAGGGTTGGATCATGCATGAATATACGTTTGTACAGCATGTAATAGACCATATAACCCTCCATGAGGCGATGTTTTCAAAATTTTCAACTTGTTTTATTTATAATATTTTGGTAATTATGGATTATTCAAAGGGTCTTTTGTGACTTCCTACGCTACCTAAAGACTTCCTAATGACCTAAACTTTATTCCTCTTATTCAAATTCATTCGTCACATCTAGAGTTCTCTCAATTCTCTCTCAAAGGACCCTTAAGGGAATTTAAGCTTGGGAATTAAAGGAAGACTCATTCTTCTTCAAACTTCCCGATTGGCTAAGTTATGTGGGTTTGATTCTTGGCCCCTTTCACCCAACAGACCCAAACTCCTTTCAAGTTATTTTCATAAATTTTAGCTTACAGTAAATATGGGTTTTCAATTATTATTGTTTGTTAAATTCAATTGATGTATGGACTATGTTTATATATTAATTTTAAAATGAATTAAGCCCTAATATGATGAAATGCATTGAAGTTATGAAATTATGAAAGTGTATGTCCCCTTTAAAGCTTGATTGTACATGGGTGATCTATATTATGATTTAAAAGAAAATTTTACTTATATTTTTAATTGAATCTTATAATGTATTATTTATTTAAGTTTGAATCTATATTGCCCATGCTAATCTCATCTCATTCATAGCATACACATTCATGAACATTGGATTTTATGGGAATTGTGAAGTAGGTTAAGACCAATTTTGATATTGTAAGTGATTTTGATAAGATATTTGTAATGACAAGAATGTGATCACATAAATTTCAATTGTTATTGGCTTTTTGAGTATTTGGGATGCTTGCACCATTCCGTATATGTGAATGAGCTATTCCTACGCATGAGCATCATGACTATGAACTATGGTTTGGCTTTTGAGCCTAAATGTGCATTGAAAGGACTTAAAATGACTATTTCCTCTTTGAAAGAATGTATGTGTATAAGTATTCTTGTGGGATATTTTGGCTTAGCATCGATGGATTAGGGGCGTCAGGGCTATGCCAAAGGGTCCTCTCCTTTTCCTTTAACTATGTGCCAACCCTAGGTATATGTATATGAAAATCCTATCCAAAATGGGGTTACCCATAAGGAAGGTTAATTCTCCGAAATGTGGATGCTCATAAGGAGAAGAATGGTGTGATATGATATAATGTGAAAATCCTATCCAAAATGGGGGTGCTCATAAGGAAGGTTACTTCTCCGAAATGGGATTGTCTGTAAGATAAAGTATGGTTTACCTTTGGCAAGTAGACCACCTCTTTACCGGTGATGGGATATCATCGAGATTCTAAGCAATAGCTCGCTCGTCCTTAGTCATGTCGGTTGAGGTCACATCCCCACTATATATGAGCATTTGTACTTTTCATGCATCATTGGTTACATATCATATCGTATACTATATCTTTTGTTATATGACTCTTTCTATATTATGTGTAATTGTCATCTAACATTGAATTCAGGATTTATAAGACATATGCATTGTATGCCCGCATACTTAGTACATTCAAACATGCTAATACATACTTTTGCCTATATGATCTAACCATGTAGGGACCGAGGACTACATTCATCCATCGCATGACGTCTAGCTTGGATCTTGAGATTTTCTTGTTGTGGTGAGTCATATCTTACAAGGAGAAACCACCATTCCTCTAACTATGATGTTTTTATTTATATTATTTACTTTGAGGGTGAGCCTGGGGTATGTCTTCGCCCTCGTCCTATCTTATGAGTAGAGGCATTGTTGGATATCTTGTAAACTCCTTTACATTTATTTGATAAGTGTTGTGATTGGAGTTTATGGTTATGGCTTCGAATACTTATTGGATATTGTTATGTGAATTGGTTATGAGCTTTATGATATGGTTATATGTAAGATGTGAAAGATCCTAATACCCGAATTTCCCCCATAGAGTGAATCAAACTTATCCACCCCTTAGTATTAATATGATGCATCCTTTGTGAATTCATCTTACTTCCTTTCCCTATGCCACCCCCATAGCATGAGTCCCACTCTCCCATCCCTTAGAATTATGTGTTTACTTTTTAATTATTCTTCCGAACTGGTGATATGAATATGGATACTTTGAGGTTTGTTTGGTGACTTTGGGGTTCTCATTTTCCATATGCACTCCTAGGCCCTAGGTTCGGGTCGTGATATTTTGATGCACGTTAATGAAAGTTTGACTTGAAATTGAATTTTAATCTATGCTCAAAAGAAGAGGGATAGGGTATTTTCATTGAACGAAAAATTTCCCAAACCCACCAATAGAATTCATTCAAATCAAAGGCAAATACTAATCTAATAGTTAATACTTCTCTGTCCCATTTTATATGACATCCTTTCTTTTGTAGTTTGTCTCAAAAAGAATGTTAGCTTACTATAGTTAGAACATTTTAACTTTAAAATTTATTTTTACTCTTAATAAAATGATTTATAACCCCACGAACATATAAAATTGATTTAAACCATAAGTTTTAAAAGCTTTCTTTTCCTCTTAAACACCGTGTCAAGTCAAACAATACTATATGAAATGGGACAGAGGGAGTAACAAAGTATGAATGACCCAAAATATAATAAAAAGTAAAACTAAAATATATTTTTAATCTTAATCCAACTCTAGCTTTAAAATTTTCCATTTACCCTGAAAGTTTGGAGTGAATATTTTCCATGTAATCTACATTCATGCATGACCCAAACTGTTTTTTCTCCTTTAAGTGCTCTCCTCTTGTAGAACACAAGAGTTCTCTTCGTACCAACAACTGTACTCAATTTGAATAGTATTCTATCTTTATTTTATTAGTTGCCTTCCAATACCCTATATCATTTGCTCTGTTTGTCCATAAACCACTTGGGTAAGTACGATTCCTTACACAGAAGAATTATCACTCTTTTTTACAACTTTATCCTTACCTATGCAGCGAAAAAGCATATTTAGGGAGATAGAATGAAATAAGAACTTGTAAGAATGGCGAATTCAATATTTAGAAATAGTGTTCTTACTGTGTTTCCTAATCTATAAGACACATTTCTTAGTTAGTCCCCCCCCCCTCTACCCCAAAAAAGAAGTACATTTTTATAGTTAGTAGTAGTTTAGAATTAAAATGTCAAACTCACCCTTAGCGAGATGATGTACAGTCGCACGAACATCACAACCCAATCCTAGGTCCTAGACGTGATACGGCGAATGCGGAAGGAACCCCAAACAAGCCTCTTAACTTGTTATTACATATCATTTATCATGGAAACATATAAAATACATTAAAGAACAAGAATAGGGGTAAATCGGCTAAGGGAAAAGCTCGCACAAATCATAATCAATAGACAAGAGTCAAAACTCATATCATAGATACGTAACATGTCCAACAATCACCTCTAGTACATAGATAAGAGTGGAGTCCATGACAAAGCAACCGAGCTGACCCTCATAGTCGAACAGAACATAAAGAAGAGTGTCTCAATACATAACAAGAGTGCATAGGCTAAGGCCCCCGAAGTGGAGGACTCAGCAACTAGCTTGAGTAGTACCGAACTAGCCATGCGAAAGAGGATGATCAACTTGGGCTCCGGTTCCTACGTGGTGATATCATGTGGCAAGAGTATGGGTTAGTATATTTGAATATGCTAAGTATGTGGGATAAAATGCAATAAGAGATGGACATCATAATCAAAATGCACAACAATAGGTAATGGACATGATATAGTAATATAGCATATATGATCAATGCTCAAGTAAAACATTCTTAAATAACTCATGCTCATACAGGATATCATATGTGTAGAATAGACCAAGCTAGATTTCCAAAGTACAAACTCCTTGGTAGGTTAGTGATGATGCCGCACCATCACTTAGGTGGTGAAGTACTAACCCTTTACTCGGTTGGTGATGATGCCGCCCCATCACTGAGGTGGAGAAGTGCAAACCATTCTCTTGGTTGATAAGTACAAACCCCCATCTCGGTTAGTGATGATTCTGCCCCATCACAAGGTGGAGAAGTACAAACCCTTCACATAGTTGATGAGTACAAACCCCCATCTCGGTTATCCAGGTTCTTAGATCCACCGGATTGGGCTTGGTCTGATTCAACACTTTATGTAGGATTTATTATATACATAAGCTAATTTCATCATCATAATATGAATCATATCATATCTCATGCTTTGGACCTTCAACTCCTCAAAACCCCACATCGGGCATTTTATCAAACACTTAGAGGGTGTGAAATGGTAGTGTCAAACCGTGCTATTTAGAGATGAAATCATGTAAGAAAATCCATTATAAAACCATCATTTAACACCTTGCAACGCCCTCAATAAATGTATATCAAAATCCCTCATCAAATCTTACAATAGATCCATGATTTATATCTCAAAATATAGCAAAAGAGTCACAACTTTACATAGCTTTAACATAGAGTGCAGTGAATTTCATAATAAGCAAGACCCATTTGTAAATCAATATGCAATTTAAGTAAAAGGAGGCTTGGGTACCATGGGTGAAAGGAACCCATTAAAAGAACCCACATACCATATCTTGGAGATGAACTTGGTGAAGATTGAAGATGGAGATTTGAAGCTTGAAGAAGAACCTTGATGGAAAACCTTAGCTTAGGATGAGGGTTTGGGACTTGAATTTAGGAGTGAAAATATGGCTAAGTGTTTGAGTGAGTATTGGGGAATGTTTAGGATGATATGAAGGTGAAATAAGGTTAAGTATGGGTAAAAACACGTTTGAAAACACTTAGGCCCAATACATAGAAGTCTTGGACCGAGTAATAAAAATAATCCACTTTTTGTACTGTGGTGCGTCGCAGAAGCGAAGCGGATTTTCCACTGGAAAGTTCATTCTTGGAATTTCATAATTGCTAATCTTTCTCTCTAAAATCGGGGTTAGACCCTTTTTCACCTAATTTTAACCTCCCGAACAAGAATATGAAGTCATATTTTCGAAATAGCAAATGAATTTTGATATATATGGAATTTAAAATTTCAGACATTCCGAGGTACATTTTTGGGTACTTTTTGGGATCGCTTCAACTTATTTTACGCATGTTTTGAAAATTATTATTTTTCTTTTTAGTCTTTATGACTAGTCAAACTACAGATAAATCGGAATGAAGAGAATATAAATATGCATGAAAAAGTACTTAAATTGCAAATCCAGGGTATGGTTCTATTTAAATCCACCTCAACAATAGGTTTAGTAGAAGATACAGTATCAAGAACTTTTGGGGAAAAATTGTTTGTAATAAACTCTTCATTTGTAGAGAGAAAAAAAAAAGTTCAGTCCACAATGTAGTACAGGATTGCCTCAGAGTCATCAGGGATGCACTCTAGCTCTTATTCCACAAGTCGATGTCAAATTACTGGTGCGCCACAATAATTTGCCTAAGCGTCGAGTCGATAGAGAAGACAAAACTAAAGAAAAGGGAAGGTTTAGTTGAGTTTTCCCTTAGGTAAGATTCACACTATCAGATTCGAGTCTGCTACATCAGTATACGTAAAGTTATGCCATTTGCAGCAATGTTAGAGAATTTCTAAGGCCTATCGGCTCCAAAATATGCAAGTCCATGTCAATCAATAGTCTAATTCAATACAACAACCAATATGCTCAAAATCAACCAATAAACATATACCAAAACACCACAAGGTGAGGATGATCTCAGACAATAAAACTAATATGCTATTATTCCCAAAAACCCAATAAAGTATCATAAAACATGATTTCTAACAAACCAAGCATGGTCAACTATATACCCCACCCTAAATTCATACAGAACAACATATATTTACATATTCTAGATTAATTTAAGGAATGAAAGGCTATAACCTACCTTAAAGTAGAGTGCACATGCCCTTAATATTAACTCTAGAGCTTTTCCCCTTTGTATGGCCTTTGTACATTGTCACGCTATGAAAAATAGAATCACAACGTTAATATGATCTTTTAGACACCATAACCAAAATTAAAGTCCATAATGGGAATGCGGGAGACATATAAAAGTTCCAAGATTGACTTTATCAAAAGGTCCTAATTAGCTCCTCAAACTTGTGTCCAAAAACAAAAACAATTCGGCGCTCGAAATAGCGCAAAATAAAAATATGCATATTTCACTTTTTAAAGCAAAGGTGAAAAGGCCGACATCCCCTTCAAATCAAAAATTACCTCAAATGAAGGTCTTCCACAAGACTCACATTACTGCAACACATTTCCCCCAAACTTATCGAACATATCAAACTTGAAATCACCAAAATCAAACCTCCACATCACAATAAAATCGCCAAATAAAATGTCTTTGCAAGAGATTATCACATCTGTCTTTTAAATAAATACCAGAAGCAATATACTATGATAAACACGATTAGGAAATCTTGCGAACGTTGAGGTCCACTTGGCCTAGCCTTGACAAATGCGAAGGCTCCCTCTGCAATTACAGAATGCAAGTTGGTAGGAGATCTGCGACGTGGCCTTTGGCCTTGTAAAAGTAGAGAGAGAAGGGAAGACCTCTAAGAACGTGAATGGAAAAGTAACATCACACTAGTTGGTATGCATTAGATCACTTTGGCTAATGTCAAAATCTCTAATACTGCACTATAGATTCGTTCAGGATCTCGTGGACAAAATTAAACTATGCTACCCACGAAATTTTACATTCTGGAATCAATATAATAGCTAAAATTTCCAACCATGTCATTTTAATAAAGAGTGGATCCCACACCTGAACTCAATTTTAGCTAATTTCTATAAGGGATCTCGAGATTAGCCTAAAAGAATTGGGAACCACATGAAAGGTTATTACGGACCAAATATCATATTTTGAAATTAATTGAACCATCAAAATTTCATTTTGAGGTCGTCTTATTGAACATTTAACAACTGTTCAATCTTCAAAATGTGACTAGGAGATTAAACCATCAGTACCAATAAGTCATAAATGATTTAGGATCAAAAACTAACCTTTTAGGGCTTTGTTATTACGACTTCAACCACGAGTGGTAGAATATTTTACGACTTGTAGGTTGAGTTTGTAGATACTCCCAACACTTGGAAAATTTTCCAAAATCTTACCTGGAATACACGAACCCCATACATGGACCATAGTGTTTTCCATGGACCATAAAGTTCGCTTCTGGATTGAAGTGCACAACTTTGTACTCACTGGATATGGGTCTACAATCAGTTCACTACGACCTGTATACTGACCCGTAGAATCAATGTTTCTCACTTTTGGTACTGGTTTGCTATCTTAACCTTGTTCTTGTACATTCTAAACAAAACAAAATATTACCCTATAACTTTCTAGTCTATGTTTAAAATTACAATTAAAACATGAGCATTAAAACTACCTATGAGTCCAAAAACTAAAACTTACACAAATACATGAAAATTGTAGCTGATCTCTCAGGTTGCCTCCCTCACCTGATTTATTGTCACGAATCAAATTAGACTACTTGGTTACTTAGACATCACCAAGGTTCCATATGTCTATTGTCTTAACTTCATTAGCATTATCATAGTGTGGTTTTGATTCTTTGGCCATTGACTTTTAACCTTGTGCCATTTTTTTCTTTAACTCAACATCCCCATTGTTGAAAATAAGTATGACTTTGAAGGGTCCAAACCATTTGGACTTGATTTTTCCAGGAAACAACCTCAACCTTGAATTAAACAGTAAAAGCAAGTCTCCTGGTGCAAACTGGTGATGATCATGATACAACTTCATCCTTTTCTTGTAAAGGACTGAGCTCACATATGCCCTCAAATGAAACTCATCATGTTCGTTGAGTTGGCTTAGTCTTGAGTTAGCCGCATCACTCCAATCCAGATTTAGCTTTTTGAGTGCCTACATCTCCTTATGCTCAAGCTCTACAATTAAGTAAAAAGATTTACCTAACAATTTAGTAAGGAGACATACCTATGGGAGTCTTTAATGGAGTCCGACATCATCTAACCTTTGCGACCAATCTATCTAGTTTCTATTCATAGTCTTTGTTATTATCAGTTTAATCTCCCTATTAGATACCTCCATTTGCCCACTTGTCTATGGTTGGTAAGGCATTGCCACTCTATGATTTAGCCCATACTTCTCAAGAAGAGCCTTGAACAACCTATTAAAAAATAGGAACCTCCATCGTCGATGATCACCTGAGTAGTGCCAAACTGAGAAAAGATGTTTTTTTAGGAATGTCGTGATAGTCTTACCTTCATTGTTGGGAAGCGCAAGTGCTTCCACCCATTTAGTAACATAGTCCGCAATAACAAAAATATACTTGTTCCCATAAGAACTGACGATCAACCCCATAAATTCTATCTCCCAAACATCAAATAAATCAATCACCATGATGGGGTTAGAGGGAGCCCATGCTTTTGGGAAACTCCGACTTTTCTTTGGCACTTGTCATAAGCTTTATATAGTCATGGGTATCGTGGTGGATGTACGGCCAATAGAAACTACACTGCAGGATCTTATGCTCTGTGTATATTCAACTATGCTTCCCACCTACCAATGATGAATGGCAAGCCTCCAAAATGCTCATCATCATCTCATCCTCAGGAACACAGTGACAAATAATCTCACCATTGAGTAAGTAATTTGCATAATCTGCAAATCATAGCATCAAATCATATGATGCCACCAATATTCTCTCATCGGCGAATGAGTCATCAATCTCCACACCATCGTTGAACTTTGCCATAACCTTATATTCAAGTTGGAATAGGTGCTCTGCAACCTAATTTTTTGTCCCTTTCCTATCAATAACCTCAAAATCAAACTCCTGAAGAAGAAGTACCCATCAAATCAACCTTAGTTTTTCATCCTTCTTCGCCACCAAGTATTGTATTGTTGAATGGTCAGTATGTACAATGACTATGGTTCACAAAAAATATGATCTAAACTTCTAGAACGCAAAAATTACTACAAGTAACTCCTACTCCATGATAGTGTAGTTCTTTTTTTCTGCATTAAGCACTTTGCTAGCATTGTAAATGGGATGAAGCATCTTCTCTCTATGTTGTCGTAAAAGTACACCAAGTATGACAATACTTGCATAACATTTAATCTCGAAGGGCTAAGTCCAATCTGGAGCATCTAAGATAGGTGCCGATATCAACCTCTGCTTCAACCCCTTGAATTCCTTCAAATATGCATCATCAAACACAAACATAACATTCTTGTCAAGTATTTTGCACAAAGGATGTACAATCTTTAAGAAGTCCTTCATGAATCATCTATAGAAACAAGCATGTCCTAAGAAACTTCTTACACTTTTTAACAAAGATTGGTGGAGAAACCTTCTCGATTACCTCAACCTTGGCTCTACCAACCTCCAATCATTTGATAGAGATTCTATGCCCCAACATAATACATTCTTTTACCATGAAGTGACACTTTTTCTAATTCAATAGAAGGTAACATTCCTCGCATCGCTTCAGCACATCATGCAAATGCCTTAAACAATCCTCAAATGAATCTCCAACCATGTTGAAATCATCCATAAACACCTTGATTGTGTCCTTTATAATATCTGAGAAGATAGACATTATGCATCACCGGAATATAGCTGGCATATTACATAATTCGAATGACATCCTTTTGAATGCGGGGGTGCCATAAGTATATATAAAGGTCATCTTCTCTTGATCTTCTGGTGCAATAGAAATCTGATTTTAGCTCGAATAAGTATCTAGAAGTAGCAACTAGCTTTACTCGCCAAGCGATCTAGCAACTGGTTGATGAATCACATAGGGAAGTGATTTTTTTTACGTCAATGCATTAAGTTTATGATAGTCCATGAGAAGTATTCAATCTATGACTTGACTCATGGGAATCAACTCATTTCTAGTATTTGGAACCATAGTGATACCTCCCTTTTTAGAACACACTGGTCTAGACACAACCATTTACCATCACCAATCAAATATATAACACCTGTATCTAATAACGTAAAGATCTCTTTTTGCATAACCTCCAATGTTGGTGGGTTGATGTATTTGATGCTTAGTACTCAACTTATAGTCCTTGATGAGTTGAGTCTTGTGAGTGCATATGCTATGTAGGATGTTAATGATGTCTGCAATTGTCCATCTAATAGCCTTTTTGAATCATTTGAGGAGTTAAACTAATGCTTCCACCTGTTCATCATTAATATCTATAGCAACAATAATAGACAAAGTGTTGTTCATACCCATAATCACATACTCCAAGTGGGCTGGAAGATGTTTCAACTCCAACACTAGTGGCTTCTCAATGAATGGTCAAGTAGGTGGTGATTTTTCAAGTCCAACTTAAGCTTGAATTGGTGCCTGTGGGAGCCATGTGCTCCAAGTGCCTTAACTAGCTCCTCATAGTCTCGGATGTTGTCGCTCTCAATGTTCATCAACATAACCTCAAGACTTTCGACACCCAGCCTTTTCGAAATTGGTACCTCTAGTCATATTTCATCAATGCTTTCAATAACATAGATAACTTTTGGATCATCACGTCTCTTCATGGACTAGAAAACATTGAAATGACCTCTTTATCATTCAACCTAAACTTGAATTGGCCCAACTCCATGTCCATTAGTGCTAACCCAGTGGCTAGGAAAGTCCCTCCCAAGATGATTGGGACATCGAAGTCAACTTCACAATTAAGGATCATGAAGTCTGCGGGGAATATGAAATTTTCAACCCTGACCTGAACATCATAAAGTATTCCTATAGGCTTCTTCATAGTTCGATCCTCCACAACAACTACATTGAAGTCATTGTGGGGGCTCCCAAGCCAAATTGCTTGAACACTGCAAGACCCATTAAGTTAACGTTTGCTCCAAAGTCGCATAACACCTTTGCAAAGTTGAAGAATCCAATAGTGCAAGGTATGGTGAATGCTCCAGGATCATCCTTTTTCTACACTAAGAAACTTGTCGCAATCGCTCCACAATGGTGGAGATCACGAGCAAGCTTTTGACCTATCTTCTGCCTCTTAGTCATTAGGTCCTTCATGATCTTGGCATACCCAGGCATTTTCTCTAATGCATAAATGAGAGGGAGATTAATAGATAATTGCTTCATCATATACATTAAATTTCTTAAACCTCGCCTCCACATTCTTTTTAATGAGCCTCTGAGGGAAAGGAGGTGGAGGCCCTTGTATGAGCTTCAACTTCCTTGGTGTCACCACTTCTTTATTCACCCTATACTATGCCTTGTAAGCTCCAATCTCTTCATCCTTTCTCTATATTGTCTCATTATGAACCACATCAGCAACTACCAACATCAATTGGTCGATTGTGTACTTACCACCTCGTGTGGTCACTACTCTGTATTGCCCATCATTTTTTAGATTTTGCGCTGTATCACTTAGCAATGTACCCTGCTGGCGCTAATTCAACAGGGTTGCATTTGACTAAATTGCTGCTTCAACTACTTAATAGCCACATAATGAGATTCAATCTTTTGATTAATACTTGATATGTCAGCTTTCATCAACTTTAAGGTCTTATCTTGTGTATCCGCCTTCTTCAACAACTTGTCAAACATCTCCTCAACGCATGAACTATTTGCCTAGAATCATGATTTTACGATGGAACATATGAACCATTTCTATACCTATTTTTGTGAACCATATCACCAACTTGGTCATGCCCTCTATTTCTGTCATAGTAACTATCTTGCTTGCTTGTTCTCCCTATATGCATTATCCCCGTTAAAGTTCTGGCCTTGTTTCTATTGACTTTGGTGCTAATAATCCTGATTGGACCCTTGGCCATTGGTTCAAAAGCCTCCCATCTAATTTGTAACAAAACACGTGTCCTCAAAACATGGCTCCTTATATATGGGTTCTTTTCGTGGTTGATGACTGACTGTATTCACCCGCACTTGGCTCTGCTTTGTCAATAACCCAGTATTGGTACAAACCTAATCTAACTCTTGCAACACTTCCTCATTGAATTTTGCCAGCTCCTGATTTGTACTCATTATGAAAGAGCTCTTTATCATCGATTTCTCCCTTGTTCCCTATGCACGATTCATCTTAGCTACCCTTTCCAGTGTTTGAGCCATATCTATTAAAGTGTAATCTAGGAATGATCCTCCAGTTATGGTATCGATCACTCCTTTGATATTATCATCTAATGCCCAATAGAAGATTTCCACCAAAGAATCATCAACGATATTATAGTTTGGAGCACTTCTTAAACACTTCATAAACTTCTCCCAATTGGTACTTATCGAATCACCAGGAAATTGGTCAAATTTTTTATCTAATTCTTCAATTCAACTTCTTCGACTTGGGAAAACACGACTCCAAAAAAGGATCTCCACATTTTCTCCAATGTAGTGATAGGACTCTATGAAAGTTTAGATAACCATACAGTATCTTTACTTGTGAGAGATAATGGGAAGACATGGAGTCCAACGACATCCATGGACAAATTCTTATTTCCTATCATGCCCCTATACACAGACAACATTATGTAGATGGTTATGTGGATACTCTGATAGTAGACCCGAGAACAATCCTTTATGTAGCAACATCTATAGTAGTCCATCGAAGATGGCAACTTAGTATCTTCTACTGGAGGAGGTAAAACAATTGCTCCTTGTACATCCACAGTCATAATATCAAGTATATAAGGATTCCACCCATTTCCTGTTGCTTGTCAACCTTGTGGTGGTCGATTATCCACCATTACTGGTGGTGGTGTGTTTTGACTGTTCAAGTTGAGTGCAGCTTTTGCAACATTGTTGGCATTGTCTTAAGCTATTCTGCATAATGTTCTTAGAATATTTTGATCAAATGGAGTCAAGGGAATACCTTGACTACATGTGTTGGGCATGCACTACACTTGTATACTGAAAGAAATACAAAAACAACAAAAACATAAAATAAGGAAGTAAGGATTAACTCTCTAATCACTCTAATTAAACTAATCTAAAAGTTGTATTCACCGTCAATGGTGCCAACATTTGGTCACACCTAAATTACACCTCCAAATCAAGGTATAAGTGTTTGTTGTTCCAATATAGAACCTAGCAACAGTTAGGATTGATCCCACGAGGGATATGGTATAGACATGGAGTAATTAAAGCAATTTAATATGAATTAATTGACTTTAAGAATGGGGGTTAAATCTAAAAGAAATTATGTAAACCTAAACTGAGATCACAATCAAAGCAAGTGTTGCGACTTCAGTGAGAGACGTAACTAGGGTATTGTGTTTACCATGAATTCCTAATGTAGTATAACCTAATAATCATAGCCTTTTCTACTGTGTATCATGTAGAACTGGTAAGTTATGTTCACCTAATTCCTTGGTCGAGTAACTAGAAAAATTTCACCATGCAACTTGATTTGTCTACAACTATTGCATTACTAACCCTTACCTTGGTCTTAGTACAACCATCGATTAGTCCGTTCATGTTGATTAGATGAGCGTAATCATATAAGTTCTGTTATTTGTTATTTTTCCTATTTATTACCCCCTTGGTTTGGCAAGTAAGTATAAGATGAGTTCTAACATTTGCAATCATTAAAAAGAAAGAAAAATGAAGAGATAAACAATACGTACATGCATACTTTCCAAGAATTATAAGTTATCTGGTTTTCAATTTGCTAGTTCTTCATTGTTCCCACAACCCTAATTGTGGATTTAGCTACTCATGTTCATTATAGATGAGAGGATCATGTTACGAGTTTGCATAATTAAACACTTACAGTGAAGAATTGAAGAACAAGAAATCCAAATCTTCATGTAAGTCACGATTTTACAATCCAAAGATAAGAATAAAAGTTGTCTTCTCAAAATTCCAAAAAACAGGTTTAAACAATGTGACAACAATGAAGTCTATAGTTCTGCATGTCTAAAAATACCTAAAACCCCTATATATAATAAAAGAAATCCAATTCATAAACTGATTAGGAAAATTGGTATCAGGGCCTTTCACGAATAGCTCTAAGGTTGTTAATGCATTCACGACGCGTGGAATGACATCGTAGATTGCATTCTTAGAAATAGCATCAAATGCATGGCTGGCATCTTAGAACCATAGATTAACTTAGGACTGTAAGTTTTTTTGTTGTGTTAACTTTTTGCAACTTAGCAAAATTTCTAGACGTCAACTCACGAACAGATGTACGGACCATCAATCAGACCATGACCCATCTTGGTAACACATAGTTTCACTTTAGAAAACTGGCTCGTTTGTCACGACCCAAGCCTAGGGCCTAGGTTTGACATAATGAATGAGAAATCCGAAGGGACCTCAAACAAGCCTTTTAGCATACATGACACATTCTTTGTTATGGAAGCATATAAAGCAATAATCAAGTAACAAATAATTTTAGGGATGCAGAATTTTGGACTCACGCTCTGTGGATGTTATAGAGAAGAAGATTAGCATGGATCACATGGCATATAAGTTCTAAGGGACAGGTAAGTATGACTCACACTATGGGGATAGATAGGGACTTAGGAGTTTCATCTCTACATTTTCATACAACAAACACATAAAGGGAACAACGACTAAGGGAAACCTTACATAATTAAAAAATCAAGCTCAAAACATACACAACAATATGCATATGCAACAACACCAGTTGTCATGCATCAAATAGGGGCAAAGACATCTCCCAGGATCACCCTCAAAAGTTAGTATCTGATAATAGATAAGTCTAAACAAAATTGAAAATAAGTGGATATTGTCCCCGAAGTAGAGGATTCACCAATAGCAATCTTCCACCAAATAGTCCAGCCACATGGAGGAGGCGAATGAGGAGGAGCTCCTGTCACTAATGGTTAGATCATGTAGGAAAAAATATGCATTAGTACTTGAAATGTACTAAGTATAGAGGATGCACGAGCAACAAAGAGCATAAGTCAAAATCAAACAATATGCATAATCATAATCAATGGGTACAAGCTTAATATGAATGATCAATGCCAAGGTAAAACATGCATGAATAACCATAAAGTCACATGACATAACATACATAGATGGGAAAGGACCATAACCTACATATAAGACCAAGTGAGCTACTATTTGGAATCCCAATGTTCACTTTATACCAGACAAGGAGTTGTCTACTTAGCCAAGGTAAACCAATCACTCACCTTATAATAACTTACCTATTTCAGAGAATGTTTCACAAACACCTTATAGGGACACCACACATTTTTGTTCATGTATAATATGAGCCTTTATGGGAACACCACCTATTTCGGACATCAACTAGCAAGTACCTTAGTGGAACCTACCTATTTTGGTTAATCATCCGGTAAAATCTATATGAATCCATTAGCTAATCACAAACCTATGGTGGCAACATAGTTATGGGACACTGGTTATCTACTAAGGTCCTCTCGGTGCTAGGTCACAATCCTAAGGAATACTCAATTCATATTCATAGTTATGATATACGAGGTCTCATAATATCATAATATCACCATAGAGTAGCTCATCAAAATTTCGATAGTAGGTTCATATCTGATAGCTTGCATAATAGCCCTTCAAAATTCATATCATTCATAATTTACATATCTTGCCATAAGGCTTTTAACAGCCTAGAAACTTGCTACACAACTTTAGTTAAACATGGTGGGTATGCATACATGCTCAAAATAATGCAACTTGAGAGTTAATAATATGAGAAGAGTAAGATAGAATCATCTGCGAGTCATTCAAGGTAACCCACCATCAACAAGATAAAGCTTTGTAAGACATCATTAAACCCTTAATTGAATCATATATTTTTCCACTCATATCATAATAGTGTACAAAGGAAAAATAGCATAAATTCTCCATAATACCATCATATAAAAGAGTTCATAAGATATCCATTAGTTTCCATTACTTGAAAATAGATGAGGGAGAGAAATAGTTGAGCTTTATGGAGGAAAGGTTTCTATAAATCAAAACCCACATAACTTGGTGTGATTAAATGGAAGAAAATCTTATTTGGAAGTGAGGCAACCAAAATGCTAGCTTGCACTCTTCTCTTGAGGTCCTTGAAGTACTTAGGAGTATCTTTAGAGGTGTTTGGGACTCAGGGTATTTGAGAACGAATTAGAATAATGGTGTTGAGGGTTTTATAAGGCTAGAAAGGGGCTCATTTGAGGCCTAAATGATGCAGCATAGGTTTAGAACATTGGGAAATTTCAAAATTGCCCTCTTTCAAAGTCTGTTGGATAGGACCACGAGACCCTATTTACAGGTCGTGGTCCAATCCACTGGTTGCAAAAAGGCGGAGTCTTGCCCTGGTATACTTTTGGACCTTCAGAAACATTCTCTGAGGCTCAAACCTTGACAATACCTACATCCTGTCAAGCATTCTATGGGTCATGCTGGTAACTCATACTCCCAAATTTAGAAGGCCATTTTTCTATCAAATTTGCCCACCATTCCATGAGCACAAGTTACGGCCCCCGGAACATGTTATAGCTTGTAAACCACTTCTTGCATTGATGGCCCTCCAAACTTGAGCTGCTAAAAATAAGCATTTAGAACCCACGAGCCAATATATGACTTGTACATCATCATACAGCTCATAAAACACTCGTGGAACCACTGATACTCAAAAAATTTCAAAATTCATTCCCTTTGCACTTTTTGTACTTTTCACATGTGAGACCTTAAAATATCTCCCCCTCAAGAACATTCATCCCTGAATGTGCTAAAGGCAAGCTCTAAGGAATGGAGTACATGCACCATATGGAAAATGCAACATATGCATCATGAAAATTCTCAAATCATTCATCAAATAATATTTACAATATAAGTTCAGAATCACATAACTATGCATAGATGTAATGTCAATGACATCAAGGAAAGAAGGTACTTAAGAAGGAAGATCATGGTACCTCAACCTCGATTAGAATGGAAGAGATAAGAGTATCAATTTTTCATATCGACTTCGCCTTCCCAAGTGGAACTTTCGATTTGTTCGTTCCTCTAAAGTACTTTGACGGATGCTACGTCTGTTTTCCTTAACCGCTTGAATTACCTATACAATATTTCCACCAAAACTTCCTCATAAGTCATATTTTCTTCAACATTCACCACTTCTAAGGTCACAATGGAACTAGGGCCTTTAATACACTTCCTCAACATAGAGGGATGATAGACCAAATGAACCATGCTCATTTTCATGGGTAACACTAATTCATATGAAACTTTACCAACATACCTCAAGCTTCGATAAGGCCCTACATACCTTGGTCTTCATTACCATTGCTTGCCAAAACTAACAATGCCCCTCATTGACAAAACCTTTACATACACCCGATCATCAACTTTGAATTCAAGGTCTCTCTTCCTAGTGTCGACATAGACTTTTGCTGACTTTGAGCCGCTTTCTACGTTTCCCTTATCATCCTCACTTTTCTAATGCTTCCATAATAAAATTCGGACCTAACAAAGCCATTTTCCCACTTCGAACAACCTAACAGGGGATCTACAATTCCTACCATATAGTTCTTCAAAGGGAGTCATTCAAATACTAGAGTGATAGATATTGTTATAAGCAAAGTCAACAAGTGAAAGATGATCATCCTAACTACCATTAAACTCCAAAACACAAACTCTAAGCATATCTTCAAGAGTTTGGATGGTCCTTTCGGCTTGGCCATCGGTTTGAAGGTTAAAAGTCATACTAAACTTGACTTTGGTACCAAGGCCCTTTTGGAAGGGCCTCCAAAAATGTGATGTAAATTAAGCACCGCTATCTATAATAATAGCTAGTAGAACCCCTTGAAATCTTACCAACTCATGAATGTAGAACTTGGCATAATATTCGGCACCATAGGTTATCTTGACAGTTAAAAAGTGAGCCGATTTTTCATTCTATCAACAACAATCCAAATACCAATCACAAAGTCCATGTTTATCTCTTCCGACTTCCAATTAGGGATCTCAATATCTTACGCTAGGCCAACTAACCGTTGATGTTTAGTTTTGACTTGTTCGCAATTATGGCAACAGGCTATGAATTTGGCAATATCCCTTTTCATACCACCCTATCAATACACTTCTCTTAAATTTTTATACATCTTTGTAGAACCAAGATAAATGGAATAAGATGAATTATGGGCATCTTTCAAAATTAAGTCTTTCAACCTATCTATGTTTCTCACACATAACCTACCTTTGGTACCTAAGAATGTCATCTCCCCCTTGGGAGAAAATCACTACCTTACCATCCCTTACAAATGACTTCAACTTTACTAAGGCGGGGTCATGCTCTTGTTTGTATATGACTTACTTAATCAAAGAGGACTTGGAATCATCTACCATCACCACATCTCCATTCTCGGTTTCATCTAATATAACCCCAATCTAGCCAACTGATGAACTTTTTCTGCCAATTCCCTTCTTGTTATTCTCAATATGAGCCACACTCTCCATGGACAACGGACTTAGGGAATCAACAACAATGTTATCTTTTCCCAAATGGTAATGCGCACTCATGTCATAACATTTAAGGAGTTCCAACCACCTTCTTTGCCTAAAATCGAGATCTTTTTTTGGGTGAACACATGTTAGAGTCTTTTGTGGTCTGTGAATACATCTATATAAACCCCATAAAAATAATGATGCCACATCTTCAAAGAAAATATCACGGCCACTAGCTCAAGGTCATAGATAGGATAATTACATGTGACGCCCAATGAAATGACTAAAATACCCCTAGAAAAGAAATATGTGTGTAACACATCTTTCCATGCTCCATTTGCAAATCCAAGACCAGATTTGGGATCAGCGTGAAAAATTGAGTGAGAAAATAGTCTTAACCCGATTTAGAGCAAGTGGGTCAGAAATATTTTCGTAGAATTTTTCCGAGGCAGTGAGGGTTCGCACCCAAGGCACGACGTGCCTGGAATGAGAACTCACACTTAAGGTTTTTTGTTTATTTTCAAAGGGAAATTGGAAATCTCTAAATTTAGCAAAATACAAATGCTTGTGCCACAGGCGCGATGCAGACATGGTGTATGGGGTGGAATTTTCTTCTTTTTGTTTTAAGAAAGGGTAATTATGGCTTTTCTTACCCTCCTTAAGCCATAATTATTTGGTTTTCACCCAAATTAAGCCCCCAGAATGTACTAATTCACACTCGTAACTTCAAAAAGCTTCCAAGAAATTCAAAACGTAGAATAAAAAATAGGCTAGGGCTTTCAAGAACTCTCTTCAATCCTTCCAAGAACTAATTCCTTAGGTATATAGGTCTCTCCAAAAGTTATCCTACTACTAAATTAGAAACTTAAGCTAATTGTTCATGCATTGTTTCTTGATACGGATCATGAATCGTGTTGACTTTACTATTAATTTGAGATACTAGGACAAGGTTTATAACTATGGATGAAATTATGAGAATTCTTTATGTACTTTGTGAAAAGTTATAAAGATTATAGTTCGAATTAAGTCTAAGAAGTATTTTAAGACCTTATGTTTATACTATAGCTGAGTAACCCAGTTATGTTTTGAGATACTTGTAATGATACCAGTTTTAGTCAAAGAAAAGAGTTAAGATGAGAAAAGGTAAGAAAATCTAACTTGAGCTATGTCTCTAAGAGTTCAAAAATATATTTTGAGAACTCTTAATATTTAATTCATGATCATTATAAAAATTATTTTGGGAGTAGCATTGAGCATCGATATGAGTGAGCATAGAATTAATAAATTGAACTCATAAACTATGTAGCCAGCAAAGGATAGGATTATACCAAGGTCAAACTCCTCACTTGCCACTGAGATGGCCTAGTTTTGGGATGGATCTACTCCCTTAGTTTTCGTCCCTTATCCCAGTGAAGTACGGGATGGCTCTAGCAGCGTGGACATGGCGTTGTATCACCACAAATCTCATAGTGGTGGTTGTCGGTTGGAGAAACTCCCCAAGTAAAAGAAAGTTATTTTTACATACAAATTTTTAGCACATATTCTATTTTCAGCATGTACCCTATATTCTATATAAGGAAAATAATTATTTATTTTGAAGAAATTATTGCTAAGGTGAGTAAAAGAATTATGGGAAGGCATAATAAAACCATATTCTTTTGGGAAGATATATTTTAATTGCTAATGTGTTGCAATCAATGCCTATTTACCTTTTATCAGCTATAAATCCTCCTAAGGTGTTAGTCACGGAATTCAGCAGTTGCTGGCAAAGTTATTTTGGGGTAAAATTGGGGGACAGAGAAACACTATGTTGCATGGAATTCTATTGTTATCCTATCAAAGAAAGAGGAGTTGGATTTAGATCTTTATTCGATATGGCTAATGCTTTATTTTCCTAAGTTATGGTAAAACTTTAGAGTGGGGACAAATTCTCTATGGAGGACATTTATATGAAATAAATATTGCAAGAAGGATCATCCTATTCTTGCTCAAGGAAAGGATGTTTCACATGGTTGGAAGAAGTTAATAGAGGTGGGAGAAGAAATAGACCATCAGATTTGGTGGCAAATTAAAGCTGATTCATATAGCTTCTAGTATGACAATTGGACACAACAAGGCGCTTTGTTTTATATAGAAGAAGGTGGATAAAATGGAGCAGATTTGGAACTTAAGAATTTTATTGAGGACACTGGTTGAAACTCTAATAAATTAAGAGAGCATATTTTAGATGACAGAAAAAATCATATTATGGAAGATGTTAAGCCATTGGCAAATGGAGATAGGGATACCACATGGTGGATGGGGAATTCTAAGGGAGGTTTTTTGGGTCAAATTTGCCTTTCATTTAATTAGGAAAAAGAAAGAGGAATAAGATTGGCTTTCAAATATCTAGGTGAAGGGGTTGTCATTTAAGATTTTTTCTATGGAGACTGTGGAAAAGAAGAATTCCCACTGGCGATAATCTTCGCAAAATAAAGATGAATATAATTTCCAGATGCTATTTCTATGAAGTGTATCAATAGAAAATTATGCAACATCTTTTTGCTCCGATTGCTCAAATGCTATAGGAGCATTTTGATAAACGTGCAGGTTTTATAGTGACAGGAGTTCATCTTTAACAAATGGAGATTCAATGGTGGCAAGTCAAAGGTCCTAACAAAATAAGAAACATTTACAGAATTGTTTCATCTATGGTCTTACGAGAGCTTTGGAAGAGAAGAAATGCTCGAAGATATGATAAGGATGTAGGTTTAAGAAACTTGATTAAGTAGTATGAAAACACTATTAATCAATTCATTAAAATGTCTTATCCCCGGGTCCAATGTCCTACAAATTGGGAGGAGGGTGTTTCTTATTTTCAATAGTATACGCTCAATCTGTGAGTTCAAAATATAATCTAGAGACTACATTTGTTAGATCAAATTAAATGTGATTGTAACCCTTGTCTCGAAAACCCATAAGAATAATAAACTAGATATAAAAAAAAGAGTAAAAGAAAAGAAAAAAAAATGAAAGAACGACTAATAATAAAAAATATATGATAGCACTTAAATATGATAAATTTGACATATATAAGACGAATACTGACAACACAAGATATACAGACCCGACTAATGCTACTACACCACTATATCCCAAGACCAAACATCAACATATCATTCGTGATCTACAGACCCGACTAACGCCTATTACCCTGTTACTCTATTCATGATCTCCACTTTTTTCTATCGAAGGTCATGTCCTCGGTGAGATCAAGTTTTACCATACCTTGCCTGGTCACCTATCCCTAATGCTTCTTTGGTCTACTTCTACTCCTTCATATAATCCCTAAATCTAACCTCTCGCACCTCCTAATAGGAGCATCGGGACTTCTTCTTCTCTGTGCATATCTAAATCATCGCAATCTCGCTTCCCTCATCTTGTCAGCCACATGAGACACTTCTAAATTCTCCGTAATGATCTTATTCCTAATCTCATCACTCCTGGTATTATCCACACATCCATCTTAACATCCTCATCTCTACAACCTGCATCTTCTGAACATGAGAGTTTTTTATGGGCCAACACTTCACCCCATATAGCAAAGACGGTCTAACCTCCATTCTATAAAACATACCTTTTAATTTAGGTGGTATCTTCTTATCATAAATGTCATGACCCAAGCCTAGGCTCTAGATGTGACACAATGAATGGAAAGTCCAGAGACAACACAAATAAGCCTCTTGGAATATCATGTACACATCCTTTGTTGCGAAAGCAACACAAGATAATAATAAGAGTCAATAATTCAAAATGGAAGCGGGACTAAACGAAGTCTTTCATAATCATAAAATCATAGGAGAGTCGAGCTTATAAGCATATACAAACATAGTATCCAACAACACCTCTACTTAAGAATGGAGGGGGGCCAAGACACTTCTCGGGCTCATCCTCATATAATAAGTATTCAACATAAGGAACAAGTCTCAATATAGAATGAATGAAATAGATATTATCCTCAGATTTGAGGACTTATCAAACCTTTCTTCAAAGAACCGAACTAGCCACATGGAGGAGGATGATCAATAGGAGCTCCAATCCCTACATGGTAATATAATGTAGGCATAGAGTATGCATTAGTACTTTGAATGTACTAAGTATATTCTATGCCGACATGATATTACAATGTATGGAGCTCCACCGGAGCTCCTATTGATCATCCTCCTCCACGTGGCTAGTTTGGTTCTTTGAAGAAAGATTTGGTGAGTCCTCAACTTCGAGGACAATATCTATTTCATCCCTGCTATGTTTAGACTTGTTATTTATGTTGGATACTTATTATATGAGGGTGAGCCCGGGAAGTGTCTTCGCCCCCGCTCCATTTTTAAGTAGACGTATTGTTGGATACTATATTTGTATATGCTTATGAGCTCGACTCTCCTATGATTTTATGATTATGAAAGACTTCCTTTAGTCCTGTTTCTCTTTTAAATAATTGACTCTTATTATTGTCTTATTTTTCTTTCACAACTAAGGATGTGAACATGATATGCTAAGAGGCTTGTTTGGGTTATCTCCGGACTTTCCGTTCACCGTGTCATGTCTAGACCTTAGGTTAGGTTCATGACAAGCATGGTATCAGAGCACTAGGTTGTTAATGGTCCTTGAAAATCCAACACACCACATTGATTAGAATCTTATTCATGGTTGTGAAGCGCACCACAACTATGAATAGGAGGCTATAAGGTATTTTAAAAAATATTTCATTTCTTCATGATCTATGTCGTGCTTTAGATGGAGAGATAAAGATTTTCCCCACTAACGAATGCTCTTTTTCTCTTCTAGATCATGCTATTGCCAAGGGGAAGACTAAGGAGAGCCCGTGCACCCAAGGAGAAACCAGCCCCTCCCGCTCCTCAAGCTCCTCAATGAAACGCCCCCAAAAATGTGCTTTGAAAATGTCCATAGTCATAATTTTCATATATCTCAAAATTCGATGTGACACCAAAAATTCAACTTCATATTCTCGATCATAAGGCAAAATTGACGGGCAAATGGGTATAACCCAGATTTTAGAAGACCCATATCGAAAAATAATTTTCGCTAATTTTGGTAAAACAATGTTTGTTCGCACCCAGGTTGCGATGCGCCTAGGGTGCAAATCAGTGTTAATTCTTCCTCCACGATAGATCCGCGTCACGGACCAGACATGGACCAGTTCAACATTTTCCTTAGTTTTTCCTATGCACCCAAAGGCATTGAGATCATAGCCCCATACTCACTTATGCGTGAAAAAAATCCATACTTAGCCATTTTTCAACTCTATATCACTTTAAATCCTTACAAAACCTCTCCAAGACTTAACCAAATATCTCATTCAAATTTTGAGGATTTCAAGCTTAACTTTAGAACTCAAGGATTCTCTTCAAGCTCTAAGTTCTCTTCAAGCTCATCTCAAGAAAACCCAAGTTGAGGTATGTGATTTTATCCATTGGGTCCTTTCCCCCATAGAGCCTAATTTTTCTTTTTATGAAAGTTGTATATTTTCAAGTTGCACTATCTATGGTATCATTTATTATCGATTATGAATATGAATTATGTTAGGGTTTATGAAATATTGATTGATTATGCGTGACTATCTATTTCAAGCTTATACCATGAATTGATTTTGTCTATTGAGACTATGCATGTTTTGAGCTATGAAACTATGACCTATTATGAGTTTTTATGATGGATTTCAAGGTACACTACATGAGGGTTTTACTATGTGCATTAAGTTTTCTCATCTTATTTCACTCTCAAGTTGCATGATTTTGAACTAGTATCATGAACCTGCCAAGTGTTTGATAAAATGTCAAGTCAAGAATTCTCAAGTTATTGATCATGTATTACATGATTGATATGTCAAGTGACTATAATGATTAAGGGCTTTCAAGTATGTATTGAATTCATGAAAAGTATCTATGATTTTACAAGTTACAAGTTAAGCCCTATTTCAAGAGTTTTACCTCTTGTTAGCCATTTATATTAAAGCAAGGGTTCATGTATGATTATGATCTACTCTCATGTTTTGAGTTAGGCTCACCATTAGAGGTCAAGCATGTTTAATACCTACTCATGTCATGTTTTCATGTTTCTGACAAGTTATTAAAGTTATGATTATTTCAAGTATTCTGTCGGATTAGACTTTGCACCGATGTATTAGATGTTGGTGTGGACTATCTTCAAGGTTCCATACTCCTTTCCTCAAACTATGTGCCAACATAGGATTATACTTTACTCTTGCTATACTAGTGGATCCATTTAGTGCACTTTAGCATGAAATTCACTCTGAAATATGATGGGTTCCAGTAAGGAAGGTTACTTCTCCAAAATAGGATGGATTCCGATAAGGTGAAATATAGTTTACCTTGGCAAGTAGACCATCTCTTCAACAATGAGAGATAATCATCAGGGTTCCAAGTTGTAGCTTGCTCGGTCTTACTTTTGTCGGTTAGGGTCTTTTCCCACACATGTATTATTTTCTATGCAAGTTGAATGATTTACAAACATGCTTTACTTCAAGCATTGTCCATGCATGCCATATTGAGATTTCACTTATCCATTGCTTATTATTATGTATTTTGACTATATTGGATAATATCTTGTTGCATTGCATCCTACATACTTAGTACTTTCAAATGTATCAACGCATACTCTATACCTACATGATATTACCATGTAGGGATCGGAGCACCATTTGATCATCCTCCACGTGGCTAGTATGATCGTTTGAAGCAAGCTTTGATGAGTTCTCAAGTCCAAAGTCACTATCTTTATTACTCTTGCTACTTTGAGACTTTTTTACATTGAACATTTGTTACTATGAGGGTGAGCCCGGAAAGTGTCTTGGTCCCGCTCTTTTTCATGTTAGAGGTATTGTCGGATATTATGATGTACTTATGCTTGATCTTGACTCTTTTATTCTTTAGTGATTATCAAAGACTTCCCTTAGTCCCGCTTACCTTTTTATTATACCTTTTGTTGTTGTTTACTTTGCTTCCACGACTAAGGATGTATTGATTGATATGCCAAGAGGCTTGTTTGGGTCCCTTCAGGTTCCCATTTGTCGTGTCATGTCTAAGCCCTAGGTTTGGATCGTAACAAACTTGGTATTAGAGCACTAGGTTGTTAACGGTCCTCGAAATCCAACACACCCCGCCGATTAGAGTCTTATTTATGGTTGTGAAGTACGCCACAACTATGAATGGGAGGCTATAAGGCGTTTTAGGAATCGTTTCAATTCTTAATGGTCTATATCGTGCTTTAGATAAGGCTTTTCCCCTAACAAATACTCTTTGCTCTTCTATATCATGCCGATTCCAAGAGGGAGACTAAGGAGAGCCCGTACACCCGAGGTGCAACCAGCCCCTCCCGCTTCTCAAGCTCCTCAAGGTGGAGGGGTAGTCCAAGATAAGTTACAAGATGCTATTACAATGTTTGCTCATGCTATGATCAACTAAATTATTCAAGGGTCCCAAGCCCCTCATGCTTCACTCTGGCTTCTAGGGCGAGAGATTTCACTAGAATGAGCCTACCGGAGTTCCATGGATCCAAGACGGATGAGGTTCCCCAAGAGTTCTTAGATGAGGTGTACAAGGTGCTATCCATCATGGGGTTCAATTCGAGGAAAAGGCGAAATTTATGACCTAGCAACTCAAAGGGGTGACTCAAATTTAGTTTACACAATGGAAGTTTGAGAAGGGAATGATGATGTTATCCCTAAGGAATAGTTCAAAGCCATATTCCTCAACCGATTCTTTCCGATCGAGATAAGGGAGGCTAAGATGATGGAGTTTATGAACCTTAAGCAAGGTTACATTAGTGTAAGGGAGTATGTCCTCAAGTTCAACCAACTCTCCAAGTATGCTCCACAATTGGTTGTCGAGCTTAGATCAAGGATGAACAAGTTTGTGCTGGGAGTGTCTAACTTGGTAAATGAGGAATGTCCTAACCCCATTCTCGTAGGTGATATGGATTTGTCCCGCCTCATGACATATGCTGAACAACTAAAGGGGTAAAAGCTTATAAAAAGAAGAAGTGGTGAGTCCAATACAACTCATTTTGAAGGTGGTTTCCAAGGCTTTAAGAGTGGCCAGTTTCCTCAAGGCCATAATTTCCAAGGCCAATGGTTATCCAATGCTCCTAATAAGAGATTTTCTAATGATAACCTAAGATTCAAAGGTGGTAATGGAGGAATGAGAAAAAACCTAGACCCAAGGTATGAAAAGAACCATGGTGGCCTATATTTGAGGAATTATAATGATTACTTTGGTTGTGGTGAAATGGGTCACAAGGTTATTGATTGTCCTCATGCTCAATACAAAGGTAGAGATGGTCATCTACAAGGCGAAGGAGCAAATACTGGTCAAAAGTGAAGAGGAGGCCAACAAAAGGGTGCTCCAAGGAAAAATAGATTCTATGCTCTTCAAGGGAGACAAGGGGTGGATTAGGTGCCTGATGTCGTCATCGATATGTTAAAGATTTTTTATTTTGATGTGTATGCATTTGATAGACCTAGGTACCACTCTTTATTTTATTATGCCTTTTGTTGCCAAAAAGCTTCATATTAGTCCAAAATTGTTGTGTGAACCTTATGAAGTATCTACCCCCGTTGGTGAGTTCATTATTGCTAAAGGTGTCTATAGAGATTGTCCCGTGTCCATTGCATAACGTCTTTCCTGGTGATTTTGTTGAACTTGACATGGTGGATTTTAAATTATTCTTGGGATGAATTGGTTACATGCATATCATGCTTCCATTGATTATAGGACCCGTGAAGTTAGATTCCAATTCCCTAATGAGCCCATTCTTGAGTGGAAAAGTTATAATGTGGCGGTTAAGGGTAGATTCACTTCTTGTCTTAAAGCGCAAAGGTTGATTTCTAAGGGTTGCATTTACCATCTTGTAAGGGTTAGGGATGTTGAGTCCAAAGTCCTTCCCATTGAGTCGGTTCCGATGGTCAATGAATTTCTTGATGCATTTCCTGATGAGTTTCCCGGTGTTCCTCCCTAAAAGGAAATAGACTTTGGCATAGACCTCCTTCCTGATACAGAACCCATTTGTATTCCTCCTTACCGTATGGCCCCGGCGAAATTGAAGGAGTTAAAGGAGCGATTGAGGGATTTGTTGGAAAAAAGTTTTATAAGGCCTAGTAAGTCAACTTAGGGTGCACCAGTGTTGTTTGTGAAGAAAAAGGATAGTTCTCTTAAAATGTGCATTGATTACCGACAACTTAATAAAGTCACCATAAAGAACAAGTACCGTCTACCAAGGATTGATGACCTTTTTGATCAACTTCACTAGGCTAGTCACTTTTCTAAGATTGATCTTCGGTTTGGGTATCAGCAAGTAAAAGTGAGGAAGTATGATATTCCCAAGACGATTTTCTGGACTAGGTA
This sequence comes from Solanum clarkiae, assembly GCA_011800125.2. Lineage (NCBI taxonomy): Eukaryota > Viridiplantae > Streptophyta > Magnoliopsida > Solanales > Solanaceae > Solanum > Solanum clarkiae. The sequence continues at coordinate 15,890,287 of JAABOM020000092.1, read as the reverse complement.
TGGCCATTTTCAGTTTGTGGTTATGTATTTTGGGTTAACTAATACACTAATTATATTTATGGATCTCATGAATAGGGTCTTTAAATCCTATCTTGACTTGTTTGTGGTCGTTTTTATTGATGATATCTTGATTTATTCCCATAGTAAGGAGGAGCATTTGAATCGCTTGAGGATGGTGTTGTAAATCTTGAGGGAGGAGAGGTTGTATGCTAAATATGACAAATGATAATTTTGGTTGAAAGAGGTTGTTTTTCTAGGGCATGTGATTTCGAGTGATGGCATTAAGGTGGATTTTAAGAAGACGGAGGTGATTATAAATTGGCCTAGACCTTTGACTCCATCGGATATTAGAAGTTTCTTGGGTTTTGCGGTTCATTACCAGATGTTTGTAAGTGGTTTCTCTTCTATTGCTTCTCCTATGACTAAGTTGACCCAAAAGAAAGGAAAAATTCTTGTGGATTGATGAATATGAAAAGAGTTTCCAAACCTTGAAAGATAAGCTTGTCTCTGCTCCTATCTTGGCTCTACCAGAAGGGTTGGAAGGATTTGTTGTATATTGTGATACCTCAAGAATTAGTTTGGGGTGTTTTTTGATGCAAAATGATAAGATGATAGCATATGCCTCTAGGCAACTAAAGGAGCATGAGAAGAATTATCCCACCCATGACCTTGAATTGGCGGTCGTGGTATTTGCTTTAAAAATTTGGCATCACTACTTTTATGGGGTTCATGTTGTGTTTACTGACCACAAGAGTCTCCAATATATGTTCACCCAAAAAGATCTTAACTTGAGACAAAGAAGGTGGTTAGAGCTCCTTAAAGATTATGATATGAGTGTGCATATCACCCTAGCAAAGCTAATGTTATGGTCGATGCTCTAAGTAGAGTGTCCATGGGTAGTCTAGCTCATGTTGATAATGGTGGCAAGGATGTGGCTAGAGAGATTCACCGTTGGCTAGATTGGGGGTTAGATTGGATGAAGTTGATAGTGGTGGTGTAGTAGTTATTGATAGTTCTAAATCCTCCTTGATTAAGGAGGTAAAGGAAAAATAAAATCTTGACCCTACCTTGCTAGAGTTGAAGGCCTTGGTAAGAGATGGTAAGGTGGAGATTTTCTTCCAAGGGGGATATGGTGCCCTTAGGTACCAAAGTAGGTTGTATGTGTCAAATGTCGATGACTTGAGAGAATTAATCATGAAGGAGGCCCATAATTCATCCTATTCCATTCACTCTAGTTCTATAAAGATATATAGAGACTTGAGGGAGGTGTATCGATAGGGTGGTATGAAGAGAGACATTGCCAAGTTCATATCCGGATGTCACAATTATCAACAAGTAAAAGCCAAACATTAAAGGCCGGGTGGCCTAGCCAAAGATATAGATATTCTTACTTGAAAGTGGGGGGAAAGCAACATGAATTTTGTGGTTGGGTTGCCTAAGACTAGGAAACATTTTAACCCTATTTAGGTTGTGATGGATAGTATGAAAAAGTCGGCTCACTTTCTACCGGTCAAAACTACTTATGGTGCCGAAGAGTATGCCAAGTTGTATATACATAAGTTGGTTAAATTGCATGGAGTTCCCTTGTATATCATTTTCGATCGTGGTGATCAATTCACTTCTCACTTTTGGAGGTCAAGAGGTCTTGGTACCAAGGTTAAGTTTAGCACGACCTTTCACCCTCAAATGGATGACCAAGCCGAGAGGATCTCCAAACTCTTGAGGATATACTTAGAGCTTGTGTTTTAGAGTTTAAGGGTAGTTCGGATGAACATCTTGTCGTGCCCCATTTTTTCTCGCGAAGAAACGGAAACCTGGATGACGTAGTGGCAAGGGCTCTTTTGAGATTTAAAATTTGAAGAGTCGCCACCTAATGAATTAAGGTGCATTAGGACATCATTCTAAAACTAAAAGCTAATCTATAGGTCAAAGTCAACCAGAGAAAGGGTAAGGTTCAACTAGAGAAGGGGTAAGGTTCACATTACCTCGAAAGAAAGGTGTTAGGCACCCTTCGAAGTCTGCAAGTGCGGGTCTCAACCGTATCTCTCATTTTATGTGGAGGTTTACAAATAAGAGTCTCAAATTACTATTCTAATTAATTCTACGCAATCAAATAAATAAGCAAAAAGTAAATAATTAAAAATCTAACTACCCTAAACATTTAAAAAAGCATAATAAAAAAGGAAAGAAAAGCACTAAATGATTTTAAGTGTCACTCAGATCAGTTTACTCAGCTTTTTTTTTTTCAAAAGACAATTAAATTTTGTTAGTTTGATTTCACATGGCTTATTAAGCCTAAGGACGAAAACTAACATTTCATTCCTATTAAAGCTCGAGTTTTGATCATCCTTTCTGAGGATTCTATATACCCTTACCCCTCCTAAGTTGATTTATTTATTTATCTTAAAAATGCACTAATAGAAATGAAAAATTCTAATCGTTTTCCTAAAGTGCCTAGCGTCCTTTCTAATATTGAAGAGACATTGAACTTCTATTTTGATGAGGTTCTAGACTTAAAAGAAAATCAATGTTTCCTAGTTAAATTTGCATCAAACAAAACATAAAAGACTGGCACTTAACAAGTAAAGTCTTAAGTATGCCTCCCCACAAAAATAAAATAACAAGACCTAAATTTACATCCCAAATCAAGTTTCAGACAATTTTTTTTAAAACGTGGAAAAGGACTTTAATTTTTCTCAAAAATATTTCCGTAAAACTTATCAAGGTATGTTAGAGCAAAGACATATGATTGCTAAATAATATTTAAACTATAGAATGCTACATGATTTCTATGTGAAAGAAAACTTCCAAAAAAACTATTTGAAAGAAATTAGTCATTTAATCATGTGTTGACAAACATTTAAAACCATATATGAATAGTTTAGACAGAAATGACATACTTAGCAAGCTAAAATCTTTAAAATATGAATAAAACTTATTAAAAGATTGTTATAAATCGTGATAATGGTTTTTTTTTTCTTTGATGGAAACATTTATGAGATTCATATGCAAAATAAACTTGTAAAAAGTCGTTAACTAACGTCTAGGAGATTGATCTTGACAAAACATTGTCATTCAAACATTTAGAAGAAAATCCTAATTTAAAGATTTAATTGGTTAAAAATCAATTAAACATATGACAATTAATTATAAGATAAAAAAAAAAATTTTAACGAAGCTGCGTGCTTCCTACAACGCACTCACATTAAAAAAAATTAAAAAAAATAACAAATAGCACGTTAGTTCCCTTCCCCCTATTCCCCAATTTTCACTAGTATTTATTACATCGATTGCAAAAAATGAAAGAAATACAATATAAATTAAAAATAATAAAAATCTTTGCAGTTATCCTCCTTCTCTTTTCCGAATCCATCCCTTCCAAGATGACGCTTCACACCCTTTTCAACTGCAAAAATTAAAAGACGACCTGCAACACTAAAAAAAAACTAGCAGCATCGATAGAATATAATAATAATAAAAAATTTTATTATTAAGTAATAAGACTATACGCATAAAAAAGACATGAAAACTAACCGAACTCGATCTAAAACTTGATAAAATGATGTTGCAAAGAAACGTAATTTATTTATTTTCTTGGTTGAGAGAAGAAGAGTGTGGCAGAGAGTTATCGATCTATTGTATGAAAAAAGTGTGAGTTGTGAGGCAGTGAGATGATGAGAATGTTCTCTATGAAAACTTGCGAGGAGAAAGTGTCTTTTATAGTACGGAAGAACAATTAGAGACAGGAAATAAAAGGAAAGAAATGTTAATCAAATTTTACACCTACCATAGATAACATCAATCACACATTTACCATAAGGCAAATCAATAAAATTGATTTAGCCAATATTTTACAGTAAATAAAAATAATAAACTAATCAACCAGAATAACTTCTCCGTAATTTAGCAGATCAGTATACTTTTTCCAAAATCCGCTAGATAAATGACTAATTTAAGGGGCAAGAGAGGTTATCAGAAGATTGGAGGCAATAATTAGGCAAAGAGCATCAATTGGGGATCCGATATAGTACAAGAATATGACAAAATAATAGATGGATCAAACTAAAACAGTATTTTTTACCATATTAACTGTGAATTTGTCAATATTTTCTAGATAGGGAGATCACAATTAATTGCAAAATTGAAGGGATAGCAGGTCAGAAATCAAACTAATCATAATCATATCAAATCAACACGCCATATCAGCATCCAATTCTTGAGGGAACTAACAAATAAATAGTATAGGATTTCATACCCAAATCAGGGAAACAGCAAGCAACAAGCAAATTTTAAGAATTTCTGCATGTTTTTCGAAAATTTCTAAGTGTAACAAATATCCATACCAAAAATTAAAGAAATCTTACGGATCTGTGGTCTCACATGCTTAAACACAAAATACCACTGGTTAGGATTTGAATTTGTGGGTGCATGTAGTTTTCCGGCGGATTGGAGGAGAAGGGGAGAGATCTTTGGGGCGGCGTCCGGCGTGGATGCTAGTGAGGGGTTGCTGGGTAGGTGTTTTCCGGCAAGAGGAGGGGCTGCTGGCGGGTTTTTGTTAGTTGGAGATGATGAGAAAAGGGGGATAACGGAGAAATTGGAGGTCGTTTGGTCCGGTGTTATTCCGGCGAGATGGAGGAGATAGGAGAGGGGTCGTCGGGGACTGTTTTGGTTGGTCAGACAGAGGAGACAAAGGAGAGAGGGAGAGGGAAGGGCGGCGGAGGATGGTGTGAGGATTTTCGGGAGGTGCGGTGATGGAGGAGAAGGGTGGCGTTGCATTTCCGGCGAGATTTCGCCGATGAAGATAGTGGAAGCGGCGGGTTGGTCTGAGAGCGTGGGAACTGAAAATGGTGCTTTGGGTATTCAGAATTGAAAGAAATGAAAAATAGGAGATTAAATTGTAGTAGTCGGATTAAAGTTGATGAATGGACCAGATGTGATCTAAGAATGTGGGGCGCATGCGGGTTAAAATTGGGTCACCCGAATTTGGATTAAATGAAATTGAGTTGAAATTTAAAATTGAGCCACTAATTGACACAATCTAGGTTAGAATTGCAAGAAATTGCAAGAGATTGGCTAGAATTGAAATACATTGGAAAGAAATTGATTAGAATTGATATGAATTAGATTAAAAGGACTACAAATTAAATAAATTGGGATAAAATTGAATAAACTGCCATCTAATTAATACCACATGCATTAATATATAATATTTTGACATAGTAAATTTTATGTAAAAAAACATACGTAATATCTACTAAAACAATGGTGTAAAATATTTGAACATATTATTTTAAAATTAAAAATAAAATAAGATGGTAAACATTATATTTAAAATATGACAATAAAAATAATAATAATAATAATAATAATAATAATAATAATAATAATAATAATAATAATAATACAACAACATATCCAGTGATATCCCACAAGTGGGGTCTGAGGAGGGTAAATTATACGCAGACCTTACCGCTAACTCATAGAAGTAGAGAGGCTGTTTCCTAAAACACTCAGCTCAAAACCCATAAGCAGAAAGACTAGATATGACAAAATGAAATGTAAGGTAAGGGAACAACGGGTACGACT
>JAABOM020000092.1:15873262-15884601 GCA_011800125.2 Solanum clarkiae | reverse complement strand
ACTAAAAATAATTCTACAACACCCCTCAACCCAATAATTTCAGTCCCAAGTGATATTCATAATGATCCATAAAATATGCAACAAAATCACATGGTCATAATATTAGATATCAATATCACCAAACAAGGACATAATTCAAAACTCGACCTTTTAGAAAGATATAAACAATTATATACCACATTCTTCTTACTATCATAGACACTTTTGAATGGTTATGCTAATCATGATCCTAAGGCTTTCATTCAATAATCCACAAGACAAGGATTTTTCAGAGATAAACCAAATTTAACCGCGAGAACTTACCGGATGAATGTGTGAATGTATGATGAGAAGAAGAAAAATTGGAAGAGTTCTTGGTGCACAATTCACTTGATGGGGAATTTTAGTGGGTGAAAGATGTAAAGATGAATGAAATAGTGAAAGGGAATGATGGGGGGAGTTATAAACTTAAAGGTGACGTTTCATGAAGGGACTTGAAGAGTTAAGAGACATTAGTCACTTAATATTAAAAATGATTTCTCCCTTTAAAATTCTACAGATTGGTCCTACAAGACCCTGACTACGAGTCATATGAAGTCATACGAGTTGTAGATCCCAATCTCATATTAGACCCAATACTTCGGAAAATTACGATTTCATACCTGAGCACTACGAACCCCACTTACGACTCATAGGGGAGCCTACAAATCATAAGGTTGGATCGTAATGTGTGTGCCAGCTTATGGTACTCACTGTTTCTCTCTACGAGGCATGAATACAAGTTGTAACATTCACTACGACTTGTAGGCCTGCTCGTAGAAGCTGCATCCATGCATAATTTTTCCATTCTTCAATTCTTGATTTATTCCTGCAAACTATTACTTAAAATACACCAAAATGCCAATTGATACAACTGGTTCAAAGTCTCAACAATCACAACACAAGATTAAATTACTAACTAACAAGTTAAATATGATATAATGTCTCAAAATAAATCAACACACAAAAGGTGTTTAGGTTCCCTCCCAAGAAGCGCCTTGTTTGACGTCGTGGTTCGACTTTGTCATCATGGATAATCAGACTTCTCCATGGGTCTCATTGTTGCTCTATTCAATCCTCCTTTGTTCATCCTGCACCTCCTCAAGCTTCTCCGCAAGCTACTCTATCCTATCTCCAAGCCTTTGCATTGATATAGTTTGTTGTTCTATTTTGTAGTTATATTTGAGGACATCAAACTTTCTTTCCTGGACAATGTCATCTTGTTCATTCATCTTGATCAGGACTTGTTCAAGAATATGCTCAATCCAGGTTAGTTTATCAGTGATAAAAGCTGATAGGGTAGCCTCGTCCATTGTGCAACATTTTCGCTTTTGTGTTTACTTGAGCTGCTGTTGATGCACTGGTAGATGGTCCGACTTGCTCCTGAAGGGGTTGGTAGACTTGGGCAACTGCAGATAGCTTGTCCATACTCTCAGTGATCTCATCAAATGGTCGTCTTACGAACTCCCAACTGTCCCCTCTAAAGAATGCGTCAGCCTCCCCTTGTTGCTCAGAGGTTAATTCTCAGTAGAAGCTAGCCGCCAATTCATCACTAGTCAGACCATGGTTCTGATTTGCTGCCAAGCACTACTTGTACCTTTCGCAATCCACTACCAAAGGTTCTCCTAGCATTCTTTTGAAATTACAGATGTTGTTCTAAAGCTTTTGCTTGTTGGACTCCTTAAAGAAGTTCATGAGGAAGACTCTCTGTACTTCCTCGAGTTAGAGCAAACATAACGTGGGAGAATTGACCACCATTCCACAGCTTCACCCCAGAGAGTCATCGGGAAAATGTGAAGATCCATAGCCTCTCAAGCAGGATGTCTTGTCCCAAAGACCCCTCCTCAATGTTTGAGTGAAATTATGTAGATGGATTTGGGGATCATTAGACTCTTGCCTATAAAATAGAGCGCGCCTTTGCAAAGTTTCCAACAAGTCCTTTGCAATGTAGAGCTTTTGTTCAATCATAGTGCCAGCCAACATGCACCTAAAATCAACTAACAAAAACAAACAAAAAAGTAAAATACAGGAGAGTTCAGAAATCAACACTAGAACTAACTAATAGACAAAACAAATCAAAACCTAATCATATTCCCCGATAACAACACCATAATTTTATATGACATCCAATGTTCACGCTCCAATAAGAAAGTGGTCGTTGTCAGCAATTAACCTAACAGAAGGTTAGGGTCGAATACACAGGGAATACAGGGCTTGACTACAAGACTTGACTACTAATCATTTCAAGCATCAATAACTAAAATCTCTAAGTGGGGGGGGGGGGTTTGTGATTCAAAAATAAAATAAAACAAACACTAAATATAACGTGAGGAAACACTCAATTTTACGACAACTTGGGAATTGTGTTCCCCATGGTTTGTCAACTCAATTACCCTAGATAATATAACTACAATTGGTGATTTGCATGCAGGATGGTAACTTAGGCTCCTTCAGCCCTCTTGTGAAGGTGAAGGTCGAATTTCACCATGGTGCTTAGTCGGCAATCATAGCGTGCCAACTAATAGTTACCTATTGTCCCAGTCAGCCTCCCCTTGGCCAGGTTTGGTTGATTAGATGAGAACACATTAATCAAATTCTCTCATCTACTTCCCATTTCCAATTTATCACTACCTTGGTCGGGATCGTGATAGTATGTGGGTTTTGGTGTTGGCCACCACCAAAAAATAATAATAATAAAGGGAAATAAATAATACATGCAAAACCCCAAAAATAGAAATGCAAGAAACCTAGGTTATCTCAAGTCAACTACCCATGGTTCCCACAACCCTAAGTTGTAGGTGCTTAGCTACTCATGGCTAAGGCAAAAAACACAAAAATGCAAATAATAGACATAGTTAAGAGTTTTACCAACACAATAAAAAATGAAGACACCACAAGTTGCAACCCCACAAGTTTGATAGATATCCAAAGTGTATAGCACAAGATTTATAATCCCCAAAATGGGTTTTCCAAGAGAATATAATAAACTAAGGTGAAACCCTAAAAAATTCTTGAGAGAATATTCAACAACAATTTTCTAATCTACAAGATGTCTGATATGAAATGAAAACCTAACTAAAAAATTTATAATGTGTACGAATAAACCCTAAAAGTTATGCAGAAAAGACAGTTGACAGCTGGTATGCCTCGTAGATATGACTCATAGGTTGACCTACGAGTCATAATCGAGATCTTGTATCAGGTTCTTTGCATCTTGGACTCAACTGGTACAACCCGCTGGTATGAGTCATTACTTGGGCTATGACTCGTATGTTCATCTCGTAGTCTTGGTCTTTAGTTTTTGGTCTAACATTTTGGCTCTCTGATTCTTGCTACGAGTCCACCTATATGAGTCGTAGTGTATCTAACAACTCGTAGGATGTCCTTGTAGAAGAGACCTTCACTTGACAGATTTCTGATTTTTAGTCTCTGTTTCTTACTATGATATACCCTATGACTCGTAGCTTGAGCTACGACTCGTGGCCTATGCTTAAGCAAAATCTGCAACTTTTCTTCTAAATCATGCCAACTTAACTTTTCTGCAAGATCAACACAAAAACACATCAAAACCATAAAATTTCTCCTTAAGAACTCATAAAATCCCTTGCTTCAGGCACCAAATGTATTGTATTTTCATAGCACATCAATGATCTGCACCCCTGGCGTGACGCGGCCAGGGCACAGATCAATGTTAGTTTTGGCCTATCATTTCTTGTCTGGTCCAAGGCATTTGGGTCTTGAGCCTAAGCCTTCCCATATGTGAAAATAATTATACTTATCCATATTGCACCTTCATATCATACAAAACTTTCCCCTGTACTCTCTCAAATACTTAAACAAATATTTCATCCCAAATTTCAAATCCCAAAATGCATCCAAATCTTAAGGATTTCACTCAAGCTTCAAGTCTCCATTTCCAATCTTTATCAAGTAACTCACCAAAGTCAAGGTACGTGGGTTTCAACCATTGGGTCCTTCCACTCATGGTGTCGAAGCTTCCTTTTTACCAAAATCTCATGTTTCTAAGTTGATTTACTTATGGGTCTTACTTTCTATGAATTCGACCATGAATTATGTTGGGGCTTTGTGAAATTGTGACTGTTTAAGCATATTTTGAGCTATGAATTTATGATCCATTGTGGGATTTGATGAAAGGTTTTGATGTATCTTGTACAAGGGTGTTACTAATTATTAGTAGGTGGTTTTACATTGGATTTTCTTGCATGATTTCACTCTTGGATTATATAGTTTTACACAAGCATTACATTCCCACCAAGTGTTTGATAAAATATCCGGTTAATGTGCCTTGAGTTGATGAAGGCCTCATGCTTGGCATATGAGTTAAGTGACTTTTTTATGATGAAAGGATGTTATGTATGTTGATTCCATGAGAAGTATCTATTGTATTGTGAGTTAACCATAGCCAATTGAGGGGTGATGCCTTAATCATCTTGGATGGGGGTGGTAATCCATCAATGAATTGAGGGTTGATACCTTAATCACCTTAGGTAGGGGTGGTAAGCCATCAACCAATTGAGGGTTGATACCTCAATCATCTCGAATGGGGGTGGTAAGCCATCAACCAATTGTTGATGAGATGTACAAAGTGTTGTCCATAATAGGTGTAAGGTCGGAAGAGAAGGCGGAGTTGGTGGCTTACCAATTCAAAGGTGTGGCCCAAATATTGTACAATCAATGGAAGGAGGAGAAGTGGAACAACAATGTGGTTCTATGGGAGGATTTTAAGGGGGCTTTCCATAACTGGTTCTTCCCTCTAGAGCTTAGGGAGGCAAATATGATAGATTTCATGAATTTGAAGCAAGGAGCCATGAATGTGAAGGAGTATACCCTCAAGGTCAACCAACTCTTAAAACATTCTCCATACGTAGTCGCTGACCGAAGGTCTAGAATGAACAAGTTCATGACGGGTGTATCCGACTTGGTAAGTGAGGAGTGCTGGTTTACTATGTTGATTAGTGACATAGATTTATCCTACTTGATTACTTATGGCAAACAAATGGAGGAGGAGAAATTGAGGAAGAGAAGGGGGAATCATGAGGCCAAGAGGGCCCGTTTTGATGGCAAATTCCAAAGTTCCAAGGGTGGTCAGTTTCATCAAGGCCAAGAGTTTTCTCATGCTCCTAGTGGGAGGTTTGCTAATGACTACCCAAGGCCCCAAGAATGTGGTGGTGTGATGCCTAGACTCGCATTTCCAAAGTGTGGTAGGGGTCATGGTGGCCCATACTTGAGGGATACCAATGCTTGTTTAGGTTGTGGGGAAGTAGGCCACAAAATGATTGATTGTCCACAAAATCGGAACAAGGGTAAGGATGTCCGTCCGCAAGGACAGGGTGCTAATGAAGTTTCTTTAGGTAGAGGAGGAAAACAAGGTAGTGCCCCAAGGTATAATCAGTTTCATGCTCTCCATGGGAGGCAAGGGGTTGATGAGGTGCTTGATGTCATCACCGGTACATTAAAAGTCTTTGATTTTGATATGTATGCATTGATAGACCTAGGTGCCACTCTTTCTTTTGTAACTCCTCTTATTGTCAAAAAGTTTCATGTTAAGCCCGAATTGTTATGTGAGTCTTATGAGACGTCTACACCTATTGGTGTATGTATTATTGCTAGAAAGGTCTATAAAAATTATCCCATTTGCATCTTGCATAAAATATTGTCTTGTGATCTTATTGAGTTGGATATGGTGAATTTTGATGTCATTCTTGGGATGGATTGGCTGCATGCACACTATGCCTCTATTGATTCTAGAACCCATAGGGTCAAATTCAAATTCCAGAATGAACCCATCCTTGTGTGCGAGAGTCATAATGTGGTGGTCAAGGGTAAGTTTATCTCTTGCATTAAAGCCCAAAAGTTGATCTCTAAGGGGTGTCTCTATCATCTTGTGAGGGTAAGGAATGTGGAGTCCAAAGTCCTTCCTATAAAATCGGTTCAGGTGGTAAATGAGTTCCTTGATGTCTTTCCAAATGACCTTCTTGGTATTCTTTCTTAAAGGGAAATAGATTTTAGCTTAGATCTCCTTCCTGATACTCAACCCATTTCTATTCCCTCTTACCATATGGCCCTGGCGGAGTTGAAGGAATTGAAGGAGAAATTAAGGGACTTGTCGGAAAAGGGTTTTACTAGGTGTAGCCAATCTCCTTGGGGGTACCAGTGTTATTTGTGAAGAAGAAAGGTTCTTAGAATGTGTATTGACTACCGACAACTTAATAGGGTTACCATCAAGAATAAGTACCCTCTCCCAAGGATTGATGATTTGTTTGACCAACTTCAAGGGGCTAGTAACTTCTCTAAGATTGATCTTCGGTTTGGGTATCATCAAGTGAAGGTGAGAGAGTGTGACATTCCCAAGACGACCTTTCAGGGTAGGTATGGGCATTATGAATTTGTAGTTATGTCTTTTGGGTTAACCAATGCACCCATTATCTTCATGGATCTTATAAATAGGGTCTTTAAACCCTACCTTAATTTGTTTGTGATGGTTTACATTGATGATATTTTGATCTATTCTCATAGTGAGGAGGAGCATGTGGCTCATCTAGGGTAGTGCTATAAAGGTTGAGGGAAGAGAAGTTGTATGCTAAATATGAGAAGTGTGAATTTTTGTTGAAAGAGGTTGCCTTTTTAGGTCATGTGGTGTCAGGGGATGGTATTAACGTGGATCCTAAAAAGATAAATGTGATTAGAAATTGGCCTAGACTATTGACCCCATCGTACATTAGAAGCTTGTTGGGCTTAGCGGGTTACTATCGAGGTTTATGAATGGGTTCTCTTCTATTGCTTCTCCCATGACTAAATTGACTCAAAAGAAGGCTAAGTTTGTGTGGACCAATGAGTGTGAAAAAATTTCCCAAGCCTTGAAGGATAAGCTTGTGTCCACTCCTATCTTATCTCTACTGGAAGGTTGGAAGGGTTTGTTGTGTATTGTGATGCCTCTTGGTTTGGTTTGGGTTGTGTGTTGATGCAAAATGATAATGTGATAGCCTATGCTTCTAGGCAACTTAAAGTGCATGAAAGAAATTATCCTACTTATGATCTTGAATTGGCCGTTGTGGTTTTTGCTTTCAAAAATTGGCGTCATTGTTTGTATGAGGTGCATGTTGATGTGTTCACCAATCATAAGAGTCTCTAATATGTGTTCACTCAAAATGATCTTAACTTGAGAAAAATAAGGTGGTTAGAACTTCTTAAGGATTATGATATGAGTGTGCCTTATCATCTCAGTAAGGCTAATATTGTGGCAGATGCTTTGGTTAGGGTGTCTATAGGTAGTCTAGCTCATTTTGATGATCGGGGCAAAGAGGTAGCTAGGGAGGTCTATCGATTGGCTAGATTGGGGGTTAGATTGGAAGAGGTTGATAATGGTGGTATTGTGGTTGTTGATGGTTCAAAGTCTTTCTTGGTTGATTAGGTAAAAGAAAAGCAGGATCTTGATCCCCCCTTGTTAGAATTGAAGGCCTTGGAGAGAGAGGGCAAGGTGGAGGTTTTCTCCCAAGGGGGATATAGTGCCCTTAGGTACCAAGGTAGGTTATGTGTGCCTTGTGATGATTACTTGATAGAGAAGATTCTTGATGAGGCTCATAATTCTTCCTGTTCCATTCAACTCAGTTCTACCAAGATGTATAGAGATATGAGGGATGTGTTTTGATAGGGAGGTATGAAGAAAGACATTGCCAAATTTATATCCAGTTGTCATAGTTGCCAACAAGTCAAAGCCGAACAACAAAGGTCGGGTGACCGAACCCTAGACATAGAGATTCCTACTTGAAAGTGGGAGGAAATTAACATGGACTTTTTGTTTAGGCTACTTAAGACAAGGAAGGGTTTTGATTCTATTTGGGTTGTGGTTGATAGGATGATAAAGTCAGCTCATTTCCTACCAGTTAAGACTACTTATAGGGCCGAAGACCATGCTAAATTATACATTCATGAGTTGGTGATATTGCATGTGGTTCCCTTGTCTATCATATCGGATCATGGTGCTCAATTCACTTCACATTTTTGGAGATCCTTTCAAAGGGGTCTTGGTGCGAAGGTTAAGCTTAGTATGAAATTGCACCCTCAAACTGATGGCTAAGCCGAAAGAACTATCCAAACTCTTGAGGATATACTTAGGGCTTATATTTTGGAGTTTAAGGGTAGTTGAGATGATCATCTTCCATTGATTAAGTTTTCTTATAACAATAGCTATCATTCTAGGATTGGCATGGCTCCTTTTGAGGCCCTCTATAGTAGACATTGTAGATCACCGGTTAGGTGGTTTGAAGTAGGAGAAATGGCTTTGTTGGGTCCAGATCTGGTTATGGAGGCTATGCAAAAGGTAAGGTTGATTAGAGAAAGGTTGAAAAAATCCCAAAGTTATCAAAATTTCTTTGCTGAGGTGAGGAGAAGAGAGCTTGAATTTAAAGCTAGTGATTGGGTTTATTTGAAGGTATCACCCTTGAAGGGTCTGGTTAATTTTTGTAAGAAGATTAAACTAAGTCCAAGATTTGTAGGTCCTTCTAAGGTATTGAGGAGGATTGGTAAGGTGGCCTATGAGTTGGAGTTGCCTAGTGAAATGGATTTGGTTCATCCGGTCTTCCATGTGTCTATGTTGAGGAAGTGTGTAGATGATCTGAATGCTATTGTCCCATTAATGTTATGGGTGTTGTTGAAGACAACTTGACTTAAGAGAAGGTTCTAGTAGAGTTCTTGGATAGGCAAGTGAAGAGGCTAAGGACCAAGGAGGTGGCTTTTGTTAAGGTCCTTTGGAGGAATCAACAAGTCGAAAGTGCTACAAGGGAGGCCAAAGCGGACATGCAAATATGATATCCCAATTGCTTCCATTCCGCTCTAGCCTAAGATAATAATCCTAAGTGTTCTATGTGATTTCATGTCTCATGTATCAACCCTATATGTCATATGCATGCATTCATGTTTACATTGACAAAGTTCATGCTGAGTTTTACACTTGTGCTAAGACTTTTGAAAGTGATGTTTAACTGTGTTGATGCATTCTTGTTGGGGCTGATTTCTTCATGATTACTTTTCCTATGTGCGCTTCTTTGACATTGGGGGACGAATGTTTAGAAGGGGCAGATATTGAAACAACCCCCAAAAGTGCCCAAAAATATTCCTTGAAAGTGCACGGAATCGTAATTTTGTATATCTCAAAATTTATGCGTGATATTGAAAATTCGACTTCATACTCTTGCTCAGGGGGGAAATTGAGTAGGAAATGAGTCTAACCCTGATTTCCAAGAAACCGTATCAAAATTCAAAAATCCATAATTTGCAAATTCCAATGACGATCTGCGCCCCTGGCACGACGCGGCCAGGCGCGAATCGGTGTTACGTTTGGCCTATTATTTCTTATCTAGTCCAAGGCCTTTGGGTCTTGTGCCTAAGCCTTCCCATGAATGAAATTACCTACACTAAGTCGTATTTTCCCTTCATATCATACAAGACATTCCTTTATACTCTCTCAAACACTTAGACAAATATTTCACCCCAAAATCAAGTCCCAAAACTCATCCGGATCTTAAGGATTTCACTTAAGCTTGAAGTCTCCATTTCCAATCTTCATCAAGTAATCGTCCAAAGTCAAGGTTTGTGGGTTTCAACAATTGGGTCCTTCCACCCATAGTGCCTAACTTTTGTTTTACCTAAATCTCATATTTCTAAGTTGATGTACTTGTGGGTCTTACTTACTATGAATTTTACTATGAACTATGTAGGGGTTTTGTGAAAGTGTGACTGTTTAAGAATATTTTGAGCTATGAATCTATGATCCATTATGGGATTTGAAGAAAGGTTTTGATGTATCTTGTACAAGGTTGTTACTAATTATTAGTAGGTGGTTTTACATTGGATTTTATTGCATGATGTCACTCTTGAATTGTATAGTTTTACACTAGCATTGCACACCCACCAAGTGTTGGATAAAATGTCTGGTTAATGTGTCTTGAGTTATTGAAGGCCTAATGCTTGGCATATGAGTTAAGTGACTTTATGATGATGAAAGGATGTTATTTATGTGTTGATTCCATGAGAACCATCTACTGTGTTGTGAGTTGACCATATAATATTGAGGGGTGATGCGTCAATCACCTTGGATGGTGATGCCTCAATCACCTTGGATGGTGGTGGTAAACCATCAAGAATTTAGGGGTTGATGCCTAAATCACCTTGGATGGGGGTGGTAAACCATCAACCAATTGAGGTGTTGATACCTTAATCATCTCGGATGGGGGTGGTAAGCCATCAACTAATTGAGGACTTGATGCCTCAATCATCTCGTATGGGGGTGGTAAGCCATCAACTAATTGAGGAGTTGATGCCTCAATCATCTTAGATGGGGGTGGTAAACCATCAACCAATTGAGGGGTTGAAACCTTAATCACTTCCGATGGAGGGTGGTCAAGTCCATTAACCAATTGAGGGGTTGATTCCTCAATCACTAGTAAGGAGTGCTCTACCTTAGATTCCAAGTACTAAGTTGCATGGTCTATGATGATGTTCTATTCCTACTAATGTAATATGTTCCATGTATAAGCATATTTACTCCAAGTATCATCCATACATACCATATTGTTATATGTTCACCTATTGCCTAATTATGCATTTTGATGATGATGCATATCTATCGTTTCATTGCATCCTACGTATTTAGTGCATTCAAACATACTAAGACATACTCTATGCCTACTTGATGTTACCATGTAGGAACTGGAGCTCCACTTGATCATCTTCCTCCTCCACATGGCTAGTGTGATATCTCTCAAAAGAAGTTGGTGAGTCCTCAACTTCGAGGACATACGTCACTTGATTTATGCTATGTATAGACTTCCTTTATTATATATTTGACTATGAGGGTGATCCTTGTTGCTTTTCTTAGCCCCCTTTAATTTCTATGTTTAGAGGTGTTGTTGGACAAGTTATGTAATGATGCTACGAGCCTTGACTTTTTTTTTGACTCTATGATGTTTTATGATATGAAAGATGTCCCTTAGCCCTATGTTCCCTTTTTACTATCTTTTATTATTGTTTTATTGCTTTCACGACCAAGGATATGTAATGATAAGTTAGAGACTTGTTTGGGGCCCCTTTGGTTCCCCATTCCCCGTGTCACGTCTAGGCCCTAGGCTTGGGTCGTGAACCCTTCACTTTCACATCATAATGAAATTTCACAATTTGATCTAATTCTCACAATTTACCAAGTTCAATTTAGCAAACAAGAGTTACCCAATCATTCTAAACCACAGATAAAGGAAATATAGTGTTCAAGTAAGTTTAACAAGGTTTAAGAATCAATTTTCCTA
>JAABOM020000092.1:15846911-15864123 GCA_011800125.2 Solanum clarkiae | reverse complement strand
TAAATAGGGGTGTGCAAAAACCGAATCTACAGATAAAAATATTGTTGGTTTATGTTATTTGGTTATTAGGTTATCGAATTTTTAATGGTTTTGAAAAAAAGATTATTGGGTTATCGGTTAGATATCGATTTTTACTATTTGGGTTATTGGGTAAATCGATAACTCAATAAGCTTATAATAATATACTATTTACCCTTTTATAAATATTAAATATTAATAATTTAATAGTAATAGGATACTATGATAATACTTTACATATTTTAATCTTTATAGCACTTAAGCGACTAATTATCTACTTTAGAATTTTAGTTTCTAATTAACTAATTATAGCTTTTGCAAGTTTGTAAATATAGTCTTCATACACTATCTGCTTTTTATTAATGCAAATTTTCATTATCATTCTTATCGGGGTAAATCAAAAACCAAACCGTTAAGGACTTAAAACCAATAAATCGAAAATCGATAAAAATTATTTTATTATTTTCTTGTTGGTTTAGCATATTTAAAAAACAGAAATTGATAAACTGAATTGATAATGTACAAAACTGAACTGAACCGACTGATGCACACCCCTAACAATAAACCAAAACAAGGATAACCATCAAAGTACACTAAATAACTCAGCTCAATATCTCTGTCTCTTTTTTTATTTAAGAGTTTGTGGAAATGGAATTCTCATCCACCAACACCCCACCATCCTCATCCTTGATACACTTCAAGTGGTATAAGTCATAAGCTTTTCTCTCTTTCGCGAGCCTATACAATCTCTTATCCCCGCCTTTCCCCTAGCTCGACATACAAATGTTCAAATATTCTTGTCTTAGCATTTGTAATTATCAACTTCGCTTTTGTCCATTTTAGAGATATACTTAAGCCTTTATTTTTCATCCTCATCAATACATTCCAACCACTTTGTATAGGCAACTTTCTTTTCCCTCACTTTGCTTTGAACTTCGTCATTCCACCACTAATCACCTTGACATCCTAGATACATCTCGTACTTTGGTAAATACTTTTCTAATGCAACCAACAGTCATGGCCATTATGTTGTTCACATCCCCACTACTACTCCAAGCACCCCAAACTACTCAACTTCTCGCCCATTTCCCGAGAAAAGATAGGAGTCAGACCTCCCCATCTAATCCTCGATCGGTCATAAAGGACCTTTATCCTCTTATCCTTCTTAATATCTGAATCCATCACCAAAAGCCTATGTTGGGTATAAATATTTTCACATGGAATAATTTTGCAATCCTTAAAAGAGTCCTCCTCTACTAAGATGGTGGTCACTCTTGATACCTCTAGTACTTTAGAAAAAACTTTTCTAATGCAACCGACAGTCATAGCTCATATGTTGTTCACATCCCCACTGCTACTCCAAGCCTCCAGACTACTCAACTTCTCTCTCATCTCCTGAGAGAAGGCAGGAGTCACTCCTCCCCATCTAATCCTTGATTGGTCATAAAGGGCCTTTTTCCTCTTATCCTTCTTAATATCTTAATCCATCACCAAAAGCCTATGATGGCTGTAAATATTTTCACATGGAATAACTTTGCAATCTTAAAAAAGGCCCTTGTCTACTAGGATACCTACTTTATTTCTATCCCTAGAGCCTCTTGAGTACCATAATTTAAACATGTTTCCTTCTAGAGCTTTGGTACCTACACATCTAGCCTTTCGAACACATATTGTATTAATTTGTCTCCCTTTAAGACCATTCGCTATCTCGATGGATTTAACTATAAGTGACCTATGTTCACTATCACGACCAAGCATAGGGCGTAGACGTGACCGGCAAATGGGGAACCCGAAAGAACCTCGAACAAGCCTCGTAGCATATCATTAGATATCCTTGGTCATGGAAGAGTGGAACGACAATAAGAGATAAGCATAAACAAGGGGAATTGGGACTAAGGATAAACTCCCATATCATAAACATCAAAAGTCAATAGAGTCAAGCTCATAGCATAGATACATGACATGGCCAACAATACCTCTTCTACATAGATAAGAGCGGGGGCCAAGACAAAGCAACAGGGCTCATCCTCATAGTCAATACATAAGTCAAACAGAAAGACTTAATACATAACAAGAGATTATAAGTAACGTCCCCGGAATGGAGGACTCACGAACCAGCTTGATAGAAGTCGTACTAGCTATGTGGAGGATGATGATCAAGTGGTGCACTGGTTACTACATTGTGACATCATGTAGCCATAGAGTATACGTTAGTACGGTTGGATGTACTAAGTATGTAGGATGCAATGCAACAAGAGATAGGCATCATAGGAAAAATGCATAATCATAAGCAATTAATAAAATACTAGCAGTATGACATGAATGAATGATGCTTGAAGTAAAATCATGCTTATATAGATCATAATACGAGTGTAAGGAGTGACCATTTTAGTGCAAGTCGAGGCCTACCACCCCCTCGGGTAGATGCATGAGGTTCTAACCCCTTCATTAGGTTGATGGAGTACAAACCCTCCACCGACATTGACGGAGTACTAACCCCCCATCGAGGTTGACATAGTACAAACCCCCCATCAAGGTTGATGGATACCAGTCCCCAACAAGGTTATGGGGCCTACTACCCCCCAAACTAGGCGACCAAGGTACAATCCCCTTGATAGGTTACCCGAGCCTTTTCATCAATATTTCATCATCATTCTATCATAATTTCATCATCGTATAGTCATTCATCTCATAAGACATACATTGGACCTTCAATTCCTCAAGAATCCACAATCGTACATTTTATCAAACACTTAGAGGGTGTGTAATGCTAATGTAAAACTACGCAATTCAGGAGTGAAATCATGCTGAAAAAATTATTGTAAATCCATCAATAAATGCTTGGTAACATCCTCAAAAAATATACATCAATACCATTCATCAAATCTCACAATAGACCCTTGCTTCATAGCTCCAAACATAGCAAATTAGTCAAAATTTCACAAACTCAATATAGTGTGCAGTGATTTTCATAATAGATAAGACCTATGAATAAATCAACTTTAAATCATGCAATTTTGAGTAAAAGAGTTTGGGTATCATTGGTGAAAGGAAACCATGAAAGAAACCCGCATACCTTAGCCTTGGATATGAACTTAGTGAAGATTGGAGATGGAGAATTGAAGCTCTGAAGAAGAACCTTGAAGGAAATCCTTAGTTCACGATGAGGGTTTGAGACTTGAATTTAAAAGTGAAAATTTGACTAAGTATTTGAGTGAGTATTGGGGATTATTTAGAACGATAAGAGAATAAAAAATGGTTAAGTATAGGTATTTTTACATTTGGCGACACTTAGTCCCAAGACTTAAAAGCCTTGGACCGCAACAAAATAATTGGACAGAATTTACACAGGTCTGCGTTTCTGTGACAACTGTGCATCGCGGCATTGTCGCGGATCGGTTCTGAAAATTAAAATTTTGAAAATTTGAAATTGCTAATCATTTGCTTTAAAATTGGGGTTAGATCCATTTTCCACTCAAAATGACCCCCTGAAAAAGAATATGAAGCCAAATTTTTGATATCATGCACGGATTTTGAGATATATGGAAATTATGGTTTCGGGCACTTTCGAGGCATATTTTCGAGCACTTTTTGGGGTCGTTTCAATATCTCCCCCTTGGGAACATTCGTCCCCAAATTTCAAAGAAACGTATATGAGAGACACAAACATGACACTTTCATCCCACATAGAGATGCAACAATGCACTTAAACATCATTTCAAAAATTTCATCATAAATAAAAAATCAACATGGACTTGTCAATTTAAACATGAACATATGCAATGACGTGGGGCTAAACTTAAGACCTGAGATCATATAATGGGCTTAGATCAATACCTTAGGCTTGAGTGGAGTGGGAAAGGTAATGCTATCACTTTTGCATGTCCGCTTCGGCCTCCCAAGTAGCACTCTCAACTTATTGATTCCTCCAAAAGATCTTAACGGAAGCCATCTCATTGTTTCTCAATCTCTTCACTTGCCTATCCAAGATCTGAATCGGAACCTCTTCGTATGTCAAATTATCCTCAACAAGACCACATAATCAATAGTTACAATGGCATTCGGATCAACCACACATTTCCTCAACATGGACACATGAAACACCGGATGCGCCAATTCCATCTACTAGGCAACCTCAACTCATAAGCTACCTTGCCAACCCTCCTCATGACCTCATAATGACCAACATATCTTGGGCTCAACTTGTCCTTTTTACCGAACGGACCACACCCTTCATGGGAGAAACCTTTAGGTAGACCTAACCACCAACTTTGAATTTGAGGTATCTTATTCTCACATCGGCATAGGAATTTTGGCGACTTTGGGCTGTCTTCAAACTTTCTCTAATCATCATAACCTTCTCAAGAGTCTTCATAACCAGATCTGGTCCCAATAAAGCTACCTCATCGACCTTAAACCAACCAACCGGTGATCTACAACATCTCTAATAGAGAGCCTCAAATGGAGTCATACCGATACTAGAATGATAGCTATTGTTGTAGGTAAACCCAATCAATGGGAGATAGTCATCCCAACTACCTTTAAGCTCCAACACACATTTCCTAAGCATATCCTCAAGGGTTTGGATGGTCCTCTTGTCTTGGCCATCCGTTTGAGAGTGGAAGGCCATAGAAAGCTTAACTCTAGTACAAAGCCCCCTTTGGAAAGATCTCCAAAAATGTGGAGTAAATTGTGCCCCACGGTCCGATATGATGGACAAAGTAACCCCATGCAACCTTACCAAGTCATGAATGTACAACCTTGCTTAATCTTAAGCCCCATATGTGGTCTTAATCGGTAGAAAGAGTGAGCCGATTTTATCATCCTATCAACCACAACCCAAATGGAATCAAAACCCTTTCTAGTCTTGGATATTCCAACCACAAAATCTATGTTTATCTATTCCCACTTCCAAGTAGGAACCTCAATGTCTTGGGTTAGGCCACTCGTCCCTTGATGTTCGGCTTTGACTTGTTGACAAGTATGACAATCGGAAACAAATTTGGCAATGTCCCTCTTCATACCTCCCTACCAACATACATCCCTCAAGTCTCTATACATTTTAGTGGAACCGGGGTGGATAGCATAAGAAGAGTTATGGGCCTCATCAAGGATCCTTTCTATCAAACCATCAACACATGGAACACACAACTTACCTTGGTACCTAAGAGCACCATCTCCCCCTTGGGAGAAAACCTCGACCTAGCCCTATTCCACCAAGGCCTTCAATTCTAACAATGAGGGATCAAGATCTTATTTTGCCATCACCTCATCAATCAAAGAAGACTTAGAGTCATCAACAACAACCACACCACTATTACCATACTCCTCCAACTTAACTCCCAACCTAGACAATGGATGCACCACCCTAGCAATCTCCTTCTCACAACCATCAACATGAGCTAGGCTACCCATGGACACCCTACTCAAGGCATCTGCCACCACATTTGCCTTACCCGGATGATAATACACATATATCATAGTCCTTAAGAAGTACTAGCTATCTCCTTTGTCTCAAGTTGAGATCCTTTTGAGTGAAGACATATTGGAGGCTCTTATGATCGGTGAACACATCAACATGCACTCCATACAAGTAGTAACACCAAATTTCTAATGCAAACACAACGGTGGCTAATTCAAGATCATGAGTAGGATAGTTCTTTTCATTCTATGAGTTATATAGAAGCATAGGCTATGAACTTACCATTTTGCATCAACACATAACCCAAACCAACCCCGTAAGCATCACAATACACAACAAATCCCTCAAGCCCATCTGGTAGTGACAATATAGGAGCGCACACAAGATTATCTTTTAAGGTTTAGAAGTTTCTCTCACATTCATCAGTCCACCCAAACTTAACCTTCTTTTGAGTCAATTTTTTCATTGGGGAAGCAATAGAAGAGAACCCATTAACAAACCTCCGATAGTAGCCCGCTAGGCCCAAGAAACTCCTAAATATCTGATAGGGTCAATAGTCTAGGCCAATTTCTAATCACATTGGTCTTCTTTGGATCCAACTTAATACCATCCCCTGCCACCACATGTCCTAGGAAGCAACCTCCCTCAACCAAAATTCACACTTTTTATATTTAGCATACAATTGCTCTTCCCTCAATCTTTGCAACACAGCCCTTAATAGAGCCCTATGCTCCTCCTCACCACGATAATTGATCAAAATGTCATCAATGAAGACTACAAAAAAGGAATCAAGGTAGGGTTTAAAGACCCTATTCATTAGATCCATGAAGATGATCGGTGCATTAGTAAACCGAAAACTCAAAATGCCCATATCAAGTCCGGAAGGTCGTCTTGGGAATATCACACTCCCTCATGTTCACTTGATGATACCCAGACCAAAGATCAATCTTAGAGAACTGGCTAGCCCCTTGCAATTGGTCAAACAAGTCATCAATCCTTGGAAGAGGATACATATTCTTGATGGTGACCCTATTGAGTTGCCGATAGTCAGTACACATCCTAAGGGACCCATCCTTCTTTTTCACAAACAACACCGGAGAACCCCAAGGTGATTGGCTAGGTCTAATAAATCACCTCTCCGATAAGTCCCTCAATTGTTCCTTTAACTCCTTCAACTCCATCGGGGCCATACAGTAAGGAGGAATAGATATGGGTTGAGTATCGGGGAGTAGGTCTATGCCAAAGTCTATTTCCTTTTCGGGAAGAACATCGAGAAGGTCATTTGGGAAGATATCAAGAAACTCATTTACAACCAGAATCGACTCTATGGGAAGAACTTTAGACTCCACATCCCTAACCCTCACAAGATGGTAAAGACACCCCTTAGAGATCAACTTACGGGCTTTAATAAACGAGTTGAATCTACCTTTGACTATCACATCTTGACTTTCCCACTCGAGAATGGGCTCATTTGGGAATTAGAACTTGACCCTATGGGTTCTACAATCAATAGAAGCATAGTAGACATGCAACGAATCCATCCCAAGAATGATATCAAAATCCACCATGTCTAACTCAACAAGATCACAGGGCAAAATTTTATGCAAAATGAAAATAGGAGAACTTCTATAAACTTTCCTAGCCATAATAGATGCACCGATTGGAGTAGACACCTCATATGACTCATGCAACAACTCGTTGTCAACATGGAACTTTTAGGCTACAAAGGAGGTAACAAAAGAAAAGGTGGCACCTAGATCAATCAATTCATACACATCAAATTCAAAGATTTTCAACATACAGGTAACAATATCAGGGACTTTATCAACCCTGGATCCAGTTGTCATTTCTTAGATAGAATTCCATAGAGAGACAACTTTTTCCTCCCATGCAAAGCGTAGAACCGGTTGTGCCTTGGGGAACAATCTTGTCGGCTACCTCTCTCCAATGGGACCGCATTAGCACCTTGTGGAAGAACCTCCTTGACCTTGTCATGGTTTCAAGGGAAATCCATAGCCTTATGCCCCAATCCCCACAACCATAATAAGCATCGGTATTCTTCAAACATGGGCCACCATGACCCTTACCATACTTAGGACACACATCAATAGGAGCCATACCCCTAACACCTTGGGCTCTCGGAAGATCATTTGCAACCCTCTTATCAAATGCATGAGTAGGCCTTTGTCCTTGGTGGACCTGGCCACTCCTTTGGAACTTACCCTCAAAATGGGCCCCCTTGGCCTCATGCTCCCTTCTCTTCCTCAATTTCTCCTCTTCCATTTGCTTGGCATAGGTCATCAACCGTGACAAGTCCATCTCACTAATCAACACGGCGGACCAGCATTATTCACTAACCAAGTCAGAAACACCCATCACAAATTTGTTCATCCTAGATCTTGAGTCGGCCACTAGATGCGGAGCATACTTAGAGAGTTGGTAAACTTGAGGGCATACTCCCTCACACTCATTGACCCTTGTCTCAAATTCATAAATTCCACTAAATTAGCCTCCCTAAGCTCAAGAGGGAAGAAACGATCAAGGAAAGCCATTTTGAACTCCTCCCAAAGCACCACATAGCCAACTCCCTTCTCTTTCTTCCATTGCCTGCACCATACTTGAGCTACCCTTTTGAGTTGGTACACCGCCAACTCTGCCTTTTCATTCGGTCCAACACCCATAATCGACAAAATTGTGTAGACCTCATCAATGAACTCTTGGGGGTCCTCACTCACCTTTGACCCATGAAATTTCGGGTGATTCATTCTCATAAAGTCTCTCACCCGAGAGGCCAGTGTAGGAGCATGAGAGACTTGGGCCCCTTGGTTGGCTTGAGTAGCCACCACTTGTGCAAGCAAGGAGAGAGCATCCCTAAGCTCTCCATTAGCCGGTTGTTCCTCGGGCGTGCGGACTCGTCTTTCGCTCGTATTAGGCATGATCTAGCATAACAAAGAATAATCATTAGGGGGAAAACTTACCTTAACTCTATAGCATGACTCAGAACATGAAGAAGGGAAATATTTCCTAAAACGTCTCATAGCCTCCTACTCATAGTTGTGGTGCACAACACAACCGTGTATAAGATTCTAATCAACGTAGTATGTTGGACTCCGAGCATCTAACAACCTAGTGCTCTGATACCAACCTTGTCATGACTGAAGCCAAGGGCCTAGACGTGACCAACGAATAGGGAACTAGAAGGAACCCCAAACAAGCCTCGTAGCATATCATTACACATCCTCGCTCGCAAAAGCACGTAGAATGACAATAAGAGATAAGCATAAACAAGGGGAATTAGTACTAAGGATAAACTCCCATATCATAAACATTAAAAGTTAATAGAGTGAAGCTCATAGCATAGATAAATGATATGTCCAACAACACCTCTACTACATAGATAAGAGTGGGGGACAAGAAAAAGCAACCGAGTTCACCCTCATAGTCAAGACATAAGTCAAAGAGAAAGTCTTAATGCATAGCAAGAGATCATAAGTGGCGTCCCCGGAATGGAAGACTCACCAACAAGCTTTATAGAAGTCGTACTACCCACGTGGAGGAGGAAGATGATTAAACGGTGCACCGGTTCCTACATGGTGACATTATATATGCATAGAGTATGCGTTAATACATTTGAATGTACTTAGTAAGTAGGATGCAATACAATAAGAGGTAAACATCATAGGCGAAATTTATAATCATAAGCAATGAATCGTATACTAGAAATATGATATGTATGAATAATGTTTGAAGTAAAACCATGCTTATATAGATAATAATAAGAGTGTAAGGAGCGACCATTTTAGTGCAAACCAAGGCCAACCACCTCCTTAATAGGCGCATGAGGTACTAACCCCTTCATGAGGTTGATGGAGTACAAATCCCCCATCAAGGTTGATGGGTACCAACCCTCAACAAGGTTACCCGGGGCTACCACCCCCCGAGCTAGGTGACCAAGCTACCAACCCCTCGATAGGTTACCCAGGCCTACAACCCCTCCTCCCCCGAGCTAGGCTTGGTCACCCCCAACATTACATAGAGATAGTATCATATATATATACACTCCTTTCATCACCACACACACACATTCCTTTTCATTATCATTCCATCATCATTCTATCATTATTTCATCACCATTTCATTATTATATAGTCATTCATCTCATAAGACATACATTGGACCTTCAATTCCTCAAGAATCCACAACCGGACATTTTATCAAATACTTAGAGGATGTGTAATGCTAGTGTAAAACTATGCAATTCAAGAGTGAAATCATGCTAGAAAAATCACCATAACGCCATCAACAAATGCTTGGTAACATCCTCAGACAATATACATCAAGACCCTTCATCAATTCTCACAGTAGACCCTTACTTCATAACTCCAAACATAGCAAAATAGTAACAATTTCATAAACCCAACATAGTGTACAGTGATTTTCATAATAGATATGACTCATGAATAAATTAACTTTAAATCATGCAATTCTGAGTAAAAAGATCTAGGATATCATGGGTGAAAGGAACCCATGAAAGAAACTCACATATTTAGCTTTGGAGATGAACTTGGTGAAGATTGGAGATGGAGACTTGAAGCTTTAAAAAAGAACCTTGAAGGAAATTCTTAGTTCCGGATGAGGGTTTGAGACTTGAATATAGGAGTGAAAATTTAGCTAAGTGTTTTAGTGAATATTGGGGAATGTTTTGAATGATATGAGGGTGAAAAATGGTTAAGTATAGGTATTTTTACGTTTAGGGACACTTAGGCCCAAGACTTAAAAGCCTTGGACCGCAAGGAAATAACTGGCCAGAATTTACACAGGTCCACGTCTGATTTGCTATGGGGACCTATCGAAGAGGATAGATTTACACTGGTCCACGACGACTGCGCGTCGCGGCACTATCGTGGATCGGTTCTGGAAATTGAAATTTTAGAAATCTGAAATTGCTATTGTTTGCTCTAAAATCAGGATTAGACCTATTTTTCACTAAAAATGATCCCCTGAACAAGAATATGAAGTCGAATTTTTTATATCACGCACGAATTTTGAGATATATGAAAATTACGATTTCAGATACTTTCGAGGCACATTTTTCGGCACTTTTGGGGTCGTTTCATTCAAAACCCTACTCTCAACTTAAAATGAGCCCATCCCCCTCTTAACACTACTATCCTTCACATCCTACATAATCGACGGCATGACCCTAATCCACCATCAGTCCTCAACGCCACTAAACCAAGAATAGATAACTCGATAAACTACAGTAGATCAAGAAGATACAATTGCTCAAAATCAGCAGCCCAATGATACACAAATATACGGACCAATAACATATAGAGTACGAACAATGCATAACAATCAATACGAAAATTCAGACACAATAATATGTGAGCAATTCTAAAAATATATTTCCACCATAAACAAGTAAAAGAAGAGAAACCAATTCAATTTCATAATAAGAAGTTAAATAACAGCAATCCAGTTCAAGAAATTAGATAAATTCAAAACAAATAAGTCAAAGAAGAGAACCCCATTCAATTTCCTAATAAACAAGTCAAAAAATCAACAAAGCAATCCAATAAAATATGATAGATGAAAATAAGTGTTGAAAATATCACTTAGTGGGAAAATAGAGGAAAATATATATAGCTTGCAGAGATCTAACCTATGTGAGCTGCAAAATTAGAGAAACAAGAACCTTGTTAGATCTTTATGGTGTCAAAAGATTGTTGGGGCTTGCTAAAGTTGTAATTTGTAGAGCAATGTTGGTCCAAACCACTATAGATCGAAACAGGAAGAAGAAAGAAACAAGTGCAAGAAGAAATGAGGGGTGAATTTCCATCATTCGTTTGATTGCCAGAAAATAAATGATGGAACGGTCTTTCCAGTAATAATCATTCTTGTATTTTCACAATGAAATTGTAAGAACCCAATCAGTTACACAAAGGTAAATCATGATTAGCAAAGTCATGTTTTCATCTTCATTTAGCCCACATGATTATATATGTTATAAATGCCCTTTTTCCAGCAGACACATCTCTACAAATTATTTTCTTAATATATACCTTGGTTAAGTCTCTTCAAAATTAAAATATGTCACGTACTTCTCCTTAAGAAGCACTTCAAGGAGGTAAAGGAAAGTAAAAGCTAGTTGTATAATATTGGTTTTCTTCCTACCATTGTAAATAAAATAAAAGTTGCTGATAGATGTAAAACGGTGATATATACATCATGGATCACTTTAGGTGATACATTGTAGATATTCAAATTTGAAACTTTAGTACCACACTATTGATGAAGTAAAAGAACGATAGTTTGAGAAAATTGTCAAGGTTTCTCCCAAAGTTCCTTAATGATATATAAGATATTATATTGAACTTGTACTGAGTTCAAGCTTCTTATAAAAAGAAAACATACTAGGGTTTGTTGACAACCACTTATATAATTGAGAGTTTATACAAACATTTAAAAACTTTCCTTCATTCTACTCGTGATCGTGCAATTGAGATTAAGGCAATAAGTTCTATTACTATTGAATTCTATACATCTCAAAAGAGTAAGTGATGAGCAAGAATTGCAAGGCTCGAGCGATGACACCGCCTATTGGACAAGATTATGAAGTGTTTGTTAGTAAGGAATGAGACTCGAGGATGAAATATAAAGTGTATTGAGGGGCATGTTGTCAACGAGGAGGCATTTTTAGAGTGGCTTGTGGAAAGACATACCAATTGTCTTATGCAGTCTTACTATATATTTATGTAACAGGTTGTTTCCACCACTCAAACTCCTGCCTCCTCTTCACGTTGCAACAACTTTACTAATTATGCCAAAGCTTCATTACATTACTAGAACAAGTAGTTAGATTATATACACATAATAAAACTGGTAAAGTTGCTTATATGTGACCAAGAGATCATGGGTTCAAGCTATGGAAATAACCTCCGACAAAAATGCAAGGTAAGGCTACATATAATAGACCTTTGTAGTTGGGTACTTCCCCGGACCCTGCGCATAGTGGGAGCTTTAGTGTACCAGCCTTTTCCTTCATCCCATTTTGTGTAGCATCCTCTAACTTGACACAGTGTTTAAGAAAAAAGGAAGACTTTTGAAACTTGTGATTTAAAATAGTTCATAGATATTTGTGTAGTTAAGATTCATTTCACTAAGGGTAAAAGCTTAATTTTAAAATAAAATTATTTCTAATTGTAATAAGGTGACTTTTTCTTGCGATTAACTAAAAAGGAAAGGGTGCCACATGAGATGGGCAGAGAGAGTATTATTTTTCCTTTACAATGACATAAGAATCTTCCTTGTATTGTAATCATATTAGTATCTTCTATTGATAATAATGAATACATATTGAGAAAGCAAAAGGTAATAGATATGAAGGCTAGTGAAGCTAAAATATGTTCAAGTTAACACTTGGGAGAATTTATCATCACAACTGCTAATAAATGCTAGTGGAACTTTTTATCCTTATGGATATTCACTACTACTATGATGTTCCATATTATTCTTTATTTTAAGTGTTGAACATTCCTTTATTTTCTTTTAACAATCTTCTTATTTCTATGCAACGCAATATCTATTGGATGAAAAAGTAAGAGCAATTGTTATTTTCAAGGCAACTTTGTATTAAAATCAGTACTTCGGTAGTAGTGCATAAAAACCAATTAACAAATGGAATAGATATAGAATATACTAGATATGAAAGCTATCCTAAATAGTGCTTAGGATTTGTTTACAGTATAAATACAGTTTAGTCCACCAAAAACAGAAAAGCAAAATGCAATTCAGCTTGATATCCAGTACTAAACTCCTCCCATTCTCAAAACATCTATCATTTCTTTTTTGAGTAAATAATATCTATCATTTCTCTCCTTCCAAATACATGATGGGATAATCCTCTATCTCTCTCCATTTCTCGCTTCTTTCTAGCTAAAAAGAGTGTCAGTGACCTTTCTTGGCATTGTCTAGGCTATGCCTCTGGATCTTGTTTCTTGAATAATTCTTTTGTTTATATTTTACTATGTATTATGATGATCAGTTATTAATGTTCTCAGACTATTACTACATTTATGATATTCTTTAAAGCTTTGATCTTGAGTGCACCATATAGATTACTGAGAAAGTTCCTAAAGGAGAACTCAAACTATACATTTGTCAGCGTCAGGCCTCCTAGACATCATGCAGAAAAAAATAAACCAATGGAATTTTGTCTAATCAATAATATTGTTATAACTACAAAATAACTCTTGGACAAAAGAGTAAGATTTAGTTTAATAATTGCAACGTTAGGTAGATTTAAATCTTTGAACAATTTTGTGCATTAAATCAGAGGTTCTACATATTATCTGGTTAGTTTCCATGCAATCTGATCTAGTGATTGAAAAAAATCAATTGTTGATTGGGATATCCATCATGGAACTGGAACCCAAAAGATTTTTTGAAAGGACCCTCAAGTACTCTTTTTTTCTGTGCATAGGTACGTAAGAGCTATTCATTTTTATCATCAAGTCGGGCACTTTAATTAAAAATAATGTTGAGCTTTGAGAAAAGAATTTTGACTCAAACTTTGCCTATCTCTATCTCTTCTTTCTGCACTGCTTGTATAGACTTTATGGTAATTCTCTACTGCTTGAGGACTTCAGGACCTAAATAAGCTAATTATGAAAACAAATAGCATTTTCATGTGTTCCTACACATCGAAAAGAAGAGTACTTTAGGGTCCTTCACAAACATCTTTTGAGTTCCATTTCCATGATGGAATCCCAATCAATAATCAAAATTTTTTCAATCCTAAATCAGGTTGTAAAGAAAACCAAATAATATGTAGAACCTTTGATTAAATTTACAAAATTGATCAAAGATTAAAATCCGACAAACATTTTACTAATCAAACAACATTTTACTTGTTCATCCAAGAGATATTGTGTAGTTATAGCAACTTTGTTATACAAAAAAAATCTCATTGATTTATTTGCCTCTATATGATGTCTAAGAGGCCCAACGAGGTAAAATTTAGAGTCTAGTTCTCCTTCGAGCACTTTATCAGCAACCTCTATGGTACACTCAAGATCAATACCAAGGATGCAACTGTAACACCTCTCATGTGCTTCAGAAATGCCCTATAGTATAATTCTCAATATCACAAAAATTATGCATAATTTTGAAAATATGACTTTATATTCTTTTTCAGGGGGAAAATTTGTGTAGGAAATGGGTGGCCCTCGATTTTTAGATAACTCATAGCGAAAAATAATTTTTCACTATGGGAGCCGAGACAGTGTGCCTATGCAACCAGGCCGCATCGCGCCTTGGCCGCGGCTCAGTGTAAACAAGCTCTGTGACTGGTCTGCATCTCACCTAGAATGCCCCAGTGCAAAACTTTCCTTCGTTTTTCCTTTTCGGTCAAGGGAATTTGGGTAATAACCCAATGCTCATTTAAACGGGACACTTCCTTAGCCATTTTTCAACTCTAAAACTCTCAAAAACCCTCTTAAATCCTCTCCAAAACATCATCAAATGTTCCATTAAGATTCAAGAATCTCAAGAACTTGCTTTGGATTTCAAGAACCCAACTCCAGCCTCAAGTCTTCCTTTAATTTTTTTCAAGAAACTCAAAGATTCAGGTATGTGGGTCTTCATCCATGGGCTCTTTCACCCATGGAGTCCGATTCTCTCTTTCTATAGAAATTCGTGATTTCAAGATTTAATTCTTTATGGGTACTTCCTATTATGCACTATATACATGAGCTACATTTGATTTTATCAAGAATTGATTGATTCTTCATAAATATTTACTGAAAGCTTATTCCACGAGTTGATTTATATCTATTGAAGCTATGTATGATATGAACTATCAAAATCATGAAATATTGTGAACTTTGAAGATGGATTTCATGACACCCAAAATAAGAATTTTACTACAATATTGGTGGGTTTATTTGAATGACTTTAAAATGAATTGATTTTACTCATTCTTGTCTTATACTTTTAAATTGTATAATTTTGAGCAAATGTTTCTCATACCCACCATGTTTGACTAAATTTACATGACAAGGATTCTTATGTTGATGAAAGATTATTACACGATTTGTAAGACAAGCATGATGTGATAACTTATGGGCTCCCAAGCATGTATTAAACTCATAAAAAGTTTCTCTGATTTACAAGAATTATATTGAGCCCTTATTCTATATTCCTACCCTCTTGTGAGTGGATAATGTCTATATGAGGGGGAAATCATGATATCTATTTACCCTCATGTACAAACTAAAGCTCACTAGAAGGAGACAAGCATATTACAATTTCTACCCTCATGTAATTGCAATGCCTACTAAAAAGGGTCAAGTCTATGCATTATTTTTACCCTCTAGAATAAGGCATATGCCCATGTAGGGGTCAAATATGTGAATGATCTACTCATGTCATGTTATTATTTCTTTACAAGTGATTCATGTTATGATTAAGCTTATGATTATTTAAATATTCTGTCGGATTAGACTTAGCACCGATTGAGGCTTAAGATAGGGGCTCAACTCAAAAGGTCTTTATATAATTTTTTGGTCTCTTAACTATATGCCACCATAGGTTTATATTATTTTACCTAAATGGGCTATACTAGTGGATCTATCTAGGACAAGTTACCCACAATGTGGGCGTAAGTATAGTTTACCTTAACAAGTAGACCACTCCTTCTCCGGTAGGGAGACATGCATCGGGATTTCAAGTAGTAGCACACTTAGTCTTATATGTCGGTTAAGGTCTCCTCCCACATATATATGTTATATTATGCAAGTTGATTATCTAAATGCATGTTTTAACTCAAGCATTGATCATACATGTCATATTGAGATTATGTTTATCGATTATTATTATGCATCTTGATTATTATCGCTTATGTCGTTGTTGCATTGCACCCCACATACTTAATATATTCCAAGTATTAATGCATACTCTATGCCTATATGATATCACCATGCAGGGACCAGAGCTCCTATTGATCCTTCTCCCCGTGGCTAGACAGATCGCTTGAAGTTAGCTTTGGGTGAGTCGTCAAATTTGGAGACAATATCTATCTTACTTTCATGCTTCTATTAAGGCTCGTATAATATTTTTGGATACTTATCTTTGAAGGTAAGCTCAAGATATGGCTTGGCATCTACTCCATCTAAAGTAGAGGTGTTTTTGGATATTGATAGCATCTGTTGAGCTTGACTCCTTTTTATGCATACGTTATTATAAAAGGCTTCCCTTAGTTCATTATTTTCCTCTATGCTCTTTATGTTGATGGTGAGATGGAAATCCTAAGTTTCGTTCCCCTTAGACTCTATTATTACATGTTGTTGTCTTATTTTTGCTTGCGCAGCCAAAGATGTGTGAACGGTATGCTAAGATGCTTATTTGGGGCTCCTTCGTGTTCCCCCTTCACCGTAACACATTTAAGCCCTAGGCTTGGGTAGTGACAAGCTTGGTATCAGAGAAACAGGTTGTTAATGGTCCTCGAAAATCTAACACTCCATGTCAAGTAAAGTCCAGTTCATGGTTGTGAAGCATGCCACAACTATGAATAGGCTATGAGGCATTTTACAAAATGGTTCGCTTCTTCATGATCTATGTCATGCTTAGGTTTAGATAAGATTTTCTTCCTAATGGGTGCTCTTTTTCTCTTTTAGATCATGTCGCTATCTCAATATATATATATATATATATATATATATATATATATATATATAGAGAGAGAGAGAGAGAGAGAGAGAGAGAGAGAGA
>JAABOM020000092.1:15833583-15846811 GCA_011800125.2 Solanum clarkiae | reverse complement strand
AAAATCTTAAAAAGGAGAAAAGAAAAGTTACATACTTTTGAACTTTTGTTTGAATTTTTCTTCCTGAGCTTCTTAGCCTTCACGCCTTCACCATTATCATCCTCGGAAGATGGAACACTTCGAGACTAAAAAAAAAGACAATTTTATATGTGATTTCTGAAAAGAAACCTAAAAATATGTAGCATAATATAACTTTCAGCCAAGAAAAAAAATAGCGACACCTTCCCTTTAACATTTGGGGAATTTGAATGCTGGTTCAACCAAATCTTTTCATAATTGGTAATTCATCTTCGAAATCACTATCCTTAGATAAATCAACTTTCTCTTTTCCTTTCCTCTTCAAGGATATCGGTGTACTTTCTCCGGATTTTTTTTGGAGGACTTTACAATGACGACACTGGGTTTTTGTCCATATTTAGACTTGTCCCGTACTGGAGACGGAGTTTCCTCGGCTAAATTAACTTTCTCTTTTCCTTTCTGCTTCAATGATATCGGTGCACCTTCTTCGATTTTTTTTCCAATGACTCTAGAAGAATGACGCTGAGGTTGCATCAATCTTGACCCTTGTCACGTATTGGAGACGGAGTAAATAAATCAAAATTAAATTTTGGTCTTGAGCATCCCATGGGTGTGCTACCCAAATCAATAGTGTCTACATTTAAACGGAGACTTTTCCTAACAAGAGTTTTTTCTCCACCTATTGTCATGGCGGAGAGGACAGACGGACTGAGCACAAAGGAAAAATATAGAAGATGAACAGACAAAGAATTGCAAAACTAAAAGTATATCTCAACCATAAAAACTAAAAACAAAACATGAAGAGTAAAAGTAAGAAGAAGGAAGAAGGAAGGACTACGGGAAAACTCAAAAAAAATTTCAACACAAAAATATGAAAAGTTCAGTCAGCCGACTTTGGGAATATAAAAATTTAAGAAATGTCCTCTCAATCTCAGATAATTCTATCCTTTTTTTCATTTAATAGTACACACCACCAGTCAATAACCCAACTTTATTAGTACATACTAACTGGAGGAAAATAAATCAAAAATAAAATCTCTCACACAAGTCATTCAAGCACTTATTACTCTTGTTTGCAAGGAAAATAATTAATGGATACTAATAAATAACTTTTTGACCCAATATATGTCATAAGTACAGACAAACATAAAAAGGTTTAACCATAAAACATAGATTTTTAGACATTTGTCATTATATCATTAATTACTTGTATTTTATACCAAAAAATAAACAAAAAATATATAACTTTCCACATGAATTATGACATCTTCGTATTAAAAATTTTAATTTTTAATGAAATATATATATAAAAAGAAACATAATACTCAATATGACATAATTGTAAATAAAAACTCAAAAGTGTAAATATTTTGGGATAGTAACATATTTTGTAATTTAGCATTTTAAAACGTCTATTGAAGCAATTTTTTCAAATTCGATTCCATGCTATTTCAATCTTGAACAATGTAGAAAGTTTAAAAAAAGAAAAATTAAATCTCTAAAATTTCGAAAATCAAAATGATAGGATAACAAAAATTCGTTTAAAAAATAGAAGATTTTTTATCGATTCAAATATGGAAGATTTACATTTATAAAAGAAACGGGAAAAAGTATAAAGTCACACCTGACGTTGTACTGAAAAGTAAATTACACGCTTAAACTATTGGAACGACCTATTACACACCTATTCAAATTGAAAGTGATATTATTACCACCCTCAAAACTGACGTAGAAACAGAATTAAATAAAGAAAAAAATAGGTGCGTTTGGTAAAAATTAAGTAAAAAAAAATATTTTTTCTCTCACCTTTTACCCCTTCTCCTACTTTATGCTCTTCTCCTTCTTCACATAACTCAAGTTTTCTTCTCCTTCACTTTTCATATGCAAACACAATTCAAACTAAAAAAGGACCCCCAATTTTTTATTGATTCTTCTCTTATATGGCCCCAAAGGCAGAGAAGAAATCCGCAGAGAAAACTCCCTCTGAGAAATCAAAGGTCGGTAAGAAGCTGCCTAAGAAAGCCAGCGACGTTGTTACTGCCGCAAAGAAGAAGAAGAAGAGAACGAAGAAGTTGATTGAGACTTACAAGATGCATTTATTTTTCTGTTGTTTGGTTTATGATTTCAAGTAGCTTTTGGAGATGTAAAGAATAGAAAAATTGAATATTGAACAGATTTGAATGAGTGCAAAAAGTGAAATTGAAGATTTCTATTCTATGAATACATTCTTCTTCCTGTTATTTATGAAAAAGAAAAACAAGATTGGAGGAAGAAATCGATTTCTTCAATCTCTCTGTGTTACTTGGACTGATTTTTTTTTTAGTATTTTCACCAGCGTTTCGAAATTGAGAATTGTTGCTGAATTGAGATTTTAAGAGAAGTTGGTATAAATTTTATGATTATGATTGTGATGAATTTCAATGGTGGCAATGGTGATGACCTGATTTCGATGATGAATTTAGTCGAATTTATTATGATTGTTATCAATTTTTTTATGATGGCAGTGATTTCTGAGAAGATTTTGATGATAAATTTTATTGTGAGTGGTGAAATATATGGTGGGGAAGATGTAAATATGGTTATAATGGCAACAAGGCTGGTAGATTCATGATGTATAAGGAAGAAGAAGCCATTTAGGTGACATGGATTTTTTCTTTTTGAAATCTGACATAATTGTTAACGTGGTAGTGATGTGGCGCAAGTGTGAAACACGCTCCATCATGTGACTGGTTGTATGTGTGTCAGGTAGGAAATAAATTGACTTTTAAGTAATTCAAGTGTGTAATAGGTCGTTCCAATAATATAAGCGTGTAATCTACTTTTCGCAATAACTTCAGGTGTGACTTTATGCTTTTTCCCTAAAAGAAATACAAAAGGACGTAATTAATGTAGATGCGGTAATCAAAAATAAAAAAAATGTGTAATCAATGATTGTGCTACAACTAAAAATAAAAATTTAAGTTACAATTAATATGGTCATTTAATAGTTGTCATTATTTAGGTGTAGAAATGTTTTTTTTTTTAATTTTAGTTCCAAGTTTATATATTTACATGTTTTTTTTTGTTTGTTAATTTATGAAACTTTTTTATTGCTATGACTTGAAAATTGGATTCTATTATCATTATTAGTAATAAACTACTTCTAAGTTGTTATTTATTAAATTTTATCATTCTTTTATTAGAGTCACATGTGGCTTGACTTTAAGAATTATTTTTTTTCTATTTTTTTATATGAATTTTATTGATAAATTTAATAGTACATTTTTCTATTTTCTAGCTAAAAGTTATAGTTATAAATGTATGTGAATAAGATAATTCTATTGACAACACTGCAGTATTTTTTATCTCAAATTATTTTCTTAGTTTAAAAACAAACAATTACCCATACAGTACCTGCTAAATCATGATGTCTTCATCCCTGCATGTAACTAACTCATCACGTTCAAAATCAGTAGCAAACATTAATTTCATCATTGAAAGGTCCAAATGAATATCAACTGTCAACAGGAAGGAAAAAATGTTAATTTGGTGACTACATAGCAGGGTCAACAATAATTTGCAACCCGAATCAACTAACCAGAAAAGAGAACTCGTTACAGAATTTTCCAGAGAAACAGAATCAGAGCGAATGCCATCCTAGTATAGCCGTGTTTTCGTGGAGCACCTCCATAGTATGGTTGTATCATGAGCCCAAACCTACAAGTACCGGTTGACGGATCCGACTTTGTGACAGTCCCAAGGCCAGAGAACTTGCAAGCATCATCAAGCTGGTTGTTTATCTGGTAGTAGCTGTTGAATGCATATGAAATATTTCCGCGTGCATCCAAACCTCCACAAGATGTCTGATAACCAAGGCTGGTGCAGTCAGCACGTTCACAAGCATAGCTCATGCTAGGTGCAATCTGGGGGTCATCAATCTTAGCATTGGGCTTTAACACACACCACTTCCTGTCCAAATACTTCACATTTCTAGCTGGAACTAAGGATCCTGAATTGGTGGTGCCAAGATTTAGCATGTATTTGGGCAGTCCATCATACGTAAATATTCCCCAGTGACGTTCGAAATTTCCTGGTTGGATACTCTTAGCATCCTCATCAATCAAACTAAACAGATAGGCATCAACAGGCCCAGGCCTCATAGGGGTGCCTTTTCCTGCTGATATATGCTGCATGAATCCTTGGTTGAATCGCTGTGCAAGTCGTGCATTAGCATTGCGGTCACCATCAGTGGGCCAACCAATTTCTCCAATAATTATAGGGACATTGCCAAACCCATTCTTCTGTAAAGCCCACACAAGAGTGTCGTGATTTGCATCAAACATGTTGGTGTAGATTGTCCCTCCATCATTTAGAGGGGTTGCATTTCCATCAAAAAATGCATATTCAACTGGGAAGTTGGGGTCAATATAAAGACTTATGAATGGATAAATATTGATAGTAAAAGGACAACCATTGTCGCTTAAGAACTTGACAAGTTGGCTTACATAGCCATGGATATCAGCTCGAAAATCACCACCTGATGGCAAGCTGCTGGAGCTCTCATAAACATCTGCATTGAGGGGACAAGTAACCTTTACTTGATTACCGAGCCCAGCTTTTACGAGTGCAGTTTGGATATTTTGCATAGCAGGAAGAGTTGTTCGAAGGTAAGTGCCATTGTAGGTTTGTAAGTAAGGTTCATTTCCAACTGCAACATACCTACAACAAAGTCAAAAACAATGCGTAAACATTCAGGTCTAGCTTACTAAATGGAATAAATCTAATATTTACTTGGTTGATGAAGCTTATATTCTATACCAAGCTCCGGGTAACAGAAATATGATATAACAGAAAGGCAGAAAAAGAAAATGAAGCTTGGAAAACAATAATTTCGGCTACAACCAGTTCAATGTGATTACAGTCGCAAATAGTAATCTGCATGAGGAAGAATTTTTTTGGAAAACAGAGGAGCCTATTCATGGACATGAAAAGATGAAGTAACACACAAAAACATGAATGCAAGGAACACACAAATTGACAAGAATAGTCATAGCTGCATATCTGATGTCTTCACTACTGATGTGCAATACAGGCCACGTCATACAAATGCAAAAACATGACATTGCAGCAACTTTGACTAGTGTTACAAAAAACAACAAAAGACATATCACATAATAGATCTGACAGATCACTAGGTCATATTAGAGCAGAAAATCAATTTCTTTCAACTACCAACCAGAAAATTTGAAAGCGAAAGTCGTTTCGCTCCACAGTTGCAGAATTGGTAACAGCTAATTATACAACAAGAAAAAAAACTTTGTTAGTGTAAAACCATTCACTAATCTTTAGTCAAACTCTAAATTTTTATATGTGGTGCTTTAGACTTGTTTTGAGTTACCAAGTACCGACGAATATTTGCCTGAGCAATTGAGAATCATCAAAAAGACAGCAAATGACAAGGAATTACTGATCTCTGTTACCCGCACATTGAGAAGCCACATCATGAAGTGATGTGCAAATCCCTTCTTAGATTTAATGCAGACCAACTTCTAAAGTTGTATGCTGCCATTCAATCATTGACTTGAACATCGGAGTATTTTATAAGATTGCATAAATTGAAAATGATAGAACCTTAGAGGCAACACTGGATGCAGTGTGGTAGAAAACTGTGTAAGAGGATCAACTCCTGAGGAGCACTAGAAGACAAATTTTCTCAGTGAATCAAGTTACCTCTACAACAAGCAGATCAGTATTGTCACTTTCCCCATCACGTTCGAGCCCACAAGCAATGGTTGATAGCCATTTCATTCTTTATTACAGCCAAACATATGCTACACAACAACCTTCACAAATCTAAAGCATTTTCTCCACTTTGAATATGAAAGTAATGATTGCTCATGATGTTAAATAAATGAAGAATGTGTAGCTTTTTTATTTGAGGTGTCAATGAAGAACCAATTGTTCGAAATATAAAGATGGATGTATAGGTCATTCAGGCAATGACGGTTATTTACCCTGTATATTGCACTTGGCTTTTTTCTTCAATAGTTTTTCCTAGTTTTGTCCTGTTGAAGCATAATTGAGTAGAGAAAAGTGTGTTCTCTCACAATTTAAACTTTTGCATTGAGAGCATGTTGAAAATGAAATTCTTACTCTCTCCTCTGTAACAGGAGCTTTCCAAATGACCAAATATCCAAGTCATTTATCCCAGTGTGTCAGCAACAACTAAATTGTAACTGAGCCTAAGTGTTGAAGATATGTCTCAAGATATAGCAAAAATAGGACAACTAGCTACATTTTCTCTAAAGGATTTCTTTTACTGAAATTCAGTTTATGAGTAGCTACGTTTAGGATTTTTAAATTATTTTATTAGAGTCACATGCGGCTTGAATTTAGGAGTGAATTTCTTTTTCTTTGCTATATGACGCAACTTTATATCACAGAGGGCATGACCTTAGATAGAAAGGAGTGGAGGTTACATATTTGGTTAAAAAGGCAGTAGGGGTAGATGTCTTGCCTTATAACAGTTTTTTAGGCTTGTCATAGGATTAATTTTTCTATTATAGTTGTGTGTTACCATTCTTTGATTATTTTGCTACTTCTACTATATATCTTTTTTGTAGAATTGACTGCTCATCATTTTAGCCGCTATTTTATATATATTGTTTCTTCT
Organism: Solanum clarkiae; assembly: GCA_011800125.2. Taxonomy (NCBI): domain Eukaryota; kingdom Viridiplantae; phylum Streptophyta; class Magnoliopsida; order Solanales; family Solanaceae; genus Solanum; species Solanum clarkiae. The sequence continues at coordinate 15,840,141 of JAABOM020000092.1, read as the reverse complement.
TTTACTTGGGATGGATACACTTGAGTCAAGGGTCTTTCGAAAACAATCTCTCTATCTCCATGAGATAGTGATAAGGTCTGCATACACTCTACCTTCCCCAGGCCCTACTTTGTGGGATTTACTGGGTATGTTGTTGTTTGTTGCTATTTGAATTTTATTGATAAGTTAGTAGAATATTTTTCTTCTTCATAGTTAAAAATTATAGCTATAAATGTATGTTTGTGAATTATAAATAAAATATTTTCCTCTGGCAACACTGCAATATTTTTCCTCTCAGAATCTTTCTCTGTTATTTTTATAGTTTCTTTATCAAAAACCAACAAAAGAAAAGTGGGACACAACCCAAAACAAGTCAATAAATAAATAAATAAATGACTAATGATAGCCTCCATGGATAATAGTTAACGGCTCACTCAGCAAATCATATGGAAACTCAAGGATTTGCCGTAGTGTTAGTAATAGTATTTACAGGAGTCTTAGCAAGCCTTTCTGAAACATGAATGCATGAGACAATACGAGTGCAAATAAACTTGTCATATAACACTGACATGAATCATATGATGCATCACACACAATCAATCAGCATCACGCATATACAGAACTGGATCATGCCTCATATTAGGGTACAAACCAGTGGGTTGGACACCCTATGTGCTGTAATCTGACCATCCATAGACACCAATGCACCTCATATTCCTCCTCTCTTTGTAAATCACCATGCCACCCAACTCTCTTCAGGTGAAAATTGGGAAGGTCACCGAAAACGAATAAGAAACTAGCATCACCCACATTTGTTTGGTGACACTGGTAATGGGCTTGAATTCTAGAGACCCATCTTAAGTTCAGGAAATTTTCCCATGTTTTTTCTTCTTCTCAACAAGACTTGTTGCAGCTCATTAGGCCCAATCTTGCTGTCATGTAAGTCAGACCAACAGCCATGGCGGCACCAACCAAAGATTTGAATTGTAACTTCAGCCTCTGCTATACAGCTTAGATTTGGTGAATATGCCCTCTGAAAACTAAGATACCCACTTTCCTTTGAATACCAATCCATCTTTTTCTAGCACCATTGTTGACTTTGTAAATTTCAGATTTTGCTTCCAATGTTAGGATTAATATTTCTCTAGATCAAGAGGGAGCAACAAGAAGAATCAATAGAAAATGGGTCAAATCTGAAACTTAAAACCCTTCTCGCGGTAAATGTATCTATATGTATGTGTATGTAGAGGTGCTTCTCATTATTATCAAAAGTTTCAAACTTCTGACAATATACATCTTCAGTATAGAAAACGAACTATACAGTTTCGTATCAAATCAAAATCAGCATAAACCCAATAGTAAATCTCAATCGGTCTTCTAAAAGCATCTTACCGCCATTACATATTCACCCCCACATACACAAGACAGTTAAAACACATTTTCGAATCATTTATGCATCTCCAAAACAAGTTGAAAAGCTAGTTTAGGGAAAACAATAGATCAGGAATTAAGGTCTCTCCTTACCTCAACTTCGACCTAAGCCGGCCTACTACATTCGGTTGCCATGCTCAATCTCAATCAAGTGTCTCTTATAAACACACTATTGTTTAATGGCATCAAAATACACCTATCTAACTCATCTTCAAAAATTGCTTCTCAGTCAAAGCCAAAGTAAGTCCACCCTCAGTCAAAGCTGGTTAAAAATTCCATAGTTTCGAGTTACCTATAGCCTTCTAATCTCAATTCTATGATTGCATTCAACATTGGGCTTCTTAAAGCAGTTCAAATACTCAAGATCCCAATTTGGGTTATAGGGAAAACCCATGAACTCCTATCAAAGCTCAATATCTCATTTTTGAGAACTAACTCCTATAAACATCAATGTACATTAACCCAAAAGTTTTAGGAACCATACCTTGAATTGCTATGATGAAAACTAGACATGGTCAATTCTTTTTTTTTTTTTTTGAGTAAGTAACAATTGCATAAACAGACATGTTCAATTCTTTTTCTGCATTCGTTTCTCTGTTTTGTGTACCAGCTGTGATAATTTTACTTGATTCCCTAAAGTGAGCTTACAGGAATCCTTTAATTTCAGGATCACAAGCCGTGGATGCTGATTAAAAACAATGTTCAGCACACATAAAAAACTCCTCAAAGCAAACTAAAGAGCATAAATGTCATTCACTGTTTTTTCTTTAAGATATTTAACATTTATTTCTATAGAGCCACAGGTATACCTACATCAAAGTGTAGTCCCCCTCCAAAAATTTCTACTTACAACTTTCCTAGAATCTTCTCGGCACAGCCAATCAACAGCATTAAGAACAGCCAATAAATGTTATTCACTGTTGATGTGGCAAATGAAATCAACCAAAGAGTGACACATCAAAAAGAAAGAAGTCAATTTCCAAAAAGAAAAGAGGGAGGAAGGGGGGGGGGGGGGGGGGGAAAAAGGAATTGAACAAAAAAAAAAATTTCCACAAGGCTTCATGTTTCCAGCAACACCACTTTTTTCTCTCAAGTGAGAGTTGCCACTCTTTTCTGGCAAGAAATGTTGGCGTTTGATAAAGAAGAAGAACAAGGGGTTGCCTATTGAATCTAGATAAGAAGAATTGGAAAAAAACGCTGGAATCATCTTTTCAAGCAAAAAGCTATGTCGCTTAGATTCTTAAAAATGTCAATGCATGCGTGTCACACTCTCCAGAAGTGGTATAATTTTGGAAAATCCAACATGGTTGAAGCATCGGAAGCGAAGAGTCTGTGCAACTTAGGCAAAAAGTCACCTAGCCATATCACCAAGGCGTTTTCACTAGGCATATTTCATTAATATAAGGTAAACAATAGGCTGGGACCCTACATGAAGTGTCTAAATGTCAATTTTATCAATTTCAGGCACCGCCTAGTATATTGCCTCCTATATATTGCAACAAGACTTCTCCTACAACTACAAGATGCTTTAAAATGCATTCATGGCTCACAGTGTTACCTAGCCTGATTGTGTAGCTACTTTTTTTATGAAGGAAAAATTCGTCTAGGCCAACCAAGAATACCAACCACATCCTTCAAAACTCCGAGTAAAATACCAACCACATCCTTCAAAAGACCGAGTAATTTGTCCATCTCTCTAACTTCTCCACTTAATTACTAGGTTAATTCACATGGCTCAGGGATCAAACCTATGAAATCGCAAGTCTCTCAACCTTTGCCACTTGATAGGCCTTTGCGGCAACTGTATAGCAACTTATTTCGTTCATGTGTACTATTTGACTGGTCATGTCCATAATGTTCTTGTGTAAACATACATGGGCACTGTAGTTTACCAACAGCTTAGCCAATAAATTTTATTGGGTTCACCTCCACTAATTTACAAGTCTTAATCCACCATCTCCTGTAGTCTGCGAGAATTAGTACTTGTTTGTGTCATTCTTACTTCCTGCACTTCAGTGTTCCTTGGAAAAAAGCTGAAACTTGACCCAACTAATAATTTAGCCAAGATAACTCGGCAGCAGAAACTTTTCTAGGAAGATCGTTCTAATATAGACACTTCCATGCAGAGAGGCATCCACTCACTAGCAGTTAGGATCTTAAGCTTGCCACCTCCCTTTTATCTCAAAATTAGAAACTTTCTAGACTATGTCTTGCCAAGAGTGAGCAAACATTTTTAAACCAAGATAGTTAACTGTTGCCAGAACAGAATGATGACTTTTCTTCACATTCAATCTTTCTCATATTCCTACATGAGTTTATTTGGTTCCTGAAGTTTCAGGATGAGCTTTTGCTAAGCCTGGTGTACACGTGAGATGTCAAACAGCTAAAAAACTTATATAATGCCAATTCAACAGCTTACACTAGAAAATATAAACTAAGTTGCTCCTTTTGAAGGAAAGCATGCTTAATTGGACGCATCATATCTTGGGAACCTCATACCATTCGAGTAGTCAACAATGCTATCAGAGTCACAAACTGCTAAAAAACTTACATAATGCCAATTCAACAGATTACACTAGAAAATATAAACTAAGTTGCTCCCTTTGAAGGAAAGCATGCTTAATTGGACGCATCATATCTTGGGAACCTCATACCATTTGAGTAGTCAACAATGCTATCAGAGTCACGAACTGAAAAAGGGAAAGTGAAAATGCCATTGAGAAAATTCACAACACAACTTCGGAATCGTACTTCCCTTTTCAACTTTACATGGTGATGCCCATACTGGTGACTGATACAATCAACCACTATATCGAAAAAGACTGCAAGGAGAACACGGCAATACAGCGAAGCGTATTTTTAGGCAAATTTGATTTTAACATGATAGGAATAGGCAATTTTCCCATACCAAATGCATTATAAGAATCTTGTTTCACAAAGATAACTTCACTAACTTAACCACCAAATTGTGGTTGAATCAACCACCCACTTTTTAAATGCTTTTAGCACCTTATTGATTAATGAAATGACATTGAAAATGAAAACTTTCCATGGTACAACAGTGGTTAAACCAAAACCACATCTCAACAGCAGATCAAGGCAAAAGAAATAGAAATAGAACATTCAAATGAAACTTAAAAAGAACAAATCTTTACAGTATAAGGATTGTTCACCTGATGTTGACACTGTTATCAGAGATGTGAACAGAAACATTTTTAGAAACCCATTTCTCAGCAGCTTTCAAGCTACCCATAGTTGAAAGCATGTCATTAGGAATACCAACCATAACTTCAAGACCAGATTTTCCCAAAGCTTTAAGTGTGTCATAATCAGCATCAAAGAGTTTAACCTTTTGGATCCCATTATCTTTTAGCATTCTTACTACTATTTCAGGAGGCAAACGATGTGTTGCCTGAGTACCCCAGTTGGCACCTATCCCACTCACTGTGGGGGAAAACAATAACAAAGATACAAGAAATAACACCCCAAATGATTCTGAAAATGGAAACAACCCCATTTTTTCAAGAAAGTTCACTTCTTTGACCAAAAAAATTAAGGGGTGTGAACTATAGTACAATTTGTTCTACAACTAAAGTGAGCTGTAAGCTACCAAGAGTTGCTTAGTGTCTGGAGCTCAAAAATCTGAGACAGCAATGAAAAAAGATTCTTGGCTACAGCTCAAAAGTACAATAACTGAATAGGATAACTTCAGAGGCCCTGAAATTACACCTCCAACAAGAGAATGACAAAGAGAAAAAGTTTGAATTTTTATTGAAAAGGAAAGAGAAGTGGAAGAGGGAATAACCCAAGAAAGGGTAAAAAAAGCAGAAGAACAATGTTTGAACAATTTTCAAGCCAAAAAGAACTTTCTCTTCCTTGTCATGAAAAGGTAGAGTTATCTATAAGAAAAAATAGGGAATGGCCCAAGTGAGTCATAAACACAATGAAGTGAATATGAGTACTAGATATTTAATCCAGTTAAATGAAGATGAAACATAGCTTCTGTAACTCACTATTACTATTACTCCATGACTTCTTTTCCTTTTTTTCGTCCAAAAAGAATATTATCTTATTTAAATTTAAATTTTAGAATTCTCTTTTTATTCTTAATAAAATAAATTTTTAATCATACAAATATCTCAAAATAATTTTAAATTACAAATTTCAAAAATTTTATTTTTTTTAAAACAATACCAAATCAAAAATACCATATAAGAAATTATTTTATTATATAAGAAAGAGAAATGAGGGAGAGCTAAAAATGCACGTGTACTTTGGGGTCATCTACCACCTTCTCTCTCTCTTTTTTTATTTCTTATTTGGTGGTTGAAGTTTTCAGTATTAATTAAAATTTAAATTTTTCTTATATAATAAGTCATTAAATTGAAGAATTTAGGATTATCATGTCTGCTTCAGTTGTTTGCTTCAGCAGTTTCAAGCAGACAGTTGAAGTAGGTAGATGACTGTTTAGCTGCTTCGCGTGATGGTTCAAACCTGATATCTTACATCTAGTGTTCTGAGATCAAACCTCAACAACACCAATATTTTTATTTCGTGCCTGCTTCAGCAACTTGAAATAGGCAGCTGAGTATTAGCTTCAGTTGTATTACGACTATTAAAATGTGTACTAAATTTTACTATGTCAATTCTGTTAATTATTATTTAATTATTTCTTCATCTATTTCAACTATGAAATTACAATAATATGTCTACTTAATTTTGTGGTGGTTATTATAGTGTCCACTTAATTTTATTATATCATTTCTGTTATGTTATTATTTAAAGACTACTTAAAAATATTTAAACTTCTTCATTCTTCACACTTCATCTTGGTTTACCTGTTTTTAAGCTGATAAACAGGGAATGATTTGAATTGTAATATGTTTATCACTTTCTCTTTGAATTTGTTTCTGTTGTCGGTTTGGCTTCACTTACAAAATGTGATAAGCAAAGGAATAATACAATTTAGGTTAACAGACTTCAAGTGATTCCAATGCTGAATTTGGATCATTCACGATCAATTCATCCAAAAATAACGGCAAATAAAGAAAATTTTATTGTTTCTCAACTCTTTGTTTACTTATTGGTTAAACAGATTAAATGTTGAAAATCACTTTAATTCTCATTCATCCAAATCTTTTCACCTTT
>JAABOM020000092.1:15806437-15833483 GCA_011800125.2 Solanum clarkiae | reverse complement strand
TAAAGAAGCTATTTCTTGATGAATTCTATATCTATATCTATATATATATATATATATATATATATATATATAGAGAGAGAGAGAGAGAGAGAGATAAATATAGATATAGATATATTAGTCACTTTCATATGAAATTCAAAATACCTATGTAATTAAAAAAATGGGACAACAAAATAATACACAAAAAATAAAAAATAAAAAATAAAAAATAAAGAAGGAGAAGAAATTACCACATTTTGTTGGCTGATAAGATGGGGATAATGCGACTCCAAAAACCCCAAATTGATTTGTGCTCAAGAATAATGAGCTCGTGTCTATTTATAAGAGAAGAAAAAAATACCACAATTGGTATTCTACATGAATTGGGTTTTGACTATGCAACTTCTAATAGGATTCAAGAAAGTGAAATCTATTTAGTCGGCTGTATTATGAAGGTCAAGTAACATCAAGAAAATTGGGGGACTCCACAATTGTTTAGGAGTCGTGAATTATTAATTCCAAAACAAGGGGCATTAAAAGGGAGAAATAATTACCTACGGGAAAGTATGTTGGCAAATCACATAAGGCCAAGAGTATTACAATTACTTTTGGTCCTTGGTTAACTGATTTGCAATATACATATGTATACACATACATATATGTATATACATATATACTTCAAGTCTAGTCTCAAAAAAAAAAAATATTGACAAGACTTGAAGTAGAGGATATTTGTAATCATATAAAATTAATTAAATACAAATTTTATAAAATGATTCAAAATGTATTAAATTTAAAATATATTAGTCCAAAATGAATGTCATGCTCTGGGAGGGTACCCAAGACGTAACTGGCACTCGGAGGCTATCGCTAGCCCCCAAGAGAACCACCTAGTCTCATTGCATTCATTCAATCAACTCATATGCGGAAGATATAAAGAGAATAGTAGATTGTCAATGGGCTATCATAATCACTATCATATAAAGTGCGATAGAAGTATCTCAATAGAAAGGAAATGGGAGATAATCAATCCCGACATCAATAATCAACTGTCTATATCTATGAAGCCTCTATAGCTATCCTCTAAGAAGGTACCATGACAGGCCATGACTATCACAGTTTAATAAAATAATCAAGAGTAAATGAAAAGATAAACATGTCCCCCGAAAGTAAGGGAGGACTCACCAAGTCTCTGTCTGGAAATCTGTGAACCTCAACGATTAGCCTATTGAAGTCCTCTGTCTACAGAATCTGCATCATAAAATGATGCAGTGCTGAAGGGGCGTTAGTACATGGGATGCACTATATGTAAAATAGGCTAAAGTAAATAATTCGCAATAACAATAGCTCATCAATCACTCTTCCTCAACTCAGAGTAAAGGACAGAATTCTATCCCCTTACTATCCATCAAGACATCATTCAATTACATCAACGTCAGAGTGCTATTAATAGGGAAACCTACCTGGGAGTTTCTATAACCGAGAACTACCACTTATGAACCCGGTGATGATACAACGAAGAGATATCGCTGCCACATCCATTCGGTATGTTGCCGGGGTACAGGATGAGTCTGTCGGGGATCCCAAAAGTAGTCTGTCAAGTCCTTTGTTGAACAAAGGAAACACCTGCTTTCGCTATCGAATCCTCTCCCACGTCGGTCACGTAGTTAATGAGTATAAGTGGGGCTCACTCTTACCCATTTCGGTGCTAATACTCCATCCAGGACTCAATATGCTCATAAGTCTATCAAGGTCTGACTGGTTATACAATCAACCCCCCTCTCAGGCAGGTTCCTCCACTTATCTATCATTCTACCAACTCAAGAAATAAATTCTTTCTTTCAAACTCTTATCTAAAACTCATTTAAACCTCGAGGATATCACTTTCTTCTATTTCAGCCATCGCAGCACTCATTTTAAGACTCAGACTTCATCAATTATCACATTCAAATAATCAAAGCTCTAGACATTATCCCTAAGTTTGTTCTTGCAGTGTTAAATAAGGGGAAATATGCAATTTAGGTAGATAGTCATACAATAATGCATATAATCATTAGATACAAGTATGATGATCATCAATATAGGATAATATATACTAATTAAGGATAATGTTCAAGAAGTAGAGATAATGTTCAAGAAGTTAAGATAATGTTCAAGAAATAAAGATAATGTTCAAGAATTTATTCAAGAATCACTACTCAAGACCCATCAACTAGCAATTTATAACTTAATCTATACATTGGGGCATGTGGAAGAACAATTCTATATTTTTAGGTAGCCTTTACATACCTGAAAAGTTGATATTACCATCGAAGTTTGATGAATACTCGCTTTCTTGGAGAAAATCCTCAATCTTGGTAGTTCTTTTAAAGTGAAAGAACTTGGAAGGACATGGGTTGAAAGAATTTTCTTTGATTCTTGAATTCTTGACTTAGAATCTTTAGAGTTCTTGATGGAGAACCATGATTCTTGAAGAAGGAGAGTCAAAAATCCTTTTCTTGGGATTCTTGAATTTATTTTCTTGAAATCCTAGGTTGTGATTTAAAACCCTATTAGAGATTCATTAATAGATGAAGAAATTCGGGTTGGGTAGATTGAAATTTATGAAGAATAACTTACCTTGAGGAGAAATCTTGAAAGCTAATCCTAACTTGATGACTTTCTTGATGATTCTTGAGCATTTATGTTTAAGAGTGAAGGGAGAGAGTTTTGATTATAAAAACTGATGTTTTATGCGTTTTGGGACCTTATTAGACTCCAAAGATTTTAGGATAAAAGTACCCGTAAAATAAAAGGAAAAAGAAACATCATTGCTTATCCAGTGAGGGTCCGAGTTTGGTCCGCGACGTGCTCTGGGGCGGACCTTTAGACAGCTCTACAGCCCTCCACTAAAATGGTCATAACTTTCTACTCTGAACTTTGATTAAAGAGAAATCAGATGCGTTAGAAATCGAATTCAAATATCTTCAATTTGATTTGTTACTAGTCATCTAACTCATTATACTTTAGAAGATAGGGTCATCTGAAGTTGACCCTTTTATCGACTTATACGAAAACTTGGTTACTAGAAATTCTTTAGACTTGGCTTGATGTCAAGGATCTCTTATAACTCTATCACACCTAATATTTTTTAAACACTTAGGAATTGATCCTAGCATGTATATACAACCTATGAGTCATTGTTTCACCTAACTTTTATAAATCTTATATTGAAATTCAAATGGTAAGAAAGTTTTTAGCTTAACTTCGTATTAGAGGGTTCGTATGACCTTAGATCATCTCCAATTCTATTTCTAAACTAAGAAATTGACTTTAACACTTATACTCAATTAGGAATCATCAATTAAAATCCTATATCATATGAAGGATGACTTAGTCTTAGCTAAAAAATAATTGGGGTGTCATAATGAATATTATGGATTAACATAACTGTGTTTATTAATTAAGTTCAATAAAATATGAATTTAATTAAAAGAGCAAATCCAATTATTTGGGTGCAACAGAACAACTTTAATAGGCCCAACATGCCTTCATCCAAGAGGCCCAACATGGCACCACATGTCAAACATACCAAGTCAAACAAAGAAGTCAATAGGATTATGCCATTGTTAAGATGAGAAGCCCATCCCATTAAAGCCCAATATGTCATGTCACTTAAATTTGATTGGCTGAGAGAAATTCTGATTCTACAATGACTTCTCTATTCTACAACTATATATAAGGGTCCTCATAATTCAGAAATAATATCAAGAATTCTAATAAAAATATAGAGAACACTCATGGATCAAACTCCATAAATTTCTCTTCAAGGTTCAAGAATTCAAATATTCAAGTTCAAGAACAAACTTACAAGTTCTTGAACTCAAGAACAAAGTCAAGCTTCAAGCTCAGGAACAAGATCAAAATCAAGATTCAAGAACAAACTTCAAATTCGAGATAAAGCTCAAAAGCCCTTGATTTACAGTTCAAAAGGCGAATCAGAGGATTCGTAGAGATTGTAACAGTCACATTATTGAAATCAAATACTATAATTGTTATGATATTTTCATTCTTGATTATTATTTTCTTAATGTGAATTTATAGTATATGATTTCAAAATGTGAGTGTTACAATCTCTATCAATCCTCTGATTCTCCTTTTCAAGTGTAAATTCAAAGGGCTCTTGAGCTTGATCTTGAATTTAAAACTTGTTTCTTGAAGTTTGATCTTAAATCTTTCTTCGAATCTTGATCTTGAATCTTGATTTTAATCTTTTGAATTTGTTCTTGAGTTCAAGAGCTTGTAAGCTTGTTCTTGAACATGAATGTTTGAATTCTTGAACTTTGTAGAGAAATTTGTGGCGTTTGATCCACGAGCTTTCTCTACCTTTTTGTTAGAATTCTTGATATCAATTCTGAATTATGAGGATCCTATATATAGTTGTAGAATAGAGGAGTCATGATGGAATCAGGCTTTCTCTCGGCCAATCAGATTTAAGTGACATGGCATATTGGGCTTTAATGAAATGGGCCTGTCATTTTAACACATGACATGATCCTATTGGCTTCTTTGTTTGACTTGGCGTACCACATCATCGGGCACGTAGCATCAAGTGGGCCTCTTGGAAGAAGAGATATTGGGCCCAATAAAGTGGATCATCATTTCTAGTCCAAATAAATAAATTTGGTCTTTTAATTAAATCAATATCCTATTGCACTTAATTAACCCAATTATATTAATCCATAATATTCACTTGAACTTATATATTTTTTGAATTTAATATAATTTGAATCATATTATATAAATTTTATATGATTACAAATGCTCTCTACTTGAAGTCTTGTCGAGATATTTTATCTTTTAAAGATTAGACTTGAAGTATTAACTTAATACTTAATTACAATATTATTTATGGGGAACGTGGACCAATACGTGTTGAACCAACTCAAAACACTTTGATTCACATGATATTTTATTATTGAAATTAAGTGACATCCTCAAGGTTTAATAGGACTCACTTTTGGAAGCATTTAATGCTTAAGTCACTATCTCTTTTCTTTAACTTTATAGTATTAGAACTCCTACGGCTAAAACAAATCTTCCCACCTTTTACTCGAACTAGTGGAGAACCGCTATTGACTATTTCATATTAGGCTAGCATAGCCTATATCTTAATTTGAGTTTGTTTTGGAGAAGGAAAGTCTACCCACGTAACTCTATATAAGGATCTCTTCTTTTAGTTGATGAACAGCGATTCTTTTTTTCTCTGCTCGCAAGATGTTTGAGATCTTGCAATCTTGTGAATTGCGTGTCTGCTTGTGGAGTATTTGTTGCCAGGTAATTTTTTTCATTCCTTTTTTTAATCACATGGATATTCTATATTTCATATGAAAGTTACTAAAAAAGAATTTTTCATATATCTAATTCATCAAGAAATAGTTTCTTTGCTTGATGAATCATCCTTTTATTCTAATCACATGGGTATTTTATATTTCATATGAAAGTGACTATAAAAAATATACATATAACTAATTCATCAATAAATAGTTTCTTTGGTTGATGAATCATCTCCTTTTTTAATCACATGAGTATTTGTATTTCATATGAAAGTGACAAAAAAAAAGAATAAACATATATTTAATTCATCAAGAAATAGTTTCTTTGATTGATGAATCATTCTTTTTTTTTTAAATCACATGTTTCCAAATATTTTGTTTTTATCTTTTTTGTGAAAAGAATAAAATAAAATACTTACAAAGAAAATTAATGATTTGTTTCTTCTGTGAGTAAAGAGTCCATGGTTGTTGTATTTCTTTGTCAACTTTATCCCCAATTTTCTTTTGTTGACTTTAAATTATAGCATCAACCTTTTTTAATCCACTTTGGACAAAAAATTTACACGGTCTGAGTAAAAGGTGTCATATAATCTAAACTAAAGACTTTACACAGTCTAAGACAAAAATTTATGTAATTTTGAAAAAAGACTTTACATTGTCTGAGTCAAAGCTGCCATACAGTTCAAGCTGAAGACTTTACACCGTCTAAGGCAAAAAATTTATACAATTTTGGCAAAGACTTTACACTATCTGAGTCAAAGCCGCCATACAGTCCAATCTAAATACTTTACAGCATCTAATGCAAAGACTTTACATAATTTTGACAAAGACTTTACACTGTCTGAGTCAAAGGCACCATACAGTCCAAGCTAAAGACTTTACACTGTCTAAGGTAAAAACTTTACACAATTTTGGTAAAGACTTTACACTGTCTGAGTGAAAGGAATCACATGGTCCCAGCTAAAGACTTTACAATGTCTAAGGAAAATACTTTACATAATTTTGGCAAAGGCTTTACACTGTCTGAGTCAAAGGTGCCACATGGTCCCAACTAAAGACTTTACACCATCTAAGGCAAAGACTTTACATGCAAAGACTTTACACTGTCTGAGTCAAAGGTGACATACAGTCCAAGTTAAAAATTTTACACCGTCTAAGGCAAAGACTTTATACAATTTTTGCAAAGACTTTACATTGTTTAAATCAAAGGGGTCATATAGTCCAAGCCAAAGACTTTACACCATTTAAGACAAAGACTTTACATAATTTTGGCGAAGACTTTACATTGTCTGAGTCAAAGGCACCATATTGTCTAAGCTAAAGGCTTCACACTGTCTAATGCAAAGACTTTCCATAATTTGTCTAAGGATTTATATTTCTCAGACTATGTATATTTTTTTTCCTTTTTTAAAAATCTGAGTTCATAACCATGATTATTGAGTTACTAGATTAAGTGCTAATAAGATTTTTTTTGTAGTTCGAATTATGGTTTACTTTAGAGATTTAAAGTCATATTCTTCTAAGTAGCGATACCTTGTAATATCGGACCATAAAGGTAGTAAGATGGAGACTAAATTACTTGTAGGTACTCCATTAGGTGGACTGTATGCTGCTCTATGGCCGGCTCTAGTGGACCTCCCTGATTTAGATAATCGGACTCTCGAACGTAACTGTTGTCCTCCAAAGACTTGGGAACTTTGCTCTCCTAATCACCATGTTAGAAATATTGCCAGTTCTCTAGCATTTTTAGGGCACCGAATCATAAATGGAGAGACTTGATAGAATGATATACTTTCACGTTTGACAGAGAGTTTCATTACATTCCATGTTATTGGGAATGGGACGAAGATATCCTTAGCAAGAGTCACCAAACATTGAAGGATACAAATATTAATGATGTTATATATGGTTCACCTTTTACTTACGATCGTTACGCTAACATCATGCGATCATGTGAAGCATGGTGTCCTATTACCAATACATTGCTCATCTCAGTTGGAGAAGTATCTATGTCACTCTGGGACTTACATGCAATTGGTGGTCTACCCATAATCGAAAGTATTTATAAGGAAGTCATTTCAAACGCTACGGAACTGACAGTTGAACTTGACAAAGGAAAAAGGTTTCTCCCACTATCCTGTGAGAATTTATTTGATGTTTTTCATCAGTTATGAGTAGCCAATAAGAGCGACCTGGATGTTTCTGTGGAACAATTGGTAAAGTTTTGGTGCAAAAAGGACATAAAATACAAGCATCTCCCTCTAAGAAAAGAAAAAACTCTAATGGTTTTAAAGTGTCGCATAATCCAAATGAAATAATTAATGAGCATATCAATTGGTCTTCTACTGAAGAATCTTTGTTTCGTAAATTTAGGGTTAGGGACTAGAATGCAGAGGAAACATATTTGGCAGCATTTCTATCTTTTGACGATGTGCATTCGTGCTTCCTACAGAAAAGTATGGCTTTATTCGACCAGGCAGCTTTAGGATTGCCTATCAACTAGCATGCAGATGAAGAGTTAGCCTTGCAGTCCCGATCTTGGCAAGTATCTACAGAGGTTTGAACATAATTTCACAATATTCGCAGCTTGATACTATCCACACTTGCTTTTCAATCCATTATGTTTACGGTTGGTTGGCCCATTACTTTAAGACTCACTATCCATTACCAAATAGATCGAAAGATCCATTTATGACCGCTTATTCTGGCGAAGGTGCTGCGAGCTACTATGAAAAAGCGGAGACATGAATGCGTATACATAGGGAGGAACTTTCGTCTGGGATGGAACATTGCTAAACAGACCTCAGGCATACCTGTACCGTGATGATGACACATAAAAAAAGTATCAATCAAATTTCTTCTTGACCATTTGTTCAAGCTATCTTACTCTAAAGGATGAGTTGTCTTCATTATTGAGTCTTATAGTCCTCATAAACTTAGCAGTCATTTTGGATTTTTTCAGCATGTTCCTGGTAGATTGGATCATGACTTCCGAGAGGCTTCATTAGTTGAGGGATTAAGACTTGCACGAATTTGTGTATTGACTAAATCCAAGGCAAAGGCAATATTTCCTCCCTATGAGTCCAATCTAACGAAATTTTTTTCACAAAATTATCAGTCTTGGTGGGACAAGGTGTATGGTAACTTTCTAGAAAAACACGTGTAATTTTTAATAAATGATGTTTCTCTTTCTACTGATGTCATTCAAAATGATGAAGAGGTCTTAATACTGAGTGAAACTCCTATTCTAAAGTCCAAAGTTGTCATTTCGGATGAAGCTGACAGACCCTCTCATCATTCTCCTCTTAAGAGACTGTCTCAAGATAAGAGTGCTAGTACCAAAAGCGATGAGTGTTGGAAGAGGTTAAGACGACCTTCAGACACGCAACAAGACACTAATTTACATGTGGTGGAGATTGTTGAGGATAATATTAGTTCTTCAAGGACTTTGACATCCGTCAAAGAGGTGATGCTTTTAACTTCACCATTATCCTGTGGTACCCTATTAGGTCGCTAATTTTTATCTTCCTTTTTTTTTTTTGAGAAAACAACATTAATGTGTTGGTAGTTTCTGAAAGACAAGGTAGTAATGAATCTGAAGAGGGACCAAATTAAAGAAAATCATCTTCAGCACTTAAGTCGAAACAAGAAGCTACTTCTTCTTCTCATGGAAAAACTACAAGCCACCCAGAGTTCAATGCTTGCGGACAACCATTAATATCCATGTCCATTTTTTATGGAAGAAAGGTCGTCTCGGAGCTTTGAATGAATTTCGTCAAGGAAGCGTGGGCTAAGATACATTCTAAACTCATTGTCCTTACTGCAAAACGTGCTTCTTCAATTGAGGATAAGGTCCAAGTAATTCTCGAGGACATAGATAAAATGGGCATGGACATTTCTCCTTTGAAGAACTTATTGGCTTCCTTCTTTTCACTTGCCACCTCTTATCACCAAGCACGACCGTCTATACTGATAAAATTGTAGAGCTTGAAAAGTCTGAGCCTTATGTAAAGCCAAGGAAGATGTTTCTTTTGTTTTGAACAAAAAGAGTGAAAAATCCAAGGAATTATCTGCTACTCTTCAGTCCCTCAAGGAGACAAAGAAATAGGTGATAGAGTTAAAGGCTCGTCGAGATGCTATCAAGAAAGAAAGTTGAAGATGTTGAATCTAAAGTTTAAACAGTTGAACAGAAGTACAACAAATATGTCGATGCTTCCCTAGCAACCTCAACTGCCTCGAATAAGGTAGAAGAGAAGAAGGAGGTCTTAGAAGCCTCTTTTCAAGAATTAGCCAATTATAAACTATGTTTAGATTAGCCTATAGAAACATGTTTTCCTTCAAACTTTATGCTTTACCTTTTTATTTTTTGATTGCTTAGTAGATGTCCTCCTTCTTTTTGCTATCAATAGCAAAGAAATCTTTTGATTGCTTTAAATTGCATATTTTCTTCAATGCTTCTTTTATGCTTTACTTCAAGGTTCATTTATTCACATTGATGCATTGAAAGGCTAAAATGGTGATATTTTTGCCCCTTAACAAAAGGGCTCTCAAGACTATAAACTGTAAAAAGAAAATTCTCATCTAAAAGTTACGAATTTGTACAGGTACTTCTTTAAAGCCAACTCAAATTCTACCTTGCTCGAGCCTCTCTGACTTGCAATGCACTTTTTAGGAAAATACCATGATGCTTCACTCCCTTTCCTTTTTTGCTTAGACTTATGAGAATGAACTTAGGATGTAGCTCTATGTACTTACAAATCTCAATGAAAAGGATCAAAAGGGAATATGTAGTTTTGGCACTCATGCGAACTTGGGGAACATGAGAACTTCAACCTGCAAATTTGATTAAAGTTGAATGTCATCGAAGAAACTCCCATTCTATAGGGCTTTGCCCCCATAAGGAATCAAGTAAGGACATATAGTTTTTAACACTCGTGCAACTGAACTTAGAATATAATTCCAAGTGCCTACGTACCTCAATGAAGAGGATCAAGTCACAACATAGTTCTGGGGGGTGTTTTTCTTTTGTTAGGGTGCCGTACATAGTGTATACTCTTGCAGTCAAGGAGTACAATGCATTTTTATACACAAATTTCAAAGAGCATAATTTTCATCAGGGATAATACCTCTTAAGGAATTTCGCATTGATAGGACCGATCCATGTGGCATCTGTGTCAACAAGCTTGTAAGCACCATTTGAGTATACTTCTTGTACTACATATGGTCCATCCCACTTCGAGGTGAATTTCTCTAGATTTATGTGAAGTGATAATAGGCCTCATTACTATTAGAACTTGGTCTCCAACTTGAAAACACCTCGAGTGAACCTTTTTGTTGAAAGCACGAGACAAACGAGCTTGATAATATTCAAGATTTTGTTGGGCTTCTAAGCTCTTTTCATCAAGTGCTTCAAACTCGGCAAGATGTAGTTGAGCATTTTCTTCCTCAGTAAGCCCTTCTTATATAGCCAGTCTTAAGAATGATATTTGATGCTCAAGCGGCAAGACCGCTTCAACTCTAAAAGCAAGTGAATATGGGGTTGCTTAAGTCGATATATGATATGTCATCCTGTACGCCCACAAGGCTTCTTCCATTCTTTCGTACCAGTCTTGTTTGGACTTAGAGACCACTTCCTTTAAAAGATTGCATAGAGTCTTCTTGAATGCTTCGGCCAGACTATTGGCGCCAGCATGATACATTGAAGATTTCCACTGCATGAAGCTAAAAAGATTGCAAATCTTATTTATCAAGTTGTTATCGAATGGCTTGTCGTTATCCATTTTTATGTATCGTGGAATATCAAATAGGTAAACAATGTTTACTCAAATGAAGTTTTAACATTCTCTTTCTTGACTTCATTAAGAGCTACCACTTCGGCCCATTTTGAGAAGTAACCTGTCACAGCCAAGATGTACAAGTGCCCACCAGAAGATTTTGGCAGTGGTCTAATCCCCAAGCATTGAACGATCAAGATGCAATAGTCGGGCGTAAAACTTCAGGCGTTGATGTGTGAAGTTTTCATAGAATTGACAAGCGTTGCATCTTCGATCATAATCCAAGCAATCTTTTATCATGGTTGGCCAATAATACTACCATTCCTTTTATGTGAAAGAGGAGATTTGGTCCAACCTGATGTGTCCACATACTCCTGAATGTGCCTCTTGCAACACTTAAGTTGCTTCTTCCTCTCCCAAACACCGCTAGAGTATTCCCTCAAATGATCTCCTATACAATATACCTTTGTAGTAGAGAAAACGAGATGCCTGACGACGAATGTCAGTCCTTCTTTGAGCATCTTCTGGAAGTATCCCATAACATAAATAGTCAATGATAGCTTGTTGCCAGTCCTCTTTATTGGTTTCGAAAACTGCGATAACATGCTCAAGCTTATTCTCCATATATTCGTCTTCATCCAATGGTGGTACTACCCATTTTTGGCAGATAGTAACTTGCTTTGATCAAAAAGAGTCAGATTTGATGTTAGAACAAAAAAGACATCGACTGTTTTATTTTTCTTTCTTGGCACATGTTAGAGGTCACATCTCTAAGCTATCCTATCAACTTTTGGGCATAATAGTGATAAGAGCGGAACTCAAGCTTCTTGACCTCATAGGTTCCCAAGAGTTATTTAATCACCAAGAATTTGTAACTACAATTGCTTCATGTCAACGTCTATTTCAAGTCCAAGTATTAGTGCTTGAAATTCTGCAACATTATTGGAGCAACGTTGTTTCAATATGAAGGAGAATGGTAAGACTTCTCCTTGTGAAGTGACAAACACTATGCCTGCACTAGCTCCACCAAGATGCACAACCCCATCAAAGTACATTTTTCAAGGAGGTTGAATTTCAATGTCCAATGCATCTACATGAGGAAGCTCATCAGTTAATTCCTAATCATCTAGTATAGGATGGTCCCAAAAAGTCAGCTAATGTTTGTCCCTTCATAGCCTTTTGAGGGATGACACAATCTCAAATTGTTGGAACTGAAGGTACCACTTCGCTACTCGATTACTAAGGATTGGTTTCGACATAAAAATTTTGATGGGATTTTCTCTAGAAGCTAGATGGATAGTATGAGCATGAAAATAGTGATTCATCTTTTTTGAATTGAAAAGACCAATGCCAAATACAACTTCCCGATTAGTGAATAATTCATCTCATTTGTTGTCATCATTCTGCTTAAGTAATAAAGGAAATTTTCTTTGCCTTCATTATTTTCTTGAGCTAGTAAGGCTCCCATATACCTTTATTGTGCCGAAATGTAAAGTATCTATTTAGGTATAGGAGCTGCTAACACTGGATGTTTCACCAGATATGTTTTGATACTTTCAAAGGCTTTGCTATATACTTGGTTGCAGTTGAAAGGGAGACCTTTCTTCATGAGATGACTGAATAGTTGGCATCTTCCAGCTTGATTCGAGATGAACCTTCTCAAGTAGGCTAATTTTCCCTGGAGACTTTTCAACTCCTAAATGTTTCGATGCTCGGGCATCCTCAAAATTGCATCAACTTTGGCTTGATCAATCTCGATTCCTCGATGCCATACAATGAAGCCAAGAAAATTTCTAGAAGAAACCTCAAAGATATACTTTAATGGATTCATCCTCAGCTGATATCTCCGAAGCAACTCAGACACCATTCTCAGGCCTTTTAAATGGTCGCTCTTTCTTTTTGACGTCGCACCAAGCCATCAACATAACACTCAATATTTTTGTGGAGTAAATTATCAAATATATTTTGCATAGCCCTTTGACCAACATTCTTCAAACTAAAGGACATCACCTTCTAACAATAAATGCCTTTAGGTGTATGGAATGCCGTGAGTTCTTCACCTTTGGTGACATGCAAATTTGGTTATAGCCAGAAGCACCATCCATCAATGACATTGCCTCATAACCAGTTGTAGCATCAATCATTAGCTTTGGAATAGATAGTGGGAATTCATCTTTAGGGCATGCATTGTTGAGGTCTCTAAAGTCAACACAAATTCGAATTTGGCCATTTTTCATCCTTACAGGGACAATGCTTGAAATTCACGTGAGGTATTTAACTTCACGGATGAAGCCTGCCTTAATGAGTTGGTTAACTTCTTTCTCGATCAATGGAACCAAGTTTGGCCTAAAATGCCTTTGAGCCTGTTTGACAAGATGAGCGCGTGCTTGACTGTCTATTAATGGATTGTTATTTTGGGATTTAAACCAGGCATTTCTTTATAGCTCCAAAAGAAGACATCCCTATATTCTTTGAGTATGTTCACATAAGATATTTCTTCACCAGCTTCTAAGAAAGCACTCAAGTAAGTTGGCCTTGGGTCTTCATCAGTGCCAAGGTTAGCTTTTTTAAGGGATTGATCATGGTCTTCACTCCTTCTTTAAATTCTGGTGGAGCATCTCCAGCATCCTCATCTTCCCGTGGATCATTGTCATTGATAGATATATGATTGAACCAAGCAATACCTCCCAACACTTCATCAATTTTCAGTTGACATAAGGAAACGTTCTTAATCTAAGTTGTGACAAGACATGAGGAGCCTACACTTTCTTCATCTTGCTTGTGTTCTTTGGTGTAAACCACAATGTGAACCTTTGGCTTTAGTACCTCTTTACATGAAACTACAAGTTTCACTTGTCGCTTCATCCTAGAAGGAACTACGCTTGCAAAACCCTTTTGGATCATAGGTGAAGAAAGTGTTATTACTCTTAGGTAACTTCTTCGATGCTTATTATTCTTCTTCTTCGATGGACCTAATCTCTCAAACACAGAAGTTCTTTTAGTAGGTTTTCCAGGTCGATCAAAGATAGAAATTCGTTTATTAGAAGAAGCAGACTCATCTTCTATAGTGATATAGTTATTTCTTACCCTTCCTATGGAGATATGCACCAGTGATGGTTGGCTATAACCTAAACCTTCATGTGCTTGCTTAATTGTACCCTCCGATGAGAGTTTGCCTAGTCTAGACGGCTTATTAGGGTTATAACTAGCCTTTGCACGTAACTTATAAGCATTTGAATCAAAGGCTTATGTACGTTTTGTAGGGAATGGTGTATCTTGTGGCAGATTTTGAGCCAAACAATTTCCTAACAACTTTGAAGACAAGCTTATCGCATTGATCCATTTGATAGGAAGAGTTAATGCTCCTAATATATTCCCTCGTACATCAGATGACTGACCCTCCTCTCTATTCACCTTTGGGACATAACGGAGTGTAGATGCTGGCTTACTTTCGAGGGTATGGTCTTCCCCTTATTTGGACAAGTACTACGCTTCCCAGTTTCAACTTTTGCCCTTTCAATGGCCATATTAGTTGCTTCACCTTTACGCTTATCAGACTTGGTCGATATGACGCCATCAAGCTTTACCCCTTTCACAACATAACTTTTCAAATAGAACCTTGCATCGGCAAAATATGACTCCACTTTAGTGAAAGGATTATTGTAGGTAACTATTTTCCTTTCAATTTTATGTTCGAGGTACTTCAGACATTGATAATGAGAAGATGAGACAATTTTGTTCTCATGCACCCAAGGCTTTCCCAACAATATATTATATAAAGTCTTTGGATCAATCATATACATCCATGCACTTGATCGCAAGCCGTCCATATGAATTTCTAGCTTAATTGACCCTATAGACCTCTTCCCCCTTGATTGAATCCTTGTATCAGCAAATGGCTTTCGCTAAGCTCTTTAGTTGTGATTCCAAGCTCTTTCAACGTGTGGATGGGTAGAATGTTGAACCCATAACCTTCTCTATCAAAATTCTATTTATCCTCTTCTCTAGCACATGACCCACTATGTACAAAGGACGATTGTGTAGAGTTTCACCAAATAGAAGATCATTGCCTGTGAATGTGATCTGTGTCATATGCATGTACTTCTTGAAAAGGGGGTTTTGTAGGCTTTTTAGAAGATGATAAAGATGTTTTTGACGTGATTTCGCCCACCACTTCATCTTTGTTAATAGGAGACACCTTTGATGAATCTTCATTCATTATTTCTCCCTTCTCAGTACTGAAACATGAAGCCTCAACATTGTCTTGAGTGGCCTCCACACAAAACTAATTTTGGTAAGAATTCCCCCAAGTAACAGGACATCGAGGTTTCTGGTGGTGATGCATTTCCACCTATGCCCCCTTTGGATACCTGACCAACTTCTGCTTCTTTAATCTCTTCACTACCCTTTGTATGATTGGTTGTTCAAGTGATCCTTCCTGTGGACTTATCTTGTTGCGTCTCCATCTAGTCACGAGAATCCAACCTTCATCATCAGTATCAATTTGGGATATTTTTTTGCTCTATTGGCCCTTCTTCTTCTGGTGGACATATTTGGACTGGGTCAAGCGAGCCAAACATGATAGAGATTTGATTAGAGATTACCTTTCCATCATCAAGGACAATCTTCTTTTCATTAATCAATTGGATAACCTTGTCCTTGAAGACAAAACACTTTTCAAAAGGGTGACTTACAAGTCTATGATACTAGCAATAATTCAGGTCATCAGTCTTCCCAGCTTCATCGGGTCTTTTTATCTATAGAAACTCAATGAGATTTAGCTCAACCAATTCCTCAAAAAATTTAAGAACATTAAAATCTAGAAAAAGGTATTCCTTTTCTTGCATCTCTCTCAAGGTTAGCTTTCGATTTGGATGCCCTTGAAAAGTCATCTTTACACTTTGCTTCCTACTCTCTTTCATAGTAAACTTCATAAGCGACATATTGACATTCATGGATTCTTTGTTATCATTCCTAGGAGCAAATTTGCTCCATTTCTTGGGTTCCTTTCCTTTGCGAGGATCGTGAACAAGCATGCCATTTTTTTCAGCAGAAGACATGCTCAACTCCATATCATGAGCATGCGTCGTTAGATCTTTAAAAGACTTAGGTTTGATCCCTTGTAGGATGTACAGAAGCCCACAGTGCATCCCTTGAATACAAATTTCTATAGAAGAAGCTTCAGTAAGTTTATCTTTGCAATTAAAGCTCACGTTCCTCTATCGATTTATGAAGTCGATGATAGTTTCATCCTTTATTTGGCGAGTATTTGTGAGTTATACCATGCTCACTGTGCGCCTTATGCTATAGAAGCAATTAAGAAACTCATGCTCCAATTGCTCTCAACTGTTAATTGAATGAGGCTCAAAATCTGTGTACCAGTCAAAGGTATTTCCTCTCAAGGAGCAAATGAAGTTTTTGATGAGATAGTCTTCATAGGTTCCAATATTATTACATGTCTCCACAAAGTGTGCAACATGCTGCTTTGGATTTCCTTTTCCTTCGAACTACTGAAATTTAGGGGGTTGATAACCGACAAGCATTTTGATGTTATCAATCCTTGCAATGTAAGACTTAGCATACATATGGGAAGACCTTGAGGATACCTCATACTTGTCATTAATGGTCCATTCAATGAACTCCTTTAATTGATCAAGTGGGATCATTCCTTCGGCAGAAACTGGCAGCTCCTTGATAGTCAGTGCTTGCTTCACAGAATTTTCAGTCTCTTGAATCTCAATACCCTTCCTAGGTACATGGCTAGATTCCCTATCTGGTAAGCCGTCCACCTTGTCCATCAACTTATCGATGTGAGACTCTTGGTGTTGCACATGCCTAGTCAATCCTTCAATCATCTTTACTAGATTTGCAAGTTGTTCCTCCGTAGATGAAGCATTAGTTGTCATCGCTTGCATGACTGTTGGAGGCATTGAAGATTAGCATGGATTATTGTGGAAGTTGATCTTCAGAGGGCTCACATTACATGATGCATATGGAGGAGATTCATTGGATGAGCCTTGGCGTTTCTTTACCATAGAGTTCTTAGAACCAGAGTCCTCAAATAGAGCCAAAGTTTTCTTATCTTTTCAGCAACACTACTTCTTTCTTCTGAAGCATTTGTAGAGGACTTCGCTCCCTTTGGGGTTGAAGATCAAAAATCAAGTGTTCGTGCGGACGACACTCGCAATGTTTATTGTCCCAGCACAGTAGCTTTGATTCTTATAACAGCTCCAATGCTTCCAAAAGTGACACCCAGGATTCCCTTTACTTCAATAGAGAAATTGAAATCAGTAGCCTTGGAGGATATTAATTAGGAAATCTTCTTGGAAGCCATATCAATGTTCTTTGATTCTTGAAAGTTGAGATTAGAGGTAGAGATTGTCCCACTGAGCGTGTCAGAATTTTTAGATGATAAAATTTGTGTTGAGAAAATAATAATCAAGAACAAAAATATCGCAATAAATTTATAGTATGTGATTTCAATATGTGAGGGTTACAATCTCTAGGAATCCTCTGATTCGCCTTTTCAAGAGTAAATTCAAGGGGCTCTTGAGCTTGATTGTGAATTTGAAACTTGTTTCTTGAACTTTGATCTTGAATCTTGATTCGGACCTTGATCTTGAATCTTGATTTTGATTTTATTCTTGAGCTTGAAGCTTGAATTTGTTCTTGAGTTTGTTCTTGAGTTCAAGAGCTTGTAAGCTTGTTCTTGAACTTGAATATTTAAATTCTTGAACTTTGTAGAGAAACTTGCGGCGTTTGATCCATGTTCTTTCTATATCTTTTTGTTAGAATTCTTGATATCACTTATGAATTATGAGGACCCCTACATATAGTTGTAGAATAGAGAAGTCATGATGGAATCAGACTTTCTCATGGCCAATCAGATTGTAGTGACATGGCATATTAGGCTTTAATGAAATGGGTCTGTCATTTTGACACATGACATGATCCTATTGACTTCTTTGTTTGACTTGGCATGCCACATCATTTGACATGACATGCAATATCATTTGACACGTGGCATCAGGTAAGCCTCTTGGATGAAGGGATATTGGGCCCAATAAAGTGGATCAGTCCAAATAAATAAATTTGGGCTTTTAATTAAATCCATATCTTATTGGACTTAATTAACCAATTATACTAATCATAATATTCGCTTGGACTAATATAATTTTTGAATTTAATATAATTTGAATTATATTATAAAATTTATATTTTAGTAAATTGTATATGATTACAATAATAAACAATAGACAACGATAGATATCAAAAACAAGAATTAGAATAATATTTTTCACCAAAAGATTCTTATTTAAATTGTACAAAGTAGTGTATTAAATTGCTTAAAAATGACTCAAAATGTGCCTTATGTGATTTGTTAAAATCATGCTTATGGATATTGTAAGGGTATAAGGTTGAGGAGGTTAAGAGTATTGTTCTTATGATGAGTATAGATAGAGCAATTGGGCTTATGATATCCTAGTGAATTTCTTTGAAGAGTGTAGAAAAGACATGTATGGAGAGTGGCTAACCGAGTTGTTTAATGCCACTTTTTAAATGGAAAAGATGCGTGAAAAATGGAGATTGCTCAGATTGATTTTCTTGTAAAAGAATTAAGGGTGACATTCAAAACTACAACACACCTACAGCGATATCAAGTTGTTACAGCAGCCGTATCAAAATTTAGAATTTGCAAAATGCAAATTCCAGAATGTACTCCGCGACACTGGCACGACGCGCCAGTGTGTATTTTTGAGCATTTTTCTGTTAGCGGGTCCAAGGCTTTGGGTCTTGGGCCCAAACGTCCCCATGCGTGAAAATACCTATACTTAGCTTTATTTCACCCTCATATTATCCTTAACATTACCCAATATCCTCTCAAACACTTAGACTCATATTTTACCCTAAATTCAAGTCCCAAAACTTAAGACCAATTTTAAGGATTTCATTAAGGTTCCCTTCAAGTTTGAAGTCTTAATTTTAATCTTCACCAAGTTCATCTCTAAGCTAAGGTATGTGAGTTTCTTTCATGGATTCCTTTCACCCATGATACCTGAGCCTCCTTTTACTCAAATATGCATGATTTAAAGTTGATTTACAAATGGGTCTTTCTTATTATGAAATTCACTGCATACTATCTTAAAGCTATGTAAAGTTGTGACTGTTTTGTTATGTTTTGAGCTATAAATCTTTGATCTATTGTAAGATTTGATGAGGAGTTTTGACGTATATTGCTAGAGAGTGTTGCAAGGTGTTGATTGATGATTTTAAAATGGATTTTCTTGCATGATTTTATCTCTACATTTCATGATTTTATACTAGTATTGCACACCCTCTAAGTGTTTAATAAAATGTCCGGATGCGGTTTCTTGAGGAGTTGAAGGTCCAAAGCATGAGATATAATATGAATGACTATATGATGATGAAATGAGGTTATGTATATGATATATTTTATGTAAAGTATTACATTAGCCCATGCCCAATCCTGGGGAACTAAGAACACGGATAACCTAGATAGTGGTTTGTACTCATCAACTTAAGGAAGAGTTTGTACTTCTCCACCTGGTGATAGGTGGCATCATCACTAATCTAGATGACGATTTGTACTCATCAACCTAGGAAAGGGTTTGTACTCCTCCACCTTGGTGATGGGGCTACATTATCACCAACCTAGATGAGGGTTCGTACTCATCCACTTAAGTGATGGGGCAACATCATCACTAACCTACCAACGGGTTGTACATTTGGAAATCAAGCTTGGTCTATTCTACACATATGATATCCTATATGAGCATGAGCTACTTAAGTATGTTTTACTTATGCATTGATCATACATGTCATATTGTTATATTATGCTTATTCCCTATTGTTATGCATTTTGATTATGATGTCTATCTCTTGTTGTATTGCATCCTACATACTTAGCACATTTAAACGTACTGACGCATACTCTTGCCTATATGATATCACCATGTAAGAATCGGAGCCCAAGTTGATCATCCCTCTCCCCCCACATGGCTAGTCAGTACTACTCAAGCTAGTTGGTGAGTCCTCCACTTCGGGGACCTTAGTCTATGTTTCTCTTATTATGTATTGAGACATTCTCCTTAATGTTCTATTTTGACTATGAGGGTGAGCCCGGTTGCTTTATCTTGGCCCCCACTCTTATCTATGTAGTAGAGGTGTTGTTGGACATGCTATGTATCTATGTTATGAGCCTTGACTCTTTTGTCTCTTGGTGTTGTTGATATGAAAGCTTTCCCTTAGTCCCTTGCCCCTAATCTCGAATCTTCTATGTTGTTTACCTACTTCCGCAACTAAGGATATGTGACAATATGCTAAGAGGCTTGTTTGGGGTCCCTTCGGGTTTCTCATTCGCCAGTTACGTCTAGGCCCTAGGCTTGGGACGTGACAAAGATGGTATCAGAGCACTAGGTTGATGATCCTCAGAGTCCAACATACAGCATTGATTAGAGTCTTATTCATGGTTGTGTTTGCACCACAAATATGAGTTGGAGGCTATGAGACATTTGAGGAAATATTTCACTTCTTCCTAATCTATGTTGTGCGATAGAGTTAGATCTCCTAGGGCTTATTACTAATCCCTAACGGTTACATTACAGGATATGTCTCAATCTACTCAGGACAGTGCTATGATGAATGCGGAGATTTGCAATGCTCTATGGAAAGTAGCCAAAGCGATGGAAAATTGGAAACTCACCTCGATCAACAAGTGGGTGCTCCCGAGACTTCTAGTGGTGAGAGGAGAGGTAGTAAGGCCAAGAAGTCCTATAATGTGGGTAAGTTCCAAAGTCTCAAATGTAGAGGTGGTGGTGGTGTGATACCATATGCTAGGTGCCCAAAATGTGGTAAAGGCCACCATGGCCCACGCTTGAAAAGTACTAATACTTGTTATGATTGTGGGGAGATGGGTCATACGAAGAAAGAGTGTCCTCATAAGCGTAAAAGGGGTAAAAGAGGTGATGAGGGGGTGGTAAGGAAGACCAATGCTTGTTATGGATGTAATGAAGTGGGTCATAAGCTAGTGGATTGTCCATTTGTTCGAGAGAAGTGTAAGGGTGGTCGATTTTTGGATCGAGGGGTCATATTGATCAAGTGGCTTAAGGAGGGGATGAAATGCCCAATGTTATTACCGGTAAGTTGATGTTTCCTTGGTTTTGTTGTGCATGCATTGATAGGCCCGGTGTGCCACTACTTCTCTATTCTTGTTTGTTGCTAGTGAGGCTTCTTGTGTGCCCAAGTTGTTGTGTGGGCCTTTGGTTTCTATTATATTGTTGAGTATATTATTGCTAGAAGGTTAATAGGTATTAATCCGGGTTTGTATTGGATTAGGCCTTGCTTTGTGGCTTGTTGGAGTTGGTATGTGGATTTTGATGACAATATAGGGAAGGAATAGTTGCATGCATGTTGTGTCTTCATGGATGGTGGGACTCATAGAATTATATCCCGAATTCCTTATAAGCTTGTTTTTGAGTGGGAGATTGTTAAATAGAAGCAAGGGAGGTAGGTTCATTTCTTTTCATAAGGTGCAATTAGTCTATAAGGGGTTGCATTTATCATCTTGTGAGAATTGGAGGTATTAATCCTAAGTTGTTTTGTTAGTAGAATTGTTGTTAGTGGTAGGTGAGGCCTTGAATGTCCTTTTCGGCATTTCGGATTTGGGGTTATGTCCATTGGTTTGACTAGTACACCGGTTATGCCTATAAGTCTTATGAGTAAGATCTTTAGTCCTTACTCTAATAGGTTTATGGTGGCTTTGGTGATAATATAATGGTTTGTGTTCCCTAATGAGGTAGTGCATGTGAGTCATTTGAGGGTAGTACTACAAAGTTTAAAAAAGAAGGTTGGATGCTAAATAGGAGGAGTGAGAGTTTGGTTGTAACAAGTTGTCTTCCTAGGTCGTGTGGTGCCCGGTGATGGTATTAAGGTGGACCCTAGTAAGATGAAGGTGATTAGAGATTAGCCTAGACCTTGACTTCATTGGACATTAGGAGCTTCTTGGGGTTTAGTGGACTATTACCAGAGTTTGTGAATGAGTTCTCTTCTAATGTATCTCATATGACTTAGTTGACCCTATGTAAGGCTAATGTTGTGACCGACTTGTTGAGTGGGGTGATTTGATAGGTCCAACAATTGATATTTCTTGTGTTATTCCTTTGTTCTAGTAGGATTCATGTGTATGAGGGTTGATCCTTGATTCCTTCCAATCAAGGAGATCCAAAACTATTTTCAAGAAAACCTACATGGATTTTGCTTACTTTTATTTGGGGTTTTGAATATTATGACTCCTAAAATTCTATTGATACATGGGTAGTGCTTATTTAATAATTTTAATGTGATTTAAACCATTATATGAAGATTTACTTTGGGCTTATGAAATTATAAGTATGTATATTCCCTATTTGAATTATTTATGCATGAGAGATTACACTATGGATTAAATGTGGAATTAATTATGTTTTCACTTCAATTTCGTATTATATATATTGATTTTTGATTCATTGTTAATTACTCATTCCATGCCCTCATTGATCATAGCATATGAATTCATGTACATGGATTATTTTGAAAAATTATGTTATGGGTTAAGCCCAATTTCGTTTTATATTATGATTTTGACAAAATGCTGGTTATGACAATATTGTGATCACACATATGTCTTTAGTTTTTGTCTCTTTGAGCATTTTGGATTCTTTCACCATTTTGTATATGAATGGCCTATTCCTATGTATGAGTATTATGACTATGAAATTATAATTTTGGCATTTGAGCCTAAGTATAAATTATTATGAATGGTGTTTGGCTTTTAAGCCCAATTGTGCAGTGAATTGATTTGAAAAAATGAATATTGCCTCTTTGATAGTATGTATATGTATTCTTGTGGGATGACGACTTAGCACCGATGAATTGATGGGGGGTCTATAAGGGTTGCCCCATGTTCTTGTTGCATAGAGCCTTGTCTTGTGGTCTTGGTTGAACTTAGCTTGAAAGGTTGGAGGTCTTGTGGTAGTTTGTGCTACTTGCATAGCATGCTTCCAATGAATGTAGAACCCGTAAGGTTAAAATATGAGATTTAAGGATGGTCGATCTATTTGGTCAACTACAATGGGTTAGTCACTTCTCTAAGGTTGATTTGAGGTTTGGGTTTTGTTCTCAAGTGTGGAAGAGGGTAGGTGATATCCCTAAGTGCCCTTTTGAACTAGGAATGAGCATTTTGATCATTGGTGGAGTTCTTAGGTGGGCTTGTGCACTGGTTGTGTCTATTGGGTTTCATGAATAGGGTCTTAAAACCCTACCTCAGTATGTTTGGGGTGGTCTCTAGTGATGAAGTATTGATTTGTTTAGAGCTTGTGAATCACTTGGGGTTAGTGTTGTAATCCTTGGGGAATGAGAGGTTGTTTGCTAAATATGACAGGTGTGGATTGTGGGCAGCAAGAAGGTGGTTAGAATTCTTTAAGGATTATGAAATGAGTATGCATTATTTTTCCACCAGTAAGGCTAATGTTGTGGTCGGTGCTCTAGGTAGTCTAGCTTGTGTTGTTGATGGTGGCAAGGAGGAGACTAGTGGGGTCCATCGATTGGTTAGATTGGAAGTTAAGTTGATGGAAGTTGAGCATGGTGGTGTAGCATTCTTGATGATTCCAAATATTCTTTGGTTAAGAGGTCTAGATTAAGCAAGGCCTTGATTCCACCTTATTAGAGTTGGAAGTTTTGGGTGGAAAGATGGTAGAGTGGAGGTAGTCTCCCAAGGGAGAGATAGTAGTTCATGCCAACAAATAGGATGGGTGTGGTTAAGGTTGACAAATGCGTTATGGTTGTGAATCCTTATAGGATGAAGAGAGAAGTTGGTAAGGTTGCGTAAGTTTGGGGGTTGCTTATGGATAGGGGTTTGGTTAGTTCGGTTCCTCATGCTTCTAGGTTGATGGGATGTGTTGGTGACTCTAGTGATATAGCACTCTTTGAAATTATGAATGATATGGAGGACAAGTTGGCTTAGGAAAGGTCCCAATGGAGGTGTTGGGTGGATGAGAGGAGAATTTGATTATTGAGGATGTGGTGTTCATTAAGGATATCTTGAAAGGATCATCAAGTCAAAGGTGTCTCCAAGAAAGACAAAGTGGTCTTATAGGAGAAATATTTGTACCTCATTCACTCTAATCAAGCCTAAAATAACGACTAAGTTCTTCATGTGATTCCAAGTCTTATGTTTCAGCCCCTATGTCATTCATATGCATTCATCTTTGAATTGGCAAGTTTATGATGATTTTACACTTATGTTGAGATTTTGAAAATGGTGTTTTATATGTAATGTTGCATTCTTGTTGGGGGACTGATTTGGTTATGATCACTCTTGTGTTGTACATCTCTTTTACATTTGGGGACGAATGTTCCCAAGAGGGATATATTGAAAGGACCCCAAAAAGTGGCCGAAAATGTGCCTGGAAAATACCCAAAATCTTAATTTCCATATATCTCAAAATTAGCATGTTATTTCGAAAATATGACTTCATATTCTTATTCAGGGGGTCAAAATTAGGGGGGGGGGGGGGAAGGGCCTAACCCCAATTTTAGAGCAACCGTATCAAAATTCAAAATTTACAAAATGCAAATTCCAGAATGTACACTGGCGTGTGAGCATTTTTCTATTTTCATGTCCAAGGCTTTGGGTCTTGGGCCCAAGGGTCCCCATTTATGAAAATACCTATACTTAGCCTTATTACACCCTCATATCATCCCTAACATTACCCAATATCCTCTCAAACACTTAGACTCATATTTCACCCTAAATTCAAGTCTCAAAACTCAAGACCAATCTTAAGGATTTCATCAAGGTTCTCCTTCAAGATTGAAGTCTCCATCTCTAATTTTCACCAAGTTGATCTCTAAGCTAATGTATGTGGGTTTCTTTCATGGGTTCCTTTCACCCATGATACCCGAGCCTCCTTTTACTCAAATTGTATGATTTAAAGTTGATTTACAAATAGGTCTTACTTATTATGAAATTCACTGCACACTATGTTAAAGCTATGTAAAGTTGTAACTATTTTGCTATGTTTTGAGCTATAAATCTTTGATCTATTGTAAGATTTGATGAGGGGTTTTAAAAGATATTGCTAGAGGTTGTTGCAAGGTATTGATTGATGATTTTACAATGGATTTTCTTGCATGATTTCATCTTTATATTTCATGGTTTTATACTAGCATTACATACCCTCTAAATATTTGATAAAATGTCCAGATGTGGTTTCTTGAGGAGTTGAAGGTCCAAAGTATGAGATATGATATGAATGACTATATAATAACAAAATAAGCTTATGTATATGATATATTCTACATAAAGTGTTGCATTAGACCATACCCAATCAGAGGGAACTAAGTACCTGGATAACCTAGATAGGGGTTTGTACTCATCAACCTAGGGAAGGGTTTGTATTTCTTCACCTGGTGATGAGGCGGCATCATTACTAACCTAGATAGGGGTTTGTACTCATAAACCTAGGGAAGGGTTTGTACTTCTCCACCTTGGTGATGGGGAGGCATTATCACCAACCTAGATGAGGGTTTGTATTCATCCACCTAAGTGATGGGGGGGCATCATCACCTACCAAAAGGTTGTACATTTGGAAATCTAGCTTGGTATCTTCTACACATATGATATCCCATATGAGCATGAGCTATTTAAGCATGTTTTACTTATGCATTGATTATACATGCCATGTTGTTATATTATGCATATTGCCTATTGTTATGCATTTTGATTATGATGTCTATCTCTTGTTGTATTACATCCTACATACTTAGTACATTTAAACGTACTGACGCATACTCTTGCCTATATGATATTACCATGTAAGAATCGGAGCCCAAGTTGATCATCCCTCTCCTCCACATGGCTAGTCGGTACTACTCAAGCTAGTTGGTGAGTCCTCCACTTCGGGGACCTTAGTCTATGTTTCTCTTATTATGTATTGAGACATTCTCCTTAATGTTCTATTTTGACTATGAGGGTGAGCCCGGTTGCTTTATCTTGGCCCCCACTCTTATCTATGTAGTAGAGGTGTTGTTGGACATGCTATGTATCTATGTTATGAGCCTTGACTCTTTTGTCTCTTGGTGTTGTTGATATGCAAGCTTTCCCTTAGTCCCTTGCCCCTAATCTCAAATCTTCTATGTTGTTTACCTACTTCCGCAACTAAGGATATGTGACAATATTCTAAGAGGCTTATTTGGGGTCCCCATTCGTCGGTCATGTCTAGGCCCTAGGCTTGGGACGAGACAGAAAATGATGAAAATGTGGGTGAAGAGGTCAATGACTATTTCGAAAAAGTAATTTGGATTAATATCGCAACATTCAACTGTATACACCATTCATCTTGTAAGGAGATAGGTAGAGCAGTATAAAAAAAGAAATAAAGACATATACATGGTGTTCATCGTTCTAAAAATGTCTTAAGTTCCAAGGGAAGTTCTTTAGAGTTGTTCAGAAGATAAGGGTGTACCTTTGATGCACACTAGAGGGATGAAGGACATGTATGATACAAGAATTGGGTAAGAACTGTAGGAGCAGGCTCATAAAACTTCTTAGTTTTGATGGGATTGCACTAGGGATCGGTCCTTAGCCTAGGTTTATTTGTCTTGGTGATGATTACATCAACGAGATAAATTCGAGGTGAGAGGTTATGGTATATATTATTTGCGGATGGGATAATTCTGATCGGTGAGATCATGGTGGTGTTGACACTAGGATGGAGGTTTATAGATAGATATTAAAGTCTAAAGGGTTCAAGTTGAGCATGTCCAAGACAAAGTACTTGAAGTGTACGTTTAGTGTAACATAAACCTGTGTGGAAGTGAGGTTTGATACACATGTCATCTAAAAGAGAAAAACTTTAAAATATCTGGGGTCTACTATCCAAGTGAATTGGAAGATTAACAAGGATATCACTTATCGTA